>JAZKJV010004906.1:0-314305 GCA_037367405.1 Ottelia alismoides | reverse complement strand
TGGATCTCCTCCCCTTCTCCTTCCTCCAACCCCACGCCGCCTGCAAGCTGGCATCACACTGCCGTCTGAAACCACACTCCGTTGACTTACACTGGAAGTCCTGCGGGCGTCTCCCAGCCGCCATTACCTCACCTCCTCGCCTTCAAGCCGCCATGCACTGGTCGAGAGCCCCTTCCGAGAATCGCCTCCCCTCGAGTAGAGCACCCCCCCTACCCTGCCCTCAGCGTCGAGATCCACCTGGTAGAGAGCCCCGTCCGAGAAATGTCTCCCCTCGAGCAGAGAACCCCCCCTCCCATGCCCGCAGTGCGGAGTTCCACCTGGTCGAGAGCCCTGCCCGAGCAGCGCCTCCCCTCGAGCATAGCAACCCCCCCCCCCCCCCCGGAACCGAGTTCTACCTGGTCGCAGCGCCTCCCCCCGAGTAGAGAAACCCCCCCGCAGCGCAAACCTCCTGGAAGCACCACCTCCCTGGGTCCCACTTGGTCGAGAGCCCTTCCCGAGCAGTGCCCCCCCCCCCCCCGAGCAGAGAAGCCACCCTCCCCCGAGCACCGCACCCCCCAACCAAACCCCCCGAGCACCGCAGTCGGTCCCCCTCCCTGAGTCCCACTTGGTCGAGAGCCCTTCCCGAGCAACGCCACCCCCCCCCCCCCCGAGCACCGCACCCACCAACCAAACCCCCCGAGCACCGCAGCCCGTCCCCCACCCCAAGTCCCACTTGGTCGAGAGCCCTTCCCGAGCAGTGCCGCCCCCGAGTAGAGAAGCCCCCCGATGGAGATCCCCCCCACCCTGATGCAGAATGGATTTGCGTCGACGACGAAAATAAAAAGATTTTGGAACGGTGGAATCGTCGGTGGAGAAAATGGAGGGGTTGAGAAGAGAAACTCGTCGGGAATACGAGGGGATGGAGAAGAGAAGGCAAGAAGACCACGGCAAGGGAGAAGGAGAAGGGAGAGGAGAGAGAGAGAAATCTCAAATTTTAAAATAACTGAACTGACTGAAACAATAGCCTATCATCCCTTTATATAGGAGGGATGAGGTTACAAAAATAGAAATTCAAATTCAAATTGAAACTAATTATCCTAAATTGAATCTAACCGACTAACCGACTAATTTAAAATTCAAATTTAAAATTGACTACTAATTTAGAGATCACACGCGATCTCGTTATTTAAATAAAATACAATGACTCAAATAAATGTAGATAAAATTAACGGATAACATTAAATAAATATGCGACCCTATATTTCTGTTCCACGCTGCATCAACTCTCCTCCGCTTTAAAAATTCGTCTCCCGACGAATTGTTGGATCTGCAGGCTTGGAGGTTGATAATTTCGAATCCGCGTTCTCGATCGTCCCCTGGAAGAATTGGTGTGGAGCGAATGGTGGAATCCATACATGCACGACGCGGGCGTTGGCAACGTGGGCTTCGTGGTGGAAGAGCAGGTGTGGCGCATAGGCGAGCGTCCATCCGGATTTCACCCCGTTGACGTGGTGCCCAAAGAACTGATGAGGCATCTTCATGACGATCAACTCGGCCCGTGGAGAGTCCATAGCAAAGCAATAGCACAAGGAGAGTAGAGGAGGAGATATGTCCAGGGAATTAAGCCATGGGGCCTTTAAATAGGTGAAACCCATGGTCATAGTCCTATTTGGATAAGGAGGGTTCCCCGCTTTCCTTTTTTCAGCACTACTCTTTAAATATTTCTGCAGCAGGGAGTTTGGTTACAATTTTCGTACCCCTTCAATTAAACAAATATTGTGAGAGGGGCCCTTGGCTTTTCCTTTTGAATAAAAACCTCTGCATGGGGGGCCTTTCCTGTAATTTTTCCAAAGTAACTCCCAATCCCACATTTCAGGGGATTCAAACCCCTTAGATTTCGGGTTTCTTGTTAGGGTTCGGCATCTCTTTCTCTGATCGTGGCGGTGGTAGAGGCTTTGATTCCAGGGGCATCGCCGAGCCCGTCGGCTAGGGTTGCGGCTCGTGGTCGCATGGTTACGTGCTATCTCGCGAGGACGGTCGTGCATATAACCTCGCTGGTGGCGGCGCACGGTGATTTGGGGACCGCGAAGGGGGGATCTGTGGAGAGTTGCCGGTGGTATCGGGCGGGAGGGCTGCGGGGAAGGGTCTGTGATGGGGCGAGGGCGAGGGAGGGTGGCAGGGGAGGGGAAGGCGGTGGCAATGGTTTGGCGTTGGGTGATGGCTCGCGAGGCGCGAGGGGGTGGTTGGGAGGAGGTTTTGCTGGGAGTGAAGAGGTCGTGGTGGGAGGGGGACCTAGGTTGGCGGGAGGGGACACGGGGGTTGGGGAAAATGTCGCGGGGGTCCTGGGATGGTGGGCGAGGTTGTCAGGGCGGGGGCCGGGGGTGTTGGCGAGGGCGTATGGGGTGACGGTGATGGGGCTGGGGTCGCAGGTGCAGGGGGTGCGTCGGTGGCAAGGAGGGAGAAGGGCGGTGGTGGTGGGGCAAGGGGGCTTGCCGGGAAGGGTACGGAGGCTGACGATGGGATCGCAAAGGTGACGGGGTAGGCAATGGTTTGCGGCGTGGGTGGGCTATGACTGGGCTCGTGGGTGTCGTAACAAGGTGTACGGGTGCAGCGGGTGTGGCGTAGAAGGATTCTGGAGGGTTTTGTGAATCTGAAAGTACCTATATAGTGATCGGATCGGCACCTTTTACTTCCGGAACGGGTTGGACATCGAAGAACTCATTGGCGACGGCCTTGTTTCCCTCTAAAAGGGGATGGACTGCGAGCATTTCATCGTTTTTCCCCTCTGAAATGACCTGGACAGCGATCGAATCATCCTTGACGGCGAGTTTTTCTTCGTCACAAGTCTGGATAATGGGTTCGGTAGTGGATAACTTTGATAGGTGGCGTACATAGCCTGGAACTCAGCCACTAGATCTCGACATTTGGACTGGACGATTTGGAACTTACGTCGTGCGTCCATGTCCTGGTTGTAGGCTTCTTCGGCTTGACGTTTCTACTCCAACGCATGATAGTCTTTCGTCGCATGTCGGCGCGAACGTCTAGACGGATCGTTAGATCGTGAGGACGATCTGTAGGCCATGCTCTGATACCAATTGATGCAGAATGGATTTGCGTCGACAACGAAAATAAAAGATTTTGGAATGGTGGAATCGTCGGTGGAGAAAATGGAGGGGTTGAGAAGAGAAACTCGTCAGGAATACGAGGGGATGGAGAAGAGAAGGCGAGAAGACCATGGCAAGGGAGAAGGAGAAGGGAGAGGAGAGAGAGAAAAATCTCAAATTTTAAAATAACTGAACTGACTGAAACAATAGCCTATCATCCCTTTATATAGGAGGGATGAGGTTACAAAAATAGAAATTCGAATTCAAATTGAAACTAATTATCCTAAATTGACTCTAACCGACTAACCGACTAATTTGAAATTCAAATTTAAAATTGACTACTAATTTAGAGATCACACGCGATCTCGTTATTTAAATAAAATGCAACAACTCAAATAAATGTAGATAAAATTAACGGATAACATTAAATAAATACGCGGCCCTATATTTCTGTTCCATGCTACATCACACCCTGAGCATCGCACCCCCCAACCAAACCCCCCGAGCACCGCAACCCGTCCCCCGCCCCGATTCCCACTTGGTAGAGAGCCCTTCCCGAGCAGCGCCGCCCCCCGAGCAGAGAAGCGCCCCTCCCCCACCCCCCCCCTCCCCCGAGCATCGCACCCCCCAAACCCCCCCAGCACCGCAGCCCGTCCAGCCGATGGAGGCCCCCCACCGCCGATCGACGGAGCCCCCCTCACCCACCGTAACCCCGCCGATGGAGCCCCCTCCCCCCAGCACCGCAGCCCCTCCCAGCTCCCGTCGATAGAGGCTCCCTGCTAGACGAGGTTTCATTAGTAGATTGGTTTTGGGTGCACTGCAACCTCCCAACCGACCTGGTCAAGGCTTTGGAGGATTTTTTTATTTGGGGTAATCCTAAATGTTCATTGGTAGATTGGTTAGATTAACTCACCTATATGGTTGAGTTAATGTTTAAAATTAACGGAGGGTTATGGGTGTGAGGCGAAGTGACTATTCAAGATTTCTCATATATTCATGATTATGCGGGGTTATGAATGTTATTGCGAAATTGTTCAGGATTATGGGTGTAAAAATCTCTTAATTTAAATAGTATGCATAAATTTTTCAAAGTGACTTACATTAGTTATTTTTAACATAAAAATATATAATGACAAATTAATAATAAAATATCATATAATGATTGTTTTAAATAATAAAACTTTACATTTTTCACAAAATTTAAAATGATCAAAGCCCCGTATAATTGAAAATTTAAAGTAAATATCAAAACTATTCATATTTTTAGATCATTCAATGGATGGTTGACTGCAAATTACTAAGAAACAAATTTAGGTATACTAATTTTCTTTTAGAAATGACAATATAGATGAAAAAAAGAAATAAAAAATGGTATTTGTTTTAAGAGGGCGAAATGGGGAATATATTGAAAGATTAATGGGAAGATAGTGTTTGAGAGGGGGTACAATATCTTATTGATATATTAAATATATTAAGTATATATGGAAAAATTAATTGAGGATTGTTTTTGAGAGGGATAGACGATATCCTATTGTTATATTTATTATATTAACTTATAAAATATATTTCTATTTATAATAGAAGGAATGACATTTCATTGGGGTGGCCACGTCTCCCTTAATTATAGGAAATATGGTCGTGGCGGTGGGCTAGTCTCAATTAGAGTTGCTAATCGAGCCGAACTGTAACAAAAACCTATGTTCGAGTTCAGTGCGATAAGGAAGTTCGAGTTCGAGTTCAGTTCAATAAATGTTCGATATAATATGTTCGAGTTCGAGTTCGTTTAGAAAATGAATGTTTGAGTTTGGTTCGATAATAGTTCCTTAACAATTTAGCTTAACTAAAACTTATTTATATGAACAAGTTCGAAACTTGAGTTCGATAATACGATTCGATGCGCAGTAAATTTAAAAAATTATTCAAATTAAAGTGATACAAAACTCAATAAATACCATAATTTCTTTCACCTCGAAGTTTATCATGTGTATAAATATGAAGTTACACACACAAATACACCCACATATACATATATCGAACTCGAACTTTTATCAAACGAACATATGTTATGTTCATGTTCGGTTCGTTAGGCTATCGAACTAAAATTTGAAGAACGAACATTTTCCGAACTATTGTCGAACGAACTCTAATCGAATACGAACATGTTCAGTTCGATTAGTAGCCCTAGTCTCAATTCCCCTTGGCGATTCCCAAGAGTGGGGCTAGTCTCATCCACATCCTATTATTTCATCTTATTCCACTCTTATTCCTATCTTTATTCTACCTTACCTACCATTATTCCACCTTATTCCCATGATTCCTATCCTTCCAACCGAATAGAGGATAGATCATTATTCTCCTTATTCGTCATCTTTATTCATGCATATTCTCGAACCGAACGTCCCTTACAATATATGAGAAATCGAGGAGCAGTCAAACACCTTTTGTGTTTTCAAATTTCATGTATTTGTTTAGAGTTTTTTTACACCATGACCCCTAAAATCTTTCTCCATTACACCACAACTCCTATAATCTTTATCATGTAACCATCACCCCTGTAAATTACACCACAACCCAGGTAATGTCACTAATTGTTATACCACAATACTTGGAAATGGACAAATGTGTTAAATAGAGAAAATCATCGAAGCCCCGGTGTAACTACAAAGGTTAAAGGGGCTGCGGTGTGATTGGACAAGATTTTAGAAATCGTGATATAAAAAATCCCATGGTTTTGTACATAAAATTCTTCAATGGGAGCGAGAAAGAAGAAATACCGTCAATGGGGAGATTTCTAAGAAGGTTGCCTTTAAATTGAATAAAAGAATAAAGAGCGCATTAGAACAGCGACTGCATATAAACCTCCAAATAGGAAAGTTAAAAAACGCACTTAAAAAGTTGATTCCGCTGCTCCTAAATTATCTTTCCTCTATTACCTCTAAGATTCTTCTTAAGATAAATAAGATCCAAATGTTCATGCCCATTCGATCATTCGAACACGTGATCAGCAAAAAATAACAATCACATGAAATCTGGCAAGCCCCAATAAAATCGCATCAAACTGGACTAGGGATTTATCCGAATTAAGCACACTCTTATTTTGAACATCCGTGGATCGTAATAAAAGTTCTTAAATAATAATCATCATGTATATAGTAAGAAATGAGCAATTAAAGCATATCAAAATAAGGTAATCGCTCGACGTACCGTGGGAAGTTACTTAAGGCGTCAGGCTTCCTCTGCAGAGCAACGGAAGATGATTGAACGACTAATGCGGCTAGATTTTGAAATGAAACCCTAAATGTCGATCGGATAATACGAATCGGACAGGATTAACCCAAATTTAGAACGCCGATAGTGAAAAATCCAAAACAACAGATAAACAGCGCAATGCACGGGATTGAATAAACTCCTACCTCTTCCGATTCAACAAGCAACGCAAGCCGCAGCAACATCAGATGCAATCCCCATGGGAAAAAACAGAGCAATCGGATCGATCTGGAGATTAAGAGCGGCGGAAATGGAGATTTGGGAGGAGGTCTACTCCCCGTTCAAAGAGAGGAAGGGTGGGAGGGAGAGGGGCCGATGGAAAACGTGGTGGGTGTTTTTGGAGAAATTGGCGGTAACTTAGAAGTTGGGGTGGGGTTTAATTATTTATATATGTAGGTAGAAAATGGAGGGCCATCGCCTGAACAAACAGAGAGTTTCTATCGCTTTAGAAGAGGTTAATATGATTATGTTTTGGTATACTTAGGGCCTGTTTGGTTGCTAGGTTGGACTGGGTTGGGTTGAGTTAGGGTACCTCTGTGAATGCTAAATTGTACCTCTATGAATAGTAAACTGTGAGGAGGATTGAGAGGGTTGGAAGGAGTGGTACACCGGTGTACCCCAACCCAACCCAGCAACCAAACAAGACCTTAGAGATAACACCGGTTTATCTTTTTACTGTTATCTTAATTGGATTGATATCCTTTTTTATTATCTTGTTGCTATGCCGCATAAGAGGCCTACTTATAGATGAAGTACGTTGTGATTTCTTTTTCAAATAATAAAAAAAATCGAATGCACAGGAGATTGCCAATGGCTTGTTTTCTAAAGGGGCATACGTGTGAATGTTCCAAAATATATATTAAGAGATAGCCGTGCGTATTTACATGCCATGCGGATTGCATGGACATGCTGCCAATATTCACGGCACACATCAGATGTGCTCCAACAAGCATTGTCCAATTTGATTTTGATGAACATTATATATATATATATATATAAGGATATAAGTTTTTATTTTATTTTTACGGATTCAAATATGGATATAGATACCATATTTTTAGATGTGAAACTGGTTAAATTATTTCTGTGTATGTGGATATTGATATCCGTAAAGAATCCATGTGTATAGAGTTTTACATATTGTAAATGGGGTTGCCCTCTTGAGGGAGCTAATTAGACTCCTCATGTTCTAGTTTTTCTATTTTTTTAAATAATCCGCAAATTTCATCATTATATCATATATTATTTCATTCAAGTTTCGTGTGAAATGGAAACTTTTATGGCCTCCATCCAAATAGTTATCTTTTAACAATCACAGAATTGTTGAAATCGATCCCGTCTGGATGAAGGTTGTTGGAGTCTATATCTCGCACAAAACTTGAATGTCATAACATAATGATATAATGATGAAAATCTACGGAATCATTTTTAAAAAAAAAATTAAAAAAAAGAGAATAATCAGGCTGGAGAACAGGTTAGCTCGCTAAGGAGGCAACCCCATTTTACCCATATGTAATTAATATATGAGGATGGGGAGTATGCACCCTGGTGCATGTAATTTTACATGCACCGGAGCTTATATCTCCCATTTTTTTTTGGAAAAATATCACCGCATATATTCGTCTATATATCCCTCCAATATGTCATTCAAATTTCGTCAGAAACAGAGACTCCTATGTCCTCCATCTAGAACAGATAATTTTAACGGTCTTAAAACTGTTGTAATTGACCTGTTATAGATGGAGGGCATATGAGTTTATGTTTCTGACGAAATTCAAATGGCATATTGGAGGGATATATAGATGAATATATACGGTGATATTTTCCCAAAAAATAAAAATTGTGGGAGATATAAACTCCGGTGCATGAAAAATTATATGCACCATGGTGCATACTCTCTTTTCTCTATATGTAATAGAGGATGGGGAGTATGCACCATGGTGCATGTAATTTTACATGCACCGGAGCTTATATCTCCCATATTTTTTTATTTTTTGGGAAAATATCACCGTATATATTCGTCTATATATCCCTCTAATATGCATCCATTTATAACATGTCAATTACAGCAATTACAGCAATTTTATCTTTAGTTTTAAGTTTTTATTTTTTATGTGTTGTTTATTTAATTTTAATTTGTCAGCTACTAATTTCAACTTTGTAAAAAAATTGAATGAAGTGTTAAGAGACATTTTCTGCCGGTACAGTAATTTGTTTCCAACTTGCTATATATTCGTATCTAAATTATGATATTGTTTGTGGTTTTTCGATAGCTATCTATGCCTTTAATTATATCCAAACTTTAAAGCGTTTACGAATAAGATAGCATCCGCGTTCATATCAGTCTATTATCTGCATCACATTTTACAAAGAACAACAATCATAAAGAAAATAAGGAATAACTCCATTTTTTTCCTAACTAACAAAGACCTGTTAGAGTTAATTTCGGAGTTGTAAACAACATATCCAAAGAACATGTTCGAAATTTTAAAATTAAAAACAGAATTTCCATTTTCGCTGAAACTAACCACAACATGGTCTAAAGTACGTGCGTACGGTTTTCATTTTAGGAAAAGCAATTGTTAGGCACGTACTTTAGACCTTTTTTTCAGAGGAAATCGATAGCTCGTATTGAAGTTTGAAAGTAGTTTTTATGGCCGTGAAAGCATATGTAGTTAATTGTTCTATTAAAAAGAAGGTATTTTTGCCATGTTGCTTTTGTCTTACTTTCTTATTATCTTTGGCGGCACGAGACGTTGGTGCAATAAAGAACCATCTCCTCTTTTTTTAGCGACGATTAATTAAAATTTTGAAAAATCGTAATGCATGAGTGTCGTTATGTGGACCGTTGCTGATGATATAACGACAGATACGGTATTTGTCGCTAATTTCAAGTATGAAAAAAATATTTCGCAATGAATAATATCGTCGTTATATATTTAACGACTGCTAATTTATTGACAAATTTTGAAAATAATGTCACTATAATTCATTTTTTTGTAGTGCATGTATTCATGTATCCAATTGGTATTTAATGTATGTACTATGTTTTCATATAAGAAATGTATAGTTAATTAACTAAATCACATGTATACGCACACACTCCACTAAAGAATAATATTGATTATAAATAAAATAATTCTCTATGCTAAATTATTGTGTCAATATGTATGTGGGTTGGTACACTGCATTTTTTTTCATAGATACATAAAAATGCACACATGTTGGGTTTGAGTTTGGTTCAGGTTCAAATAAAGATAAGGGCAGAAATATCTGTGGACTCAATTATACGAAAGATTCTTGGAAGATCGAAAGAGAATCCAAGTCGAACCCCTAAGAGGATTAAGTAGGTCGGTCGACTAGCTCAAGACATCCATGAATCTACATGCCTTAAAGCTAATTAGAATTGAAGAAATACACACCAGAAGAGGAAGTTCCCCATCTTCCACCAAATCGTGGATAGTTGGAAGAGGGTGATCATTGTTCATTCAACAGATAATAGAAATGAAATTCATGGAGGATGGAAAATGGAGATCAATTATGAGAACATGTTGGACAATGGGATCACTCCTGCCAATCCCACTTGGCAATTTCATTACCCAACCAAACTCACATGTTAAGCTTAAATCATTTGGTACCATATGTGTGGAAGAACAATTATCTCCGAAACATGAATCCTAAAGGCTTTCACAACATTAATTGTGTTTCTTCTCTTCCTCATTCTTGTTAAATCTCTACCCACTCCTAATTATAGTCTCATATGGCACGAATTAGGCGATGGGGATTCAAAGGGAAACCAACTAGCCTAACCAGGAATCTCATCGTTGCCTAATGTAGTCTGCCTACTGACAAGGGAGAAAGCTTAAAACTCTCATCAAACTACTAGTGGATGTGCAATATATAGCGTGAATTAGCTGACCTAAAGGGATAATCATCATCACCACCTCCTCCTTCCGAATCCAAGATGTCCCTTACCAGACTCCTCTATCACGACCTTACCAGAGGACAATCCCCAAGCAACCATGACAAGCGAGCCTAATGAATCTCCATTTCATCACCTTTATTCTATTATTTTGGTCTTAAAAACCCTAGCTAATGCATGTAAATGGCATCAATTTGTACAAAATAGCATTCATCATTTATTGTAATTATTGTGTAAATAATACTGCTTTTAATGCCAAAATTATAGAATAAAGAAAAGAAAAGAAAAATAAAATATCGAAGATATTTTATGATCCTAAACTCCGAGACCAAGTCAAGAATTGATTTGGTCGACAAGGAATAAAGTAGGGTGAGATAAGGGCCAGAAATGGAATAAAAACCCAATTCTTTTATTCATTATTTATGCATTTTTGACACCTATGTTATTCTTTATTATTTATTCATCCAATGAATAAACTTTGTACATGAAAGTTGTAGATAATAATGTGAGTAAAAATAAAAAAATGAGTTTGTATAAAAATAATACACAATGTTTATTTTATACACAAAATAAAAAACCAAAAACCCAACTTCCCAAACCCATATCTTTCAAATAAAAACTCAAAACATAACAAAATCATTCTAATTTTATATAACTTTCACAAGCTATTTAATGGTGGTGATTTTATATTTTTTGGAGTTACTATGTGAAATTTAGGTTTTTGACCCCTCGTTGTATATTATACCGATTAAAATATTCAATTTATTCATTCTTATTATTATTAAAAATTCATATTTTTGTAATTTTGTAAATATTATTTATAACATATGTACTATAAAACTAAAATTAAACAAAAAAGAAAATGTAAAATAAAATAAGTCTACAAACACATAGACAAAACACCTATGTTATCACTTGTATATAAATAAAAGGGGATCCTATTTTCTTATTCTTTATTCTTCCATATTTTTATAATATTCTAAATATTATCTATATTCTAGTAAAAATATAAACCCAAAATAAAATTCAATAAAATACATTAAAATAAAAAGGTGTAAATAATACATAGGTAAAATACCCATAAGTATACCTATAAAATATACATATCTATTTATTTAAGTGTACAAATAATATCACAAAAATATAACAAAATTATAGTTATACTCATAAAAATAAGTTATAAATATATAAAATAAAAGAATAGAATAATAAAATAAAATATACAAAATAAAAATAAAAATATACAAAACATAGGAAAATATACCTATAAATACACTTTTAAAAACTAGCTACTAATAAATACACCAAAAAAGAAATAAAAATTAAATTAAAATTCTATATTAAATAATAAATATTTTTTATTTTATATCGAAAAAGTTGATCGCCGGTTAACTCCCCCCTGCTCCGAATTTGATGCAAGTCCATCTTTTCCCGGCTTTTCTTACATTTTTCCTGGCCACACCATCAATCTATCGAGATCGCCCCCTTCATACGAAATGATCATTGATCATTCTACATACACGCCATACCCTCTAATCTTCGGTATATACGTCCTATCTCGCCCAATCACCCGGTCAATAAGGGTGTGTCACTATGTCTATAAATAATGAACCTCCTCTTCCCTTCCAAGTTTGGCCATTGATCCGAGTCTAGGAGCCATGTTTCTTCATATACGAAGATTCCTCGTGACAAGACGAGCTTCCCGATGCCTGGAACCAGCTCCGGGAGGACGGAGGTGCGCCCATGGCTGTCCCGCCGATGATCCTATGATGAATCCATGATTCTCACTCTTTATTCTTTTATTTTAGCTATTTATCTTGGTAAAACATCATGTAAATACCTGTAAATATAATAACATAGCATTATGCATATTGCATAATTAGCATGTATTTGTGCAGAAATAAATGAATAAAGGAAAAGAAAAAGGAAGGAGGTATTTAGAATAAATACAGAGTGGTCCGAATCCCAAGAGAAGGTCAAGCTTTGATCTAATCGTCAAATAAAATAAGTGAAGAGAGATAGGGCCTACTTTGTGTTGTACATACGAACTATATATGTAAATAAATATTTTTGACCAAAATAAAATAAAATTAATTATTTTATCTCCTTGTACATATATCTAATAACAGGATAAAAATAAAATAAAAATCAGAAAAATGAAACAAAAATAAAAATAAAATTTCTTTTTCATTGTATAAAGCACATGTATATAAAACACCTTCACCATTTATTTTATACCTGTAAATAACTCATAAAAATAAACTAAATCATTTTGTAATCCTAAACTATTTTGAAAATAAATAAAATATAAAATTAGGGTATTTATTTAAAAATAACAAAATAAAAATAATTGTACAAAATACATATGTATATTATACATGTAAATAACACCATATATGTATATACACTAATTTATTTTTTATAAAAATAATTAAAAATCATAGAAAAATCCTTGAAAAATAATAAACATTTTTTATTTTACTCTTTTTCATTTAAATTCATTTCTTATTTTTTATTTAATTATCTTTATTTTTCTTCTCTATTTTGTCCTGTAGTCTATTTTGTCCTCTTCCTCCGCCACCTCTGATAAGTCCACGTGATATTAGTTGACCAAGGTCAACTGATCCCCCCTGATAACTTTTCTTCTTGGATCGGGTTTGCTCCATTTTCACCGAATTTGCTCAACCCGATCCGATCAAGCCTTTCTTCGATCATGGACTTCGATTAACGAGGATAGATATAAAATCCAGGCCTGATGTCAACCCTAGGGATCCGACCCTCGATTCACGCACCCTCGTTCCATCTTTCTCGAACCCTGCAGACTATAAAACCTCCTGGAGCTCCTCCTTCTTCCGGAATTTTGACCGCCGCTCTCCGTCCGGTGAGCTTCGTCGACCATCCGTGAGTGACAACGCGCTAGAGACGTCCTGTAGAGAGGTTATCTAGTTAGTAGGAAATTCAACAAGATAACCATTCATCCCCTCTTGTTTCACCCCGATCTTTTGAGAAAGGCCCACAAATCAGAGAATCCTGGCCATCTAGACTTAGATCCGACGGCTCCTTCATCGTGCTCTGACGCGAGGTGAGATAAGACTCTGGGCCCATCGACCCATTGAGGCCATGACCCCCGGAGGTTCCTGACATCCAACATAGACGACAGCATCCACCAGGTAACTTAGATTTAGTTATTTACTGCATTTTATTCGTGTCTTGGGAAAGTAGCGGAACTTGACTTCCGAGCTCCGATCACCTTGGCCGAGCACCTTCTAGACATTCCGAGGCCCTAACCACCTCCACCAGACTCTTACCCACATTCTTCGCCCCTCCACTCATCTTGATTTTTTGCGGTTTAAAAAGTTGATTTTATCAAGTCATTGTTTTCCCACGATAAACCATTATCAAACAAATAAAATACAACTACGAGCACAATGGAGGCACATAAAATGTATATGGCAAGTAGAGGTTCGTATCCACAAGGACTAAGCAAACTTATAAATTTTGTTCTTCTTTCAAGATTAATTAGAATTTTAATCCATGGCGACGAGAGAGAGAATTCTTGAAAAGATGATGCAATGTATGGTGAAAATACTTCAAGAACTTAAAGTTAACAAATGAGGGTATGCATGCAACTAAATAAAATAACAGGGACCGAATTGCAAATTAAGATGAAAGAAATAAGAGGTCACTTACAATGTTTCAATAAAGATGTGGAATGTAAAATTTGCGATGAATTTATTTAAAGAAAACTTAGAGATGAAAAGAGATATTACAAAATAAAAATGCTTTCAATTTCAATTCAAACAAAACCAACTAGTGTAAAAAATGCAAGAGAGCTTATAACATTAGAGTTGTTTCCTTCCAATTTCATCTTAAACAAATTAACTAAGGGAATAAAAATGCGGAAGACAAATAATAAGGAGGAGAAATGCTTCTCTATCCGGATATGGAATGAAGACGACGTCGACGACGATGGAGACGGATGCGTGGGCTGCTAGATGCAGAGTGGGATGGATCGACAAACGCTCTGAATACGGGGTGGAGATAATCGCTGGAGTGTCGGGGAAGAAGGAGCCACGGTCAGTGGCTGCTATGCGCACGAGACGAACACCGGTGCACGGTAGCGGAGTTGCACTGAAGCCGAGGCCGCACGGCTGCGGGCTGCAGCAAGGAGGAGGAGGACGCGCGAGAGGGGGCTGCTGCGGGCTGGAGTACGGCTGAAGACGAGGCCGCACGGCTGCGGGCTGCAGCAAGGAGGAGGAGGACGTGCGAGAGGGGGCAGCTATCCGTGCGTGTACCTGCAGAAAAAAAGACAATGAGAGGGAAGGTGCGAGAGAGAGGTTATGCGTGCATGAAAATATATGAGAGGGGGAAGAGTATGCATGAGTGGAGGGAGTGAATGGGGATGGGGAGGCTATGCGTGCATGAGAATGAGAATGGGGAGAGGGCGAGTACGTAGAGAGAAAAATGGGGGAAAGAGAGAGAGTGCGTGAGTGGGGATGGGGAGTGCGTGAATGGGAGAGGGTATGTGTGAGTGATTCACGGGTGCATGAAAAAATGGGAATGGAGAGAGAGAGAATGGGGAGAAGGGAGCCTATGCGTGCATGGCAAAATGGGGGGAGGGAGGGGTATGCATGAATTGCTTGAGAATGGGGAGAGGGTCCCTTTTTATATTTGCAATGTGTGGTTATGAGGGAGGCTTTCCCATGCAAATAAAGACAAAACATAATTGTTGCATGGGGAAGGGAGTACGTGGGTTGCAAGAGGAGGGTGGCTCCATGTATGGGAAAGGGGAGGGATAAATGGTGCACATGCATGATATTAAAAAGAGGAACTTTTGCACTATTCCCCCTCTCCATTTCTTTCCAACAAAAAACTATAGGCTATATCCAAGCTATAATGAGTGGGCAATTTATACTATCTTCCCTTCTATTTTCTTCCTAATAAAAAGTGAGGTTTTGTAGAGTCAAATCAATGTGTTATATTTAATGCTATATATACCCAATTCATTTCCATATGATTTGCTTAATTCATGCAGATAATTAGTTAAGTTATATTTAGGTGACTTGACAAGAATGATTAGGAATGAAATATATAATCGATATTTTTGAAAACATTTTTCTTGATTAGAAAATCATGATCAGTTGATTTATGCAGAGATTGTGTGCAATTATAGATATTTTCTCTGCTGTAAGTAAGGAATATAGATTATGTGAATTTGGAGTTTTACAGATCAATCATTAAGGCTGTATATCATATAATTTGATCATATTATCTCTGTATATATTGTAATCATCACACCCCCATACTTAAGTTTTGCTAGTCCCGAGCAAAAATAAGATAAGTAATAATTAAGGACAGGGAGAATAGCCAAGATAGATTGGGTAAGGGTTTGCAGCAAACATACCCACAAAGTCTTGAGTTTTCAGATCCTAACCACACAGATGCACAAACTTAAGTGGAGTTGACCCATGGATTAATGATTTATACGAATAGTCAACTTGACTCGAGTTTTGTAGTTTCAACAGTCTCTCAATTCCGAAAAAATCAAGATGGTTTCAGAAAGGCGATCAAGTCAGATCATTCTAATCGACAGGTATTCTCTTTGACCTTGAATGGATACAAACGGTGTTCGTGATGTTTTAGCTTTCGTGAGTCAAGAGAACGAGCTAACAACACAATCTATCAAGGTACCGAATGATTCCCTACACATACAGCCTCAGTCCTCACCTGAATTCAGGCATATTCTCTTTTCACTCAAGTATGTCAGCATCAAGAAATAGGTCATAATTCTTTGGGAAAATGGGACTTATTTTTCGGGATTTTCCGTAGACCGCTTTGGTCCGTTGCTCTCATTCTTTTCTTTTTGCAGAGCATAACCCTGGGCCTCTTTGGGCCTCTTTTAAAAATTTAGGTAGCATCATTGGGCTGCTACCATGGCTTTTTGGTGGAGAAGGTTTATTTGGTGGTCTTCTTGCTTTTGCTTTGCTTATCTTTGCATGAGTGGCGATTTTTTGGCATTTGTATTGAGATATGCCTTTTTGTGGTGTTTTTGTCTTGGGTTTTGGCATCAAAAGGTAGTATCGGCTTAATATTGACTTTAGAGGCACGACACTGGCTTATTTGCTGACATACTTAGACTAGAGAGATCATGTTGCTCCCGAGTCAAGTTCCTTCACTAGCTATAGATAAGGTTCAGGCATTGGCACAACCAAGAGGATAACTCCTCACCTCAACTAGACTGTAATTGTATCTCGTAAACTCAACACAATCAAGCTAAGTGCAATGTGCATTGTTCAATATCCATTGAAGAGTTTAAGAGTGCTACTAGTTGCTCAGGTGATCTAGTTAGATACAGAGGTTCATTCACCAGTAGAGTTAGTGGAACTGAGAGAATAAAGTCTATATGGACCTGAAGAAAGCTTAAAAACTCATGCCTAGTGAAATTCTGAAGAAGTTGAGTGGATTAAGGTCAACTCAACCTCAGTCTATGATTTATGCAGTGAAGATATGATTTCTCAAAATTGGATAAAACTAGGAAGGCTGTATTTTTGGTGGTTTTCTTTGCTTTTGAAGATATTTTTAGGGGAATTTTTGCAAAATAAATTTTTTTTGAAAGAGTATGCAATTTTAAAAAACTATGCAGACACCCCCCATACTTAACAGAAACCATGTCCTCATGGTGAAGACAATGTGCAATAGGAGGATCAGAAGGGATGTGAAATGTATTTTTGTTTTTGTGTTTTTTTGTTTTTTGTTTGTAAAGTGTGGAGGTGGACCCCCATACTTATCTAATACAAAAAAGAAAGAGACGGATACAAAGAAAAGAAAAGATACCTATGGGTGTGGACCCACAAAATGTTGTTGGTTTAACGTCCCAACTCGACGATTCAGCTTATCAAGAGTATCCAATGTTGCGTGTGAGTGCAGAAGCTGTATTCAGAAAACCCAAATGGAACTCTTGATATGATACGGATATCCTGGCCCAGATGTGAGAGTGCGGTTGATGAATTTGATAAATGTGTGCTCTTATTAATACGATGAAGACATTAATTGGTTGATGAATCGGAATGAGAGATGAATCAGTTTGATCTTGGATTGGATGTGATGGGAGGGAAATGGGTGGACTGATGAAGGGCTCATGCACTAGATATGATGTAATGAAGTCGAGCTCTATATGATCAAGAAATGATTCCTCCATGAGGTCCTCTGTATATTGTGATAAATCATGATTATCCTTCAAATAATCATCATGGCTATCCTCAGTGGCATCAATTGTGAATTTCATTTCAGTTCTCTTTTTGAGCCACAAAGATGATTCTTTCCAAGACATATGAGTAGGAGATTCAGAGGCCAGAAGCGGGGGAATATTGGCTAATGGATGATTTTCTTCGATTGTTTTGAGTAGTTCCTCGGTATCATTCCAAAAAGGATCAGAGAATAGAGAATCACTCTGATCAGACTCGGTATTAGAAGATGTATCCATATAGTCATCTACTGAATTGATTTGATCTTCTTTCCTTGTGGTGGGGGTAATGGATTTGGAAATTGTATCTTTTAACGAGTCATCGCAAAAAATCTTTAACATATCATCATGTGTTGGTTGAAAGGGAGTTTTGGTGCATGAAGAAGTCAACTCATTGTTTGATATGTCATCAAATTCCAACTCAAAATATGTACTTTCCTTAATTGAAAAATAATATCCGAAATCAACATCAAATGGTATATCTCCTTCTATTTCTTCTTCCCACTCAACAAGAGTGTCATCCTCAATTTCAACTTTTATCTCAGACCAATCATTAATACACCGAGGTTCATAACTTTCAAAATTGTCTGAGGAAGGATCAATGCTATCATCAAAACATGTCTTCATCTTTGGCATAACGAGGGCTGAAGTTAATTTGAGATCAGTATTTAGTGTTTCCCAGGCTTCATCTAATTCAAAAATTTCTCGACCAGTGAGAGGGCATGGTGGGGCTTCAAGTGCAGAGTCTAGATGAGACATGTCCTTAAGAGTGTGTTGTGAGGTATTCAGACTAACCTCCAAAGGGTCTTTGGAAAGATGGACGGGGGCAAAATCATCAAGAATAGCACAATTCTCTATCCATCCACAGTCCTCAATTTCAGAGTCACCAGAAGTAGGGGTGACATGATCCACAAGAATATCTTCATTATTGATTTTCAATTGCACTCTCTCATCTTCACAGTCAAAATGTGCCTTGGTAGTGGCCAAGAACGGTCGTTCAAGTATGTTGGGTCTCTCACTTAGTGTATTTACTTGATTGGACTTTTGTTGTGTTGCAGCCAGTTGTTGAATGGCTTGGGTCAAAGCATCAAAATCTACAACTGAGGTTGATTGTGTCAGTAAGGGCTTAATCACCTGTTTGGGTTGGGTGTGATTTTGGGCCCAATGGACTGTGTCCTCTGCTGCAGAGAAATAATGTGTGCTGATGGGTGGTGGTCGGATGAGAGGAGCTATGGTATGTCGGATTGTCGCATTCTCTTCTCTCAAAAGTTGTAGCTGTTGGACGATGAGGTCCATGGTGTTCGGTTTCTCTACTCCCATGTCTCCTAGGTTAGGTGAATTTTCAAATTTCTCAGTCAAAGGAGGTGGGTAGGATTTACAGACTCGGTCGTAATCTAAAGATTGTTGCAATAGATTTTTTAGAAACCTAAGACCTAGCATACACAGCACAATACACCAGACAATTTGTTGATTCACCAACTCATACAAAAATTGTCGCGGAAGCGGTTATCTTTTCGATTTTAATTTAGTGATTCAACAAAAGTTTTCAGAGAAATTAGAGTCCTTAAGGATGAGGTGGGTGTGGAAGATTGTGAGAAATCGATGTCCTAATCCGGCTGGGGGATCCAGGGTGTGGTACTCAGATCGAAGATCTGCTTCTTCCCACAAGAACTTGTGCCCAACGCATCGAGGAGTTACGATCTCTCTCTGCAATCCCACGTAGCACCATGGATTTTTGTCTCTATCCAAGAGTTCTATGTGCTCGTGATTTTCGTGTCATACACGTGTATCAAACAAGCATTCAGAATTTGTCCGCTTTATGCTCGGCCCACTGCGGTGGCCTTTCGAGCTTATCTTTTTAAATGATCAGTACACGATTTAGTGGTCTTTGAATTAGATTATCAGAGGGAGAAGACCACGGAGATGATGCAATCAAGAAGTGTTTTTTAAATTTTTTCGGTTTAAGTTTGGAGCGCAAACAAATGTAGGAACTTTTAAAAGCCTAAGATGCCTAAGAGAAAGATGGACTCACAGTGCCTGCACTTCTGGCGCTAATCCGTAATGTTTTGTCCTGTTGATGGCGAGCTTTTCCGAGAAGGGAGGGGGAAATTAAGATTACAATCTTTTTACTAAACTACAAGTTTGCTAAAACAAAATGCATGAAAACAGAAGTATTTTTCTCTTTTTGAAGCCTAAGTACCTTCAAAACATAAAAAAATGCACGGATTAGAAACTTGAAATTAAGTTAGAATGAAAAAAATGCAAATGTTGCTTAATCCCCGGCAACGGCGCCAAAATGTTGACACAATTTTTTGCGGTTTAAAAAGTTGATTTTATCAAGTCATTGTTTTCCCACGATAAACCGTTATCAAACAAATAAAATACAACTACGAGCACAATGGAGGCACATAAAATGTATATGGCAAGTAGAGGTTCGTATCCACAGGGACTAAGCAAACTTGTAAATTTTGTTCTTCTTTCAAGCTTAATTAGAATTTTAATCCATGGCGACGAGAGAGAGAATTCTTGAAAAGACGATGCAATCTACGGTGAAAATACTTCAAGAACTTAAAGTTAACAAATGAGGGTATGCATGCAACTAAATAAAATAACAGGGACCGAATTGCAAATTAAGATGAAAGAAATAAGAGGTCACTTGCAATGTTTCAATAAAGAGGTGGAATGTAAAACTTGCGATTAATTTATTTAAAGAAAACTTAGAGATGAAAAGAGACATTACAAAATAAAAATGCTTTCAATTTCAATTCAAACAAAACCAACTAGTGTAAAAAATGCAAGAGAGCTTATAACATTAGAGTTATTTCCTTCCAATTTCATCTTAAAAAAATTAACTAAGGGAATAAAAATGCGGAAGATAAATAATAAGGAGGAGAAATGCTTCTCTATCCGGATATGGAATGAAGACGACGTCGACGACGATGGAGACGGATGCGTGGGCTGCTAGATGCGGAGTGGGATGGATCGACAAACGCTCTGAATACGGGCTGGAGATAATCGTTGGAGTGTCGGGGAAGAAGGAGCCGCGGTCAGTGGCTGCTATGCGCACGAGACGAACACCGGTGCGCGGTAGCAGAGTTGCACTGAAGCCGAGGCCGTACGGCTGCGGGCTGCAGCAAGGAGGAGGAGGACGCGCGAGAGGAGGCTGCTGCGGGCTGGAGTACGGCTGAAGACGAGGCCGCACGGCTGCGGGCTGCAGCAAGGAGGAGGAGGACGCGCGAGAGGGGGCAGCTATCCGTGCGTGTACCTGCAGAAAAAAAGACAACGAGAGGGAAGGTGCGAGAGAGAGGTTATGCGTGCATGAAAATATATGAGAGGGGGAAGAGTATGCGTGAGTGGAGGGAGTGAATGGGGATGGGGAGGCTATGCGTGCATGAGAATGAGAATGGGGAGAGGGCGAGTACGTAGAGACAAAAATGGGGGAAAGAGAGAGAGAGAGAGTGCGTGAGTGGGGATGGGGAGTGCGTGAATGAGAGAGGGTGTGTGTGAGTGATTCACGGGTGCATGAAAAAATGGGAATGGAGAGAGAAAGAATGGGGAGAAGGGAGCCTATGCGTGCATGGCAAAATGGGGGGAGGGAGGGGTACGCATGAATTGCTTGAGAATGGGGAGAGGGTCACTTTTTATATTTGCAATGTGTGGTTATGAGGGAGGCTTCCCCATGCAAATAAAGACAAAACATAATTGTTGCATGGGGAAGGGAGTACGTGGGTTGCAAGAGGAGGGTGGCTTCATGTATGGGAATGGGGAGGGATAATTGGTGCACATGCATGATATTAAAGAGAGGAACTTTTGCACTATTCCCCTTCTCCATTTCTTTCCAACAAAAAACTATAGGCTTTATCCAAGCTATAATGAGTGGGCAATTTATACTATCTTCCCTTCCATTTTCTTCCTAATAAAAAGTGAGGTTTTGTAGAGTCAAATCAATGTGTTATATTTAATGCTATATATACCCAATTCATTTCCATATGATTTGCTTAATTCATGCAGATAATTAGTTAAGTTATATTTAGGTGACTTGACAAGAATGATTAGGAATGAAATATATAATCGATATTTTTGAAAACATTTTTCTTGATTAGAAAATCATGATCAGTTGATTTATGCAGAGATTGTGTGCAATTATAGATATTTTCTCAGCTGTAAGTAAGGAATATAGATTATGTGAATTTGGAGTTATACAGATCAATCATTAAGGTTGTATATCACATAATTTGATCATATTATCTCTGTATATATTGTAATCATCACACCCCCATACTTAAGTTTTGCTAGTCCCGAGCAAAAATAAGATAAGTAATAATTAAGGACAGGGAGAATAGCCAAGATAGATTGGGTAAGAGTTTGCAGCAGACATACCCACAAAGTCTTGAGTTTTCAGATCCTAACCACACAGATGCACAAACTTAAGTGGAGTTGACCCATGGATTAATGATTTATACGAATAGTCAACTTGACTCGAGTTTTGTAGTTTCAACAGTCTCTCAATTCCGAAAAAATCAAGATGGTTTCAGAAAGGCGATCAAGTCAGATCATTCTAATCGACAGGTATTCTCTTTGACTTTGAATGGATACAAACGGTGTTCGTGATGTTTTAGCTTTCGTGAGTCAAGAGAACGAGCTAACAACACAATCTATCAAGGTACCGAATGATTCCCTACACATACAGCCTCAGTCCTCACCTGAATTCAGGCATATTCTCTTTTCACTCAAGTATGTCAGCATCAAGAAATAGGTCATAATTCTTTGGGAAAATGGGACTTATTTTTCGGGGTTTTCCGTAGACCGCTTTGGTCCGTTGCTCTCATTCTTTTCTTTTTGCAGAGCATAACCCTGGGCCTCTTTGGGCCTCTTTTAAAAATTTAGGTAGCATCATTGGGCTGCTACCATGGCTTTTTGGTGGAGAAGGTTTATTTGGTGGTCTTCTTGCTTTTGCTTTGCTTATCTTTGCATGAGTGGCGATTTTTTGGCATTTGTATTGAGATATGCCTTTTTGTGGTGTTTTTGTCTTGGGTTTTGGCATCAAAAGGTAGTATCGGCTTAATATTGACTTTAGAGGCACGACACTGGCTTATTTGCTGACATACTTAGACTAGAGAGATCATGTTGCTCCCGAGTCAAGTTTCTTCACTAGCTATATGGTTCAGGCATTGGCACAACCAAGAGGACAACTCCTCACCTTAACTAGACTGTAATTGTATCTCGTAAACTCAACACAATCAAGCTAAGTGCAATGTGCATTGTTCAATATCCATTGAAGAGTTTAAGAGTGCTACTAGTTGCTCAGGTGATCTAGTTAGATACAGAGGTTCATTCACCAGTAGAGTTAGTGGAACTGAGAGAATAAAGTCCATATGGACCTGAAGAAAGCTTAAAAACTCATGCCTAGTGAAATTCTGAAGAAGTTGAGTGGATTAAGGTCAACTCAACCTCAGTCTATGATTTATGCAGTGAAGATATGATTTCTCAAAATTGGATAAAACTAGGAAGGCTGTATTTTTGGTGGTTTTCTTTGCTTTTGAAGATATTTTTAGGGGAATTTTTGCAAAAGAAATTTTTTTTGAAAGAGTATGCAATTTTGAAAAACTATGCAGACACCCCCCATACTTAACAGAAACCACGTCCTCATGGTGAAGACAATGTGCAATAGGAGGATCAGAAGGGATGTGAAATGTATTTTTGTTTTTGTGTTTTTTTTGTTTTTTTTGTAAAGTGTGGAGGTGGACCCCCATACTTATCTAATACAAAAAAGAAAGAGACGGATACAAAGAAAGGAAAAGATACCTATGGGTGTGGACCCACAAAATGTTGTTGGTTTAACGTCCCAACTCGACGATTCAGCTTATCAAGAGTATCCAATGTTGCGTGTGAGTGCAGAAGCTGTATTCAGAAAACCCAAATGGAACTCTTGATATGATACGGATATCCTGGCCCAGATGTGAGAGTGTGGTTGATGAATTTGATAAATGTGTACTCTTATTAATACGATGAAGACATTAATTGGTTGATGAATCGGAATGAGAGATGAATCAGTTTGATCTTGGATTGGATGTGATGGGAGGGAAATGGATGGACTGGTGAAGGGCTCATGCACTAGATATGATGTAATGAAGTCGAGCTCTATATAATCAAGAAATGATTCCTCCATGAGGTCCTCTGTATCACTACAAGAAAGATTAGAACAGGCGACGGTCAACATCCGTCGCTAAAGATAACTTGACCGTCCCCTCTGATCAATGGGGACGGTCATAAGACCGTCTCCAAAGGTCGCGTCGCATTTGGTATACGCGACGGTATTACCAACCGTCCCCAATACCCACACATAGGGGACGGTCAGGACCGTCCCTAAAAGTTTGGCATAGGGGACGGTCGTGACCGTCCCTTAAAGTACATTATTGGGGACGGTTATGACCGTCCCTTAAAGTCAGTCAGGGGGGACGGTTATGACCGTCCCAACAGAGAGAAAGTGAAGACGGTCATAACCGTCTCTAAGAACAAAGGGGACGGTCGCAATGACCGTCCCCTTTGTTCATCTGCTAACAAAAAAAATTTCCATTGCCCCCTATTTGATCCTCATTTTCCCCTGTTACAAAAAATCTGTATTCATAATAAAAATTACGATCATCAGACAAAAAAAATGCAATCCACATTCATAAAAACCTCGTCCAACAACACATGCATTCAAAATAGTACATTATCCTACAGTAATTGTTCAAAATAGTTATACAATATACTAAAGTATCCTACAAACTAAGTAAGCTATCCTACTCGTCGTCCTCATCCTCTTCGTCGTCGGCGTCCTCGTCATCATCAACATCATCTTCTTCTTCGCCTTCATCGTCGTCGCCTAGCCTCGCAGCGGTATTATCATCATCTGTTGGGTGGCTAGTCGATGCTCCACCTTGATGTGCCTGCATGAATGCATTGAAAATCGCCATTTGTTGGCAAAAATCCTGAATCTCCATATTCATGCTAGACACCTGACTCTCTAATTCCCTCTCTCTTTGTGTCTTCTGAGAGGTCGAGCCGGTCCCTACTCCATACCAATTCCGTATGGTGGCACCACGACCACCACAACGGACGCGTCCCTGATGCTCTGGACCGGTCGCATGGAGGAAGGCCGCATCAGGAGTAAGTGGTGGATGACTCGTTCCGGTGGGGTCTACAGAGCCAGTGGTTGTGAGCTTGACCATCTCCTCCTACAAATTTATTTAAGTAAGTTCAAATTCATTTAATTTGTAAGAAAGATGCAAATATGTTATGAATAACTTACATGAATTGGACCATAGGCAGGATCCACCCAATGAACTTCCCCGCCCACATCGCGGCTCTTAGACTTCTCGAAGACTTCCATTCGGCTGGGCACTCTCTCGTTCTCCACTTCCTAATATGAAAAGATTAGTAAACTTAGGATATCATTTTAATGCATATTTAATAGTTAAAATTTTAACAGTAATCATAAAGTAGATTACTTACGAAGTCATCCTTTAATTGATTTGTGTTTCTTCTACCCATTCTATGGGTAGACTTGAAACCTTTCTTCCTATTTTCAGCATTTCTCCTTGAGATGCCCTATACGAAGATAATAATTTTAATAAAAGAATTCGAAATGATATATTTATAAAATGCACATATATATGTCACATACCGTATGTTATTCTCCCATCCAAATGTAAACCATCGCCCTCCATTGTTCAGCGGGTACATTCGGAGGACAATTTGCCAAATTGGCTTCCAATGGAAGCTCCGGGTCGAAGTACTTTAAAATATAAAGAAAATTAATTATATACTTATATGATGAAAAACAAATTTATCATTAACTATAAAGCAAAGTACTCACTCGGGCCTTCACACGTCCTCGATATTTACGCAACATCTCCGCTCCATGGCCTAGAATCAGAGCATCAGTGGCCGGGTCACGGTCCCAGGAAAAACTAGACTGTAAAGAAAGCAAACAGATATAAGTTTATATATATATATATATATATATACTGAAGAAAAAATTTGCTTTTTTATTATTATATATACCTCCAAATCATGAAGAATGGCATCTTTTATTGACCGCTCCACTAAACGCCAGTCTGTAATGTGGAGAGGGACCCTGGCTCTGCACACATGTCCCAAGTAACTCTGGAAAACAGCTGCGTTCTCCCCCACCGCATCACCTCCAACTATCCGTACCCTGAGTGTCTCACCAGGACGAAGACGGTCCAACACTCGGCACTGAGATGGGCCTCTACGTCTGCCTGAACTACTCGATCCGTCAGGATCGGAGGTACTATTCCCTCTGCTGTGGTGCCGGCGGGGCATCTCGAATGCGTCTAGGACGTGGAGGCATATCTGCATATTATGAAACATTCAAATTATATATAACAACAATGATATAATTAACATAAAGAATTGGAAAATAAAAGATGGTAAACTTACACATTAAAAATCCGCATCTACAATATCAGTTGGATGTTCTTGCAATTCAGCTTGATATGCCTCGTTTATATTTAGCAACTCATCATCATCATTGACATCAAAAAAAATCTCTTGGTATTGTTCTCACGGGTATGATCCATCCATCATTGAAGTTGTCTGGAATATAAAAAACTTGTTCCACCTGACTGGAAAGTGCAAAAGGCTCATTTGTTTGCAATTTCCCGGATTGTTTCAATGAAATAATCCCATTTCTATCTCTTTGAAATCCTATCCCCTCGCGACCGACATCAAAGAAATTGCACATAAAAAGAACACATCGACATTCATGAGTAAAACTGATCTCTATTATGTCAAGTATTTCTCCATAATAGCCGTCTAAACCTGAAGGTAAATCTGTTTTTACTATAACACCTGACATTTGCGTCGATTTCATCTCCTCGGCGGACTTTGTTCTAAATCTGTATCCATTAACAATATAACCCTTGTAAGACATAACTTGAGAATATGGTATACATCCAAGAATGTCAAGGTTAATGTTCCACCTATCATCTGTCGTCTCCCTTAAATGTCTCACACGTGAACGGAACCATTTGAGGAATTCTGATTTGTTATGTGTCTCAATAAATAATGAATTGTGCTCATCAAAAAATTCGTCAATTTCTGACAACTGCATCAAGACATAGTAGTGTATGAGATCTCTATCCGCATCAGATATTACGCGGTGGATACCACTGAATATATGCCTGCCACATGAATGAAAGACCCATAATTTAGATTCATCCTCTTCCTCCACGACATCGCCTTCATCATTTCGTTCATAACGGCTGAAACGCACGCTTTCACCTTCCATATACATTTCACAGAAATTAATACACTCTTCACAAAGATAACCTTCAGCAATGCATCCTTCGGGTTGTGCCTTATTAAAGACCATATTTTTCAATTTTCGAAGGTATCTTTCTATTGGATACATCCAACGATATTGAACCGGCCCACCGATCCTTGCTTCACCTGCTAGATGAACTATTAAATGAACCATTACGTCAAAGAAGGCTGGTGGGAACTAAATCCGAATTCTCTCCTCGAAAAAGCATACAGTCATTAACACAAGCATCGATGTTCTCATATTTCAGACCAAGCGATCGGAATCGTTGCTTCGCCTCTTTCCAATTCTTAGGATAATTCTGAGGATTATTTAATAACTTTCGTATTAAATCCAACACATATGTCATCATTACTGCAGTTGATCCGTTCCTTACTTTCATCTTAAACAGCTCTAACAAAAACTGCAAACGCGTCATTTCCACCCCAGGAGCCAATATATCTTCTGCATCTGGAAAACTGCTCGAGAACCTATCATCTAAACCAATGTCTTGTGCCTCAGGTCTTCTTAAATTGTCCATTAGTTCAAATAACTCGTGATCAACATTATTCAAGGTTTGTGCAGTCACTCCTGCATCTACGCCCATATCCTCATCCATTCGTAAATTTAAACCCTCTCCATGTTCAGTCCAAATGGAGTAATGTAACCAAAATCCGTTGAGTACGAGATGGTTATACACTGCCTCTCTAACATCCCATTTGATATTCTTGCATCTCACACACGGACAATAAATCTTTAGACCACCAAATTTCTTATTAACTCTTTCTATTTCAAATGCCCAATCCAAGAACGCAATCACTCCTCTCTTATATTATTAAAAGTCATCGTATCTCTTATCCATCCATGATTTATCCATTTTACTGCACAATCATAATAAAATCCACCATTGTGTTATTATAGACAACAAGTTTTCTACCCTAAAACATAATGAAGTGTTTCCCTTATACACAAATCATTATGGGTATATGTATTGTATACACAAATAATTATGGGTATATCTATGATATACACAAATCATTATGGGTATATATTTTGTATACACAAATCACTATCTATTGTATGAAAACCTAGTCAAATCATATCTATTGTATGGGTATATGAAAACCTAGGCATATCACCAAAACAAATCATAACTAGGGGGAAAACCTAGACAAATCATATCTATTGTATACTAAACAAATCAAGCAAACCTAGGTAATCATCAAAACAACTAAATCATATGGGGAAAAACAACTCTAACAAGATTATCAAGTAAAATAAACAAGAATAAAAGCAAAGGAGTGTTGATAGTTACCGAATATGAAGATTGACGAGGTCCGCAAGCACGGAGGAGCTGGAGGCGACGCCGGGGCGGAGCGGGCGATCGTGGGGCGGCGGGTTGAAGAGAGGAGAATGGAATGAAAACGCAGGTCGAAGGGGTTTTTTTCGATCTGACCAATGGGGACGGTCGTAACAACCGTCACCATTGGTGACGATCGGCGACGGTTCACTAAAGACTGTCTCCTTTGAATGGCATAAGGGACGTTCTCATTAACCGTCCCTTTTGGCCAATGCAGAGGGGATGGTCAAGAAAAATCGTCCCCTCTGGTCGACCACTTTGGTCCATTCCTCAGACGCGATGCCAACAGAGGAATAAAGGGGACGGTCAGGACCGTCCCCAAAGCCCTTGCAGGAGGGTCGAAAACATCCAGTAGCCTGGTCTAGGCAGAGGGGACGGTCAATATAACCGTCCCCTATGGTCGACCTCTTTGGTCCAATCGCTAGAAGCGACGCCAACAGAGGACCAATGGGGACGGTCAGGACCATCCCCAATGCCCTTTCAGAAGAGTCGAAAACATCCAGTGGCCTGCTCAAAACAGAGGGGACGGTCACCTATGACCGTCCCCTCTGGTCGACCTCTTTGGTCCAATCGCTGAGGCGACGCCAACAGAGGAATAATGGGGACGGTAACGTCCAGTGGCCTGCTCAAAACAGAGGGGACGGTCACCTATGACCGTCCCCTCTGGTCGACCTCTTTGGTCCAATCGCTGAGGCGACGCCAACAGAGGAATAATGGGGACGGTCAGGACCGTCCCCAAAGCCCTTCCAGGAGGGTCAAAAACGTCCAGTAGCCTGGTCAAGGCAGAGGGGACGGTCACTATAACTGTCCCCTCTGGTCGACCTCTTTGGTCCAATCGCTATAGGCGACGCCAACAGAGGAGCAATGGGGACGGTCAGGACCATCCCCAATGCCCATTCAGAAGGGTCGAAAACGTCCAGTGGCCTGCTCAAAACAGAGGGGACGGTCACCTATGACCGTCCCCTTTGGTCGACCTCTATGGTCCAATCGCTAGAGGCGACGCCAACAGAGGAACAAAGGGGACGGTCAGGACCGTCCCCAAAGCCCTTCCAGAAGGGTCGAAAACGTCCAGTGGCATGACTCAAGGCAGAGGAGACGGTCATTAGTGACTGTCTCCTTTGAGTTAATACAGTAGGGACGATAGTCTACAAACAGTCTCAAATTATGTGGTTATTGGGGACGGTTGTTTGATGACCGTCCCTAAAAAGTGGCATTAGGGACGGTCATTCGAAAACCGTCGCTAGTTGTCGTCCCTAAATGGGGCAATTCCTGTAGTGTATATTGTGATAAATCATGTTTATCCTTCAAATAATCATCATGGCTATCCTCAGTGGCATCAATAGTGAATTTCATTTCAGTTCTCTTTTTGAGCCACAAAGATGATTCTTTCCAAGACATATGAGTAGGAGATTCAGAGGCCAGGAGCGGGGGAATATTGGCTAATGGATGATTTTCTTCGATTGTTTTGAGTAGTTCCTCGGTATCATCTCAAAAAGGATCAGAGAATAGAGAATCACTCTGATCAGACTCGGTATTAGAAGATGTATCCATATAGTCATCTACTGAATTGATTTGATCTTCTTTCCTTGTGGTGGGGGTAATGGATTTGGAAATTGTATCTTTTAATGAGTCATCGCAAAAAATCTTTAACATATCATCATGTGTTGGTTGAAAGGGAGTTTTGGTGCATGAAGAAGTCAACTCATTGTTTGATATGTCCTCAAATTCCAACTCAAAATCTGTACTTTCCTTAATTGAAAAATCACATCCGAAATCAACATCAAATGGTATATCTCCTTCTATTTCTTCTTCCCACTCAACAAGAGTGTCATCCTCAATTTCAACTTTTATCTCAGACCAATCATTAATACACCGAGGTTCATAACTTTCAAAATTGTCTGAGGAAGGATCAATGCTATCATCAAAACATGTCTTCATCTTTGGCATAACCAGGGATGAAGTTAATTTGAGATCAGTATTTAGTGTTTCTCAGGCTTCATCTAATTCAAAAATTTCTCGACCAGTGAGAGGGCATGGTGGGGCTTCAAGTACAGAGTCTAGATGAGACATTTCCTTAAGAGTGTGTTGTGAGGTATTCAGACTAACCTCCAAAGGGTCTTTGGAAAGATGGACGGGGGCAAAATCATCAAGAATAGCACAATTCTCTATCCATCCACAGTCCTCAATTTCAGAGTCACCAGAAGTAGGGGTGACATGATCCACAAGAATATCTTCATTATTGATTTTCAATTGCACTCTCTCATCTTCACAGTCAAAATGTGCCTTGGTAGTGGCCAAGAACGATCATTCAAGTATGTTGGGTCTCTCACTTAGTGTATTTACTTGATTGGACTTTTGTTGTGTTGCAGCCAGTTGTTGAATGGCCTGGGTCAAAGCATCAAAATCTACAGCTGAGGTTGGTTGTGTCAGTAAGGGCTTAATCAGCTGTTTGGGTTGGGTGTGATTTTGGGCCCAATGGACTGTGTCCTCTGCTGCAGAGAAATAACGTGTGCTGATGGGTGGTGGTCGAATGAGAGGAGCTATGGTATGTTAGATTGTCGCATTCTCTTCTCTCAAAAGTTGTAGCTGTTGGACGATGAGGTCCATGGTGTTCGGTTTCTCTACTCCCATGTCTCCTAGGTTAGGTGAATTTTCAAATTTCTCAGTCAAAGGAGGTGGGTAGGATTTACAGACTCGGTCGTAATCTAAAGATTGTTGCAATGGATTGTTTAGAAACCTAAGACCTAGCATACACAGCACAATACACTAGACAATTTGTTGATTCACCAACTCATACAAAAATTGTCGCGGAAGCGATTATCTTTTCGATTTTAATTTAGTGATTCAACAAAAGTTTTCAGAGAAATTGGAGTCCTTAAGGATGAGGTGGGTGTGGAAGATTGTGAGAAATCGATGTCCTGATCTGGCTGGGGGATCCAGGGTGTGGTACTCAGATCGAGGATCTGCTTCTTCCCACAAGAACCTATGCCCAACGCGTCGAGGAGTTACGATCTCTCTCTGCAATCCCACGTAGCACCAGGGATTTTTGTCTCTATCCAAGAGTTCTATGTGCTCGTGATTTTCATGTCATACACGTGTATCAAACAAACATTCAGAATTTGTCCGCTTTATGCTCGGGCCACTGCGGTGGCCTTTCAAGCTTATCTTTTTAAATGATCAGTACACGATTTAGTGGTCTTTGAATTAGATTATCAGAGGGAGAAGACCACGGAGATGATGCAATCAAGAAGTGTTTTTTAAATTTTTTCGGTTTAAGTTTGGAGCGCAAACAAATGCAGGAACTTTTAAAAGCCTAAGATGCCTAAGAGAAAGATGGACTCAAAGTGCCTGCACTTCTGGCGCTAATCCGTAATGTTTTGTCCTGCTGATGGCGAGCTTTTCCGAGAAGGGTGGGGGAAATTAAGATTACAAAATTTTTTTACTAAACTACAAGTTTGCAAAAACAAAATGCATGAAAACAGAAGTATTTTTTTATTTTTGAAGCCTAAGTACCTGCAAAACATAAAAAAATGCACGGATTAGAAACTTGAAATTAAGTTAGAATGAAAAAAAATGTAAACATTGCTTAATCCCCGGCAACGGCGCCAAAATGTTGACACAGTTTTTGCGGTTTAAAAAGTTGATTTTATCAAGTCATTGTTTTCCCACGATAAACCGTTATCAAACAAATAAAATACAACTACGAGCACAATGGAGGCACATAAAATGTATATGACAAGTAGAGGTTCGTATCCACAGGGACTAAGCAAACTTGTAAATTTTGTTCTTCTTTCAAGCTTAATTAGAATTTTATTCCATGGCGACGAGAGAGAGAATTCTTGAAAAGACGACGCAATCTACGGTGAAAATACTTCAAGAACTTAAAGTTAACAAATGAGGGTATGCATGCAACTAAATAAAATAACGGGGACCGAATCGCAAATTAAGATGAAAGAAATAAGAGGTCACTTGCAATGTTTCAATAAAGAGGTGGAATGTAAAACTTGCGATGAATTTATTTAAAGAAAACTTAGAGATGAAAAGAGACATTACAAAATAAAAATGCTTTCAATTTCAATTCAAACAAAACCAACTAGTGTAAAAAAATGCAAGAGAGCTTATAACATTAGAGTTGTTTCCTTCCAATTTCATCTTAAACAAATTAACTAAGGGAATAAAAATGCGGAAGACAAATAATAAGGAGGAGAAATGCTTTTCTATCCGAATATGGAATGAAGGCGACGTCGACGACGATGGAGACGGATGCGTGGGCTGCTAGATGCGGAGTGGGATGGATCGACAAACACTCTGAATACGGGCTGGAGATAATCGCTGGAGCGTCGGGGAAGAAGGAGCCGCGGTCAGTGGCTGTTATGCGCACGAGACGAACACCGGTGCGCGTTAGCGGAGTTGCACTGAAGCCGAGGCCGCACGGCTACGGGCTGCAGCAAGGAGGAGGAGGACGCGCGAGAGGGGGCTGCTGCGGGCTGGAGTGCGGCTGAAGACGAGGCCGCACGGCTGCGGGCTGCAGCAAGGAGGAGGAGGACGCGCGAGAGGGGGCAGCTATCCGTGCGTGTACCTGCAGAAAAAGAGACAACGAGAGGGAAGGTGCGAGAGAGAGGTTATGCGTGCATGAAAATATATGAGAGGGGGAAGAGTATGCGTGAGTGGAGGGAGTGAATGGGGATGGGGAGGCTATGCGTGCATGAGAATGAGAATGGGGAGAGGGCGAGTACGTAGAGAGAAAAATGGGGGAAAGAGAGAGAGAGAGAGAGAGTGCGTGACTGGGGATGGGGAGTGCGTGAATGGGAGAGGGTGTGTGTGAGTGATTCACGGGTGCATGAAAAAATGGGAATGGAGAGAGAGAGAGAGTGGGGAGAAGGGAGCCTATGCGTGCATGGCAAAATGGGGGGAGGGAGGGGTACGCATGAATTGCTTGAGAATGGGGAGAGGGTTCCTTTTTATATTTGCAATGTGTGGTTATGAGGGAGGCTTCCCCATGCAAATAAAGACAAAACATAATTGTTGCATGGGGAAAGGAGTACGTGGGTTGCAAGAGGAGGGTGGCTCCATGTAAGGGAAAGGGGAGGGATAAATGGTGCACATGCATGATATTAAAGAGAGGAACTTTTGCACTATTAACCCTCTCCATTTCTTTCCAACAAAAAACTATAGGCTTTATCCAAGTTATAATGAGTGGGCAATTTATACTATCTTCCCTTCCATTTTCTTCCTAATAAAAAGTGAGGTTTTGTAGAGTCAAATCAATATGTTATATTTAATGCTATATATACCCAATTCATTTCCATATGATTTGCTTAATTCATGTAGATAATTAGTTAAGTTATATTTAGGTGACTTGACAAGAATGATTAGAATGAAATATATAATCGATATTTTTGAAAACATTTTTCTTGATTCGAAAATCATGGTCAGTTGATTTATGCAGAGATTGTGTGCAGTTATAGATATTTTCTCTTTTGTAAGTAAGGAATATAGATTATGTGAATTTGGAGTTTTACAGATCAATCATTAAGGCTGTATATCACATAATTTGATCATATTATCTCTGTATATATTGTATTCATCACCCCTACCTTCCTCCATCGTCGCTTCATCGGAGGGCCATGCATCGCCCCGCACGCCATCCATTTCGAGATCTAACGGGTCAAGGCACTTTGCCCTCGACCCTGTTGCTTATCTTTGTAGGTTAGAACGCGAGAGGCCTCATCTGGAGGATGAAATGCCCAAGCACAATAGCTCCAGGTTTCACGCCTCATCAAGGCCTCCTCCGTGGTCTTGGGACCTTCTGAGCACGCCCCCAGCTGCGGACCGTCGTCGCCGATCTCTCCCCCACCAGAGCAGCTCCGGACGACGTCGGACCAACGTATATCGGTCGCTCGAAAATCGTCCGAGGCGAGTTCTTTAACGGATCTTCCAAGCATCGCATCCATCGTCCGATCGAGGCCCGCCCCAGTTCTGATCTTGACCGTCCATTAGCGGTAGGACCTCGGTCGTTAGATCCATCTCAAGGTCTCGTCTCGATCGTCCATCACCGAAGGGGTGTCCATCGATCTTGACCGTTCATCCGTTAAGTGGATCATCCTTGATCGTTGGATAGCTCCTAATAATGGGTAATTTGCACTTAGGCCCTCCCATATTTTGCTTTTATTTCCTAGTCTTGTATATAATTGTCGTGGTTACAGTTTGGACCTTATAGTTTCAGTATTTGCATTTTAGTCCTTCCAAACCTGAGACACGTGCATGTTCACGTGAGTTTGTGGGTTATTTGCATGCTTTTTCCTAAATTTTATAGATGTTATGTTTTGGAGCGAACTTTTCTGATAATTGTAAATATACCCCTGTCCGTGAGTTTTTGAGCATGTGCGTGAATATCTTGGACATTTTGCAATTGATACCCTGAGTTTTTTAGACATTTTATCTATTGGTCTGAAAACTTTCATATAATTGCATTTAGGTCATTGCTTGTTGTGTGTGTTGTTTATAATCAAATAAATACCTAATTAACTCCAAAAATTCCGTAAAAAATACTTTTAGCTCCTCCTCACACGTAATATTTATGGTATTTTTTGTGAATTAATTTAATTTTATTTGATATTTTCCAAAAATCAAAACACCTAAAAGCTATTCTGTCTATTTTCGAAAACACCTAAAACTTATAAAAATTGTTTTAAAAATTACAAAAAATAGGGTGTGCTTGATTTTATGTGTTTTAATTTCAGTAGCATTTTTATTTTAAAAATCATTATAAAAACCTTAAAAACCTAAAAACTCTAAAAAAACTTATAAAAATCATTAAAAATTCTATAAAAATAAAAAATAGAATGTATGTTTTGTAGTTAGGTATTTTCATTTACTTTTTCATAAAAATCACATCTAGGACATTAGGGCATTTTTAGTATTTTAAATTTACCTTTTAGTCTGGGATGTACATTGTTTTCCCTGTTTGCCTTTGTTTGATTTTTATAAAATCATATAAAAATTAAAAAATCCTATAAAATTACCAAAAATATCTGAATATTTGAAAAACAAAAAAACATTTTTGTTTCTGGTTTTTTAACATTTTTGACCTTAATAAGAATTGTAGAAGCTTGTTTTGCCTTGTTACTCTTACTTGTTTTCTTTTTTTTCTTATTTTGAAAATATAAAAAAATTTTGCAAAATAAAAATAAATAAAAAATATGCTTTTATTTGTCTGATTAGGACTACTTCGTAGGTTTTACTCGTGCTTCTTATGTTCGACCCTGGTCACTATAACAGGTTAAAATAAAATAGCGTAGACCGCTTATATTGATTTTGCGCTTTGATTGTTTGATTTATGTGGTCTCGATTTTTCTTGTTGAGCTTAGGCCTTGTGATTCGGTCGCAACGACCCTCTGTTTATTCTATTCCCTAATCCGTTTCGTTCGGTCGCTCATCAGAATGGCGTTGTTGCCAGGGAGCACGTCTTAGAAGTCTTTTCAGATTTTTGTATTTTTATCTCTATTTTATATAACTGATATTCTGAGATCCTCCTTGCCTGGCTTTTTATGAGAGGGACTGCTCGAGGACGTTGCGACTTTCGGTTGGAGTAACCGCGCCCAAGGAGGAGCAAGAGAACATGAGGGAGTTAGTTATATTGGATAGAGTAGATTAGCTTAGATTAGTTTTTATTTCCAGCACATTTTATTATTGTTGTAATAATACAGGACCATCAGACTCTTCTGGACACTTGTCTTATCGGGGTTTGTTTCGCCAAGCACTGGTGTGCTCGGGGGACCTCACTGCGATTTTCGTCGATTTTATTTTCTCGCATTTTTCTCTTCGATTCCCGAAGATTTTGGACCCTAGACATAGGATTTTCTCTTGATTACGACGTAAATAATAAAGGCCCAATCCCTAATAGATTTCTTGCACATATAGTTCGTAATTGGACCTTATTAGTAATTCATAATAAAAAGCCAACATGATCGGTTGAAAGGCCACATGCCGCTAGAGGTCATATACATCGCTGGCAGGATTCGTTGTGGCGGACACTGATTGGCATCTGAGACCGGACTCAGGCCTCTCTCTCTCTCTGATTAGTTAGCAATTGTTCTTCATGTTCACTAGAACTTGCTCGCCTAAGGCCATTTTCTTCTTGCATCATTTAGGTTAGATAAATTTATGTCTTTAAATTAATGCACGGATCACCCTGCATGTAGAGAGCTGGAGTCAGGTACGCCTTTCATGCTTTGCATGCATCATAGTGCTTGATCGTGCATCAGCTTTTTCGACTTCTCCCCTATTTTTGGACTTAAAATAATCAGGAGATCGAAAAATTCCTTAGGTGTTATTTATTATTGAAAAATACCACAAAAAGAGAAAACCATGAAATTAGGACTGTTAAATGCAAACTTTACCCTAAAATCCACCTCGTTTAAAATCTTTATTTTGGGGAGAGTCACCCCCTCATTGGTTGGTTTGTATGTAGCGAGAGAGTGACCCGCACACTAGGATAGAGCCATACTTGACCTTCCATTAGACTACTGGTCCCCATTCCCTGATCTTAAATGAAGAATAACTAATTTGCATAATCCAACCTCCTTCTCATAGGGGTAAGTCGTTCTTGTTGGACATAGTGAGCCCACAGTAATCCATTATGCAATAAATATTATTGCACAATTAGGGTTATGTGCCATGGTCATCTTAATGATCATACAACCGTTGATTCAATTATTGAATCATAGAGGCTGGTGCTTAGATGAATATATAAAGAGTTGGATTGAGGACTCATCAAGTATCGTCAAATGATTATTAAGAGAGGATCTCCAACCTGAGTAGAAGATGGCAATCCTTTCTCACTTGGTTGATATCTGACCGACCTTTTGATGTAGGTCCTCTGCATAGGAATAGAGACTCAGAGGTGTCAGATTAGTTAGGTCAAAAGAGTTGACTTAACGAGATCGAGATAATCAAAGACCTATGTCGTATGCTGTCATGATATAGGCATGCATCCTCTAACCAGAGAGAGATGTGTTACTATATGTCTGAGTATGTACATTTGGTAGATCAATAGGTTGATGACCTATCCAAGGTCTATACACCGACACGCTGGAGTGCATACAAGGGTATATGAGTAATACGATCTCTCAAAGGGATCATACAGGTTCATTGCTGAACCGGAAGACATGAGCTCACTCATGAGATATTGGGAAGAATCAAATTTTTTGCACGGTCGTCTCGCTTTGGAAGCTTGACTGAATTTGTAGGTTTGATATATACTTTTGGAAAGTATATGATCAACACTTAGGCATGATATATGCTTTTGGAAAGTATATGATCAATACCAACTCCCAACAGTCAAACAAGAAACTTAATGATAAAACCCTGAAGAAGACAATCTAAAAGAGATCTAAAACTTCAGGTTTATTCTGGGTCCTCCGGTATGTAGGATGTACTTGAATTAGGAATGCCTAAGGGCGATGTGATCATAAACGATTGTAAAACCATGATGCTTCCATTCCGAGGGAGTGGTGAAATAGGTCTGGATTTTAGTGACTCCTATCAAAGAGAAGTAATCTGAACTTAGTCCAAATGTTGGACATTGATCTGAATGTGATTCAGATGTAATGAGAAGATCAAATTTGCGGTCTTGATTTAATCAAGCATCTATTAGAGGTCCGCAATATCTGGATTTGAGATGTGATCTCAATATCCAAGTCACTATACGTGGAGCAATACAATCGCCATGTCCTTATCTCCAAGTATCAGTGGAGAAAGCGCATTATCCTTGAAAGAGTTCATGGATAATTTCATTGTTGATATATGTATCCGAGCATTGAGAAAAATAGTTAATTAAATGTGATTTAATTACCATGAATAATATGAATTTGATTCATATTATAGGGAGAGTTATCTAAGATAATTAAATGTGATTTAATTATCAAAGATGTGAATAATGTGAATGTGTGATTCATATTATTTGGGCACATGAGAATTGATATCCAAGATGATTAAATATGATTTAGTTATCATGGATAAGAATAATGTAGATAGCACTATCCATATTATTCAAGTATATTATGAATGCGATTTGTAATATATTAAAGAGAGCATATTATGATTTATATTTGTTAATTAATTATTGATGTGAATTGGATTCACATTGAATGATTAATTGAAAATATAATTACATTATGATTTGGGTTGTGAATGATATTCACATAATTTCAATAGCTTGATTAAAATTTTTCACAAAAATGTGAATTATTTTTTGTGAAAAATATTTGATCAAGAGTTATTTTAAATTAAAGAGATATCATGAGATAATGAGATCTCATGATAATTAGAGGAGATTGACCAAGTCCACTCAAGAGGAGTGGACGGCTACAACTCTCCATGTGGAGAAGAGTAGCCGTCCCCCCGTTCTTAGGGGATTAGTTTGATCTCTTCATTATCTCTTCTCTAGTTAAAAGTGATTTGAATTCAAATTAATTTTATTGATTTATCAATGTAAATTAATTTAAATTAAATCCTTTGATGTTGTGTTTTTACAACAACATCTTAGCCGTTGAAAGAAACACAAATCAATCAAATCCATTGATTGTATGTTGTCCATTGATTGGGATCCATGGACTCCCAAAATCCTAGATAAGAATAGGCACCTCTTGCTCTTCGAGTGACAAGTTTACTACAAAAACATATGCTCTCTCCCTCTCTCTCTCTACACGCCAAATGCTCTCTCCCTCTCTCTTATGGTAGTCTACCATGGAGCCATAGAGAGAGTCGCCATCATTGCGGTATCGTCATTATGTTGCCGAAGTATTTGTTCGTGGTTCTATGTCTCCTTCGGTACGCCTCACACGTGAAGAAGACGACGGATCTCATGTGACGAGATCAGGAGATTCCTCGCTCGGATCATCAACATGGATTGCGAGGAGCACGCATCTCATTAACATGCATGCAAGCATCTCCTCCGTCGGATCGGACTTGAGACAAGAGGTCTCTTCATTTAGAGACTCGATCGCAACCACGCTTCAAGAGGTAACCTTAATACCTATTTTGGTTTACATGAAACAATCCGAGAAGTATCCTTGGATCATGAGGTTTCATCACATTATTTTTTTAAAATTCCGCTGCATCGAGCAACTAGTACGACTAGTCGCTCCCGATCGCATATGATACGATCCTCATGCTTCCGTGATGCGTTTAAGGATCTTCCCATATCCTTCAAGTGGTATCAGAGCCAGATTGGAGGTTGTGGATACGATTCATTAACCTAAGAAGATTTGGGCTCGTTAGGATTTGTGAAAATTTTATCGCAATTCAATTTTCGCATCCCTATTTTGTGATAAATTTCGACCCTTTTTAAAACGTTTAAACATGAAATTTGCAATCGGATAATGTTTCCCATTAATTAAGAAAACTGTGAGATTTGAGTTAGCGTGATTTGGAATCCGATAACTCAAGATATAATCATTTTAATGAACATATATCCACTCTTTCGAGGATGGCGAATCATGATGTAATTTAAGAGTTATTTACTATTTTGAAACACCTAGAAATGTGTGATTATCACTTGATTCTGTTATAAATCAAATTAGCAAACTTTAGAAACTTACTTTTCTTAATTTGGATTTAAAATGAATGAGATATGCTAATTTTAATAAGTGAGGGTCACTGCTGGAAATTGCATACTTCATCATGAACCATGTGATTGTAATTTATTTTTTTATAGAAATTAATAGTTTATTTATTGAGATAGTTATTGATAAATATTTGTAAAATAATTAAAAACTTTAATTATTTCATTGAATGACATTGCCTCAACCAATAATTGATTAGATATGATCTAGATCGTAAATTGGTTGCTTCATACACTTTCCAACAAACAAGTTGCTTGAATAGGATTGGGGATTTGTTTAGAAAATCTCCTTATAATGTTAATAAAAAAGGTTTTGATTATTATTATATGGCATAACTTTGGTTGAAAAACCAATTATCATCTCAAGTACAAAGTGATCAACTTGGCATTATCTTTTCCCGAGGCAGATATGGTGTCTAGTCGAAGAGCGTTGGGGTAGCAGGTTGCACCGTATGTGGTCTATCCCACTCCCGTGTGCTAGCCATGACAACGGGTAGGGAACGAATAATGCTTGAGAAATCATGATGTATTTTTCTAATTATTAAAATTCGAAATAATATGTATTTGAGATAATGCCATATTTCAAGTAACAATTAAGAATGTTTGTTGCATATTAATTGGATCATTAATTTAATATGATTATATTAATTGGAATCCAATTAAAATTAAAACACTCCATTATAAATAGAGTTGTAATTCCCTCGGAAGAATTAATACGATGAATATAATTCATAATGATTAATTAAAATTTGGATATGAGGTGGAGGATTACATAAGTGACATCCATGGTCTCTCGTCAAGGCAAAGGATTCCGTCGCCAGAGATTGTATGTAGGAGACGTCTGTCTGAAGTGACCGCTCCTGCATAGAAGCCATTTGGATTGGGCTCTTTGCTTCTCGAAAGAGTAAGGACGTATGCGTTGTGACCCCAATATGGAGTCCTCATATTATTGGGGCCATATTGGATTGCGCATAGTGAATTGTATTCCTGTTGACGGTAGGTTCAATTAATGACAGGTCAACATCACCTTAGGGGTGGTCGGTTCGGGTGTTAAAGATCGAATTGGGAATGCAACTTGGACTTGCAAGGAGGAATGTGTCCCCGCTTCTTTTTATCCGAGTTGAAGTTATTATATTATTGGGATGTGGCAAAGATAAGAAAGGAGATCCCATATCTTGCTTAGATATAATGGTAAGTATATCTCTTACATTGAAAGTGATTAAGGGAATGAACTTTCAGTGTTGACAAGTCAATACAACTTTGATATAAAATTCCTAAATCAAAGTTAAATGTATATATATTTATATATATTTATGCAAATTTCTTATTTCAAATAATCATCATTAAATCCACTCAGTACTATACTCAATAATAACCAGTAAAATATCATGGATTGGATCCATGATCAAGATATTATACTTGCAGTTGGACACATAATGTATGTGGGTTAAATTAGCAAGTTTCCTCGTAATAATGAGGAATGAAAATTAAATAGACCATAGGTCTACAACCCTAGGATTTGTATGTCTCTATAGTCTTGATCTTTCGTCGAATATACTTTAGAAGTGACATGTCGATGATGATCGTAATTGTCGAATAATTCTTGTAAAATTTAAGAAGATGTTTTGGCATACATATGTGCTCTCTACATTTAATCATGAATTGCATGGTTCACTGCATTATGCAGAATGGTGGCTCGATACGAGATGATGTACTCAAAATATTTGAGTACCTACCTGAACCTCAGTATTTAAGAGTTAAGATGTATGTATATATGATGGGTATCATCATTCTAATGTCTATACTCAAGTCATTCATGAAACTTCATAATGTTCATATTGTATGAATTAAATAAAGCATGTATAAATGTCGAATACTCTTATATTGAAATCTTTTGAATTCAACATAAGAGATCCTTTGTCTTAAGCAATGGTTGTTTAGAGATGAAAGGAGCACAGTGGAAGCATGGGTCGGACCCAGGTTAAAAGGAAAGTCAAAGAGTTGGTTGTACTTCTATAGTTTCCACACACATATGACATCTAAAGGGTTGGATTAATGCCAATACTACAATGAGCCGATGTATTGATAGTATGACTATCAAGTCTATCTAGAATCCTTAGAGAAGGACTCAAATAGTGCATCGAAATAATTTACATCTACATCTAATCATTGAAATTGACTTTTTTATTTGATAAGATCAAAGTATAATAATTGTGTCTCATTCTTCTAATAACACTTGCAATTGGTTGCATATGTTTTAGAAGACTACAAAATTTGATCTTAAGGTTTAATAGTCATCCACATGGGTATTGATGCAATTGTTACAACAATCTCTATTGGATACATAGACGTCATATTTTCAGTGGGAGAGATCTTAGTCTTAGAGAATGTCTCTACTACCCAGATATTAGAAAACACTCATAGTTTGTTTCTAGATGTTGGAAATAGACATGTATTCTGGAATAGACCTATCATAAAGAGTTATGATTGATATATTTCAGATAGTATTATGATATCTGGAGGACTCTACTAAATTATAAAATTAATGAATGGTTCATTAACATTTATAATACTGAAAATTAAACCTTATAAGATCAATAGGAGGATGAAGATCATTTGACAATGATCTGGCATCAAACCTTGGACATATGTCTCTTGATGAGATCAATAGACTAGTAAGAGATGAACTTTAGAATGTCTAAAATCTCAAATCTTACATACTTTTGAATATTGTATTCAAAGTAAAAATGTCCAATGCATCCTTCTCTGGGAATGGTGTAAGATGCCAAGGTATTAAATATCTCATACGTACTGATGTATGTGGATCATCTATATCATAATGAACATTGATGATATGTGATATCATTTAATGATTATTTGTGATATGAGATTTCTTCCCTTCACCTTAGAAAGCTTTGAAATGTTCAAAGATTTCACAATGTTGGTTTAGAACCAAAGTTTGAAGGAAGATGAAATGAATTTGATCTAACCTAGGTAGAAGGTACCTGTTAGATGAATACAAAGAATACCTTATGCAGATATGAATATCATTCCTATCTCTCTCCTCCTAATATACCTAAACTCAAGAGAGTTGTAGGGAGATACAATTAAATCATTATTTGATCAATGATGAATATTAGCATAACTACCTCTTAGTTTCCAAGGTATATATGTAGTAGAGACTACAATATACATCCTTAAAAAGGTTCCATGCTAGTATGCTCGAATCATGCACCAGAGAGTGCTACTTCATTAGGAAAATAAAGGATGGTATTGGTTACCTACTTTATGACCTTGAGATTCTTAAAAGATCTCATCTCCAAGGATATGATTCTTAGAGGATGACTCTCTTGAGAATCAAGATGAAAATGAAGTGAAGGAACTCATTTAGTCTTGAGAAAATAATGAGGCTCTTGAAATGGGAAATTAAAAGGACAATTAAAATGAAACACTAATACCTCTTGAAATGAGTTTGAGGATGGATTCCTTGCGTTAGTTAAATATTCTTACTTCATGTGATGAAGCTTCTGAAGATCATGTCATGGAAAGATGGATGTTAGCAATCAAGTCTAAAGTAGACTTCATATACAAGTGTTGTATATGGACCCTCGAGGATCCACCTATATGGGTAAGACCCGTTAAAGTGTAAATGGATCTTCAAAAGAAAGAGGGAACCTGATGAGAAGGTAGGGACCTTCAAAGCACGGCTCGTAGCCATGAGCTACATACTGAACAGAAGACATCACTTGCGATGAAACTTGCTCTCCAGTGACCATGCTTAAACTCATTAGATTATTGCTAACTATAGCTACACAACTTAACTTTGACATCTTCAAGATGGAAGTAAAGATTGCATTCCTCCACGAATATCTCTCCGAGGATATTCACATGAGGTAGCCCCAGGGCTTCATGGTTTAGGAAAGAAAGGTGTGCATGCTAAAGAAACTCCATCTATGGACTCAAAATAAGCTTTTTGTAGTTGGAACATAAGATTTGATGAAATTATAAATGTTATTATTTCAGATAGAATATTGATGTACCATATGAAGCTTAGTGGGAGTGCCATTGTGTTCATCGTGATAAATGTAAATGATACCCTAATCATTTGGAATGATATAAGGATATAATAAGTGTTTTATAGACTAGCTAATCCATACCTTGAGATATGATCTCAAGGATACCTCTTAGATCTTGGTTCTGAAGATGTTCACAAGCAAAGAGAAGAGGGTATTGGGCCGTCAAATTAGTAGTACACCTTTGACATGTTCCATTTTCTGGAAAATTCCAAGAAAGGCTTCCTTCCTTTAAGATGAGGTACTAACCTATCTAAAAGGATAGCACCTCAAAGAGTTGAGTAAGTGAATGCTAGAACTACTTGCCCTTGTGCATCAGTTACGAGAAGTCGAATGTATGCTAGATGTGTATAAAAGTTAGATATCTGCCATGCAGTGGGAGTAGTAAATCTTACTAATCCTACTAAGGAGATAAAACACTTGATTGCAGTAATAACAATTCAAAGATGAAAAGATTTTTGAGATAGTGATCTCAAAGTCTTATCTTCAAGAACTTAAGAATTAATAGATAGTGATCTAAAAGGTCTTAACTGTGAATACCTTATGAAATAGAGATCTCCAGGAATAAGGGTATTCTGATAAGGATAATGGACATACTAGTTATAATAACTACTGAAATGTGGTGTCTGGTATAAGAAGCAACATTCACATTGGATGTGAGCATTGTTACTAGGGGATATGCAAGTGTCGTAAAAGGACTTGGCGTAGTCTTTCGAGAACAGAGTGATTGATCAGCTTACCTAGCTATTTTTCTAAATAGCCTATGATTGTCACATGAGTGTGGGTTTAAAGATTAGCCCATTAGTGGCTCTTTGGGCTAGTGGGAGATTGTTGGACATGTGAGCCCACGGCGAGCCATTATGCAATAAATGTTATTGCGAATATCATTCCCTGATCTGAAATGAAGAATAACTAATTTGCATAATAGGTCCCTTAGTACAATTAGGGTTATGTACCATGGCCATCTTGATGATCAAACAACTGTTGATTCAATTATTGAATCATAGAGGCTGGTGCTTGGATGAATATCTAAAGAGTTAGATTAATGACTCATCAAGTATCATAAAATGATTATTAAGAGAGAATCTCCAGCCTGAGTAGGAGATGATAATCCTTTCTCACTTGGCTGATATCTGACCGACCTCTTGACGTAGGTCCTCTGCATGGGAATAGAGATTCAGAGGTGTCTGATTAGTTAGGTCAAAAGAGTTGACTTAACGAGATCGAGATAATCAAAGACCTATGTCGTATGTTGTCAAGATATAGGCATGTATTCTCTGACCAGGGACAGATGTGTTACTATATGTCTGAGTATGTACATTTGGCAAACCAATAGGTTGATGACCTAACCAAGGTCTATACACCGACGTGTTGGTGTGCATGCAAGGGCATATGAGTAATACGATCTCTCAAAGGGATCATACAGGTTCATTGCTGAATCGGAAGACATGAGCTCTCTCATGAGATATTGGGAAGAATCAAATTCCGTGCACGGTCATCTCGCTTTGGAAGCTTGACTGAATTTGTAGGTTTGGTATATACTTTTGGAAAGTATATGATCAATACTTGGGTATGATATATGCTTTTGGAAAGTATATGATCAATACCAACTCCCAATAGTCAAATGAGAAACTTAACGATAAAACCTTGAAGAAGACAGTCAAAAAGAGATCTAAAACTTCGGATTTATTCTGGGTCTTCCAGTATGTAGGATGTATAGGTATTAGGAATGCCTGAGGGTGATATGATCATAAACTATTGTATAACCATGGCGCTTCCATTCCGATGGAGTGATGAAAAAGGTCTAGATTTTAGTGACTCCTCTCATAGAGAAGTAATCTGATCTTAGTCCAAATATTGGACATTGATCTGAATATGATTCAGATGTGATGAGAAGATTAGATTTGTGGTCTTGATTTAATCAAGCATCTATGGGAGATCCGCAAGATCTGGATTTGAGATGTGATCTAAATATCCAAGTTACTATATTTGGAACGATACAATCGACTTGTCCTCCAAGTATCCGCAGAGAAAGCGCATTATCCTTGAAAGAGTTCGTGGATAATTTCATTGTTGATATATGTATCCGAGCATTGAGAAAAATGGATAATTAAATGTGATTTAATTATCATGAATAATATGAATTTGATTCATATTACAAGGAGAGTTATCTAAGATAATTAAATATGATTTAATTATCAAAGATGTGAATAATGTGGATGTGATTCATATTATTTGGGCACATGAGAATTGAGATCCAAGAAGATTAAATGTGATTTAATTATCATGGATAAGAATAATGTGAATATCACTACCCATATTATTCAGGTATATTATGAATGTGATTTGTAATATATTAAAGAGAGTATATTCTGATTTCTATTTGTTAATTAATTATTGATGTGAATTAGATTCACATTGAATGATTAATTGAAAATATAATTACATTTTATTTTTGGTTGTGAATGAGATTCACATAATTTCAATGGCTTGATTGAAATTTTTAACAAAATAATTGTGAATTATTTTTTGTGAAAAATATTTACAACAAGAGTTGTTGTAAATTAAAGAGATTTTATGAGATAATGATATCTCATGATAATTAGAGGAGATTGACCAAGTCCACTCAAGAGGAGTGGACGGCTACAACTCTCCATGTGGAGAAGAGTAGCCCCCCCCCCTCTCTTAGGGGATTGGTTTGGTCTCCTCTATCTCTTATCTACTCAAAAGTGATTTGAATTCAAATTAATTTTGTTGATTTATCAATGTAAATTAATTTTAGTTAAATCCTTTGATGTTGTGTTTTTACAACAACATCTTAGCCATTGAAAGAAACACAAGTCTATCTAATCCATTGATTGTGTGTTGTCCATGGATTGGGATCCATCGACTCCGAAAACCCTATATAAGAAGAGGTACCCCTTGCTATTCGAGTGACAAGTTTACGACAACAACATATGCTTCTCCCTCTCTCTCTCTCTACACGTCAAATGCTCTCTCAATCTCTCTCTCTCTCTTTTAATCATCCACCATGGAGCCATAGAGAGAGTCGCCATCGCTGCAGCATCGTCGTCATGTTGCCAAAGTATTTGCTCATGGATCTCCGTCTCCTTCGGTGTGCCTCGCTCGTGAAGAAGACGTTGTATCTCGTGTGATGAGATCAGGAGATTCCTCGCTTGGATCATCAACATGGATTGCGAGGAGCACACGTCTCATCAACACGCTCGCAAGCGGCTCCTCCGTCGGATCGGACTTGAGACAGGAGGTCTCTTCATTTACACTCTCGATCGCAACCACGCTTTAAGAGGTAACCTTAATACTTATTGTGGTTAGATGAAATGATCCAAGAAATGTTCTTGGATCATGTGGTTTCATCACATTAATATTTTTAAAATTCCATTTCATCGAGCGACTAGTACGACTAGTCGCTCACGATCGCATACGATGCGATCCTCACGCTTATGTGATGCGCTTGAGGATCCGCCCATCTCCTTCAGTTCTCCAGTGAGGATCTCTCTGGTAATCGGTAAAGTGAACCGCGATGTCCTTAACAGATTGAATTGACTGGGTAGCCGGTAAACAGTCTGCAATTCATACTGGTTGGGAAAGATCTAGCATTGGGATTGGGTCAGTCTCTTGGGAGCATCAGGTTCCTACCAGCTCGCTTAATCGCTCTTTTAGATTGATTGATCGCCTAAAATAAAATTGATAAGATTAATGACCGATCCTTCATGGTCATCAGCTAGTGTTGAGTTGGTGAAGTTGGGGTTTGACTTCTTATCTTGTTTGTATTCCAGAGCCCTCCCTCCCACCCTTATCACTCTCATTTCCTCTCTCCCGATGATGGGGCATCCTTCATTTCAGCCAGATCTTGTGGCTTTTTATCTTCCTTCCCCTCATCTTCGATCACCTTCTAGGGAGGTCAGAATTTCGACCGACCTCTCATCTCCTTCTCTTCCTACCCTTCCCCCATTCCCTCCTTCTACCGGGCATGTTGTGCTTGACGCCCGCGGAGATCAGACCGAGCATATGCGAGACCTGGGCAATCGTTACTGGGATGAGAGTACATTCCATAGGTGATCACATGAAGCAATTGCTAATTTTAGACGACTTCTACCCTAGGATGATGGATGAGCGCACTAATCAGGAAGCGAAATCAGCTTCTACATTGCGTCCCTTCATTCTGGATTTAGATTTCCTTCATCTATTGCCGAAGTTTTCAGGGGAAGTGCATGGGGAACCATATCTTCATCTTTCTGAGTTTGAGGAGTTTTGTGGAATTCATGATTATTTAGATGTCACTTCTGAGGAAATGATGTTGCGGACCTTCCCATTTTCACTTCAGGGTAGAGCCATGAGATGGCACAGACGATTAGGAAGGAAATTCACTACGTGGGGAGTCTTGCGCTTAGAGTTCTTATAGAGATTTTACCCCCAGCATAGAGCGGATATGATGTGGTCTTTCATTACATATTTTTTAGTAGACCCCCAATAGCCATTGCATGATTCATAGCTGAGGTTTCTTGACCACTTGAGGAGATATTCGAATCATGGACTTTTGAGGATTGACCTTATTCTGATCGCCATGAGGGGGATGACCGCAGAGCAGCTAGCACTGGTAGTGACCTCGTGTGGTGGTTCACACCACAATCTCGACATGGATATACTTCAAACCATCTTGAGAGTACTTTTAAACATTCCATCTTCACGAGATGCTTCAGTAGGGACAACACATAAGGATGAGGCAGTAATAGTTGGGTGTGTTACATTTCATGAGGACTCGGCTACTACACACCAGCTACGGGACATGGATCATGTTGCAGTATAGACGATGGGCGTGCTGACCACCACCATGTGCTTTCAGACCTAGAGATTGAGCAAGTTCCCATTAGTCTTCCAGCCAGAGTTCAATTCGGTCTCATACTTTTCAGTTCAGGAGTCTTAGATATCAGATCTTCTGATATTCCAAGATAGAGGGGAGGAGACCACACAGCTTCAGTTTTCAGTCGAGACATTTCAGTTTCCATTCCCATCTCATGCAACCTTTACTCTTCAGAGGTACTTCTCTGATTCAGATTGGACACCTTGATCACACCCAGTAGCCAAAGCTCGATGAGGGACACCACTTCAGGATGCCAGATACAAATAGTCCCTTATTCGAGCCTTTTGTCCTCCATTCTGATGAGAAAGATACATTTCAAGGGAACCATACGATAGCCAGCATTGTTGCAGCTCGAGGATCAATTTCAAATACTTCTACAGCTTCCACGCTATTGACCAGTACCATTTCCTGCTTTCATATTGTTCAGAGGCCTCTTTCAGCCGAGGAGACCTTTTTGTGCGAGGAGTGGGTGCTTAACAGTGGCACAGATACCCAGTTAGATTCTGATTCCTCTTTCTTCACCAATGATTTGGCATTACTCCCCAAGGGTTATTTGCAGGAGGATGCCATATGTTCTGTGTACTCAGTTTCAATTTCTAGGAGCATATCTGATTTGTCGGATTACAAGATCGAGTCTTCTAATTTTTGATCTTGCAGAGTCTGAGTTTTCTTACCTCGCGAGGACGAGCCGATCTGTGAGATATTCGATGATTTTACTGATTTCTCTCCTTTATTTGCATCGGATACCACCTTTCTTAGTGTGTCTCCTGATACATAACCTTCCGTACCTTTTTGAGAAGGTGATTAACGTGGAGGATTCCATGACCGATCCTTCTTTCTCTACGTTCGACTTCTTCGGTTTTGCCCTTCCACTTCATTCTGATCTTGAGTCGATGAGTTCTTTTGTGCTACCAAAACCCGATTACATCATCCCATATCTATACCCGATAGCAGACACCCGCCTGATTCTTTATTTGGGTATCATTCTTTGCATTGTTGACCTAGTCGTGGTTTTCCTACCAAGACTATGATGATAGTACGGCATTCACCTTACAGGTGCAGTCCTGAACCTCGATACTGCATTATCCTAACCTTTGCGCCCAGCTAGGGGCATAAACTCTAGCACTTGTTGAGAGGCACCACAACACTGTCTGCAGCTGTATAGATCAAGATGTCCATATCACACATTCTTTATCTAACACCTGATGAACGTGAAATCTGTCTCTTTAATAATCTTGAATTGTCGTAGTATAGGAGGCAAATTCGGTTCAGCAAAAACCACGACCGTTTAAATGTTCAACAACAACAACAACAAAGCCTTTTCCCACAATTAAGTAGGGTCAGCTACATGGATTCTTCGCCTCCATTTAGATCCATCTTGGGTCAATCTCGGATTTATATCCAAAAAACTAAGATCCCTTCGTATAGTCTCTTTCCAACACTTCTTGGGTCGTCCTCGCCCTCTCTTAGCCGGCTCAACATCCCAACACTCGCATCTCCTAACCGGTGCATCAGTTGACCTTCTTTGCAAATGACCAAACCATCTTAAGTGGTTTTCTCGCATCTTATCCTCGATCGGAGCTACACCAACTTTCTTTATGATTGCATCATTCCAAATCCGATCTTTACGTGTATGTCCACACATCCATCTTAGCATTTTCATTTCTGCTACAGCCATTCTCTGCACATGTCTATGGTTCACAGGCCAACATTCAGAACCATAAAGCATAGCAGGTCTCACGGCTGCTTTGTAAAACTTTCCTTTAATTTTTAAAGGAATTTTCTTATCACAGAGAACAGCGGAGGCTCCTCTCCACTTTAGCCAGCCTGCATTTATTCTATTAGTAACATCTCCATCAATTTCCCCATCATGTTGCAAAATAGATCCCAGATATCTAAAAGAATCTCTCTTCTGAATGTTATCGTCACCAATTTTCACCTCGATTCCATCACCATTGCTTCCATCAAAGGTGCATTCCATATATTCCGTCTTAGCCCTACTTATACGAAAACCTTTAGTCTCCAATGCATGTCTCCAAACCTCAAGCTTCTCATTTACTCCATCTCTAGTCTCGTCAATCAACACAATATCATCAGCAAATAACATACACCAAGGTAACTCATCCTGAATGTGACTTGTCAACTCGTCCATAATCAAAGTAAAAAGAAATGGACTGAAAGCTGAACCTTGATGTAAACCAATGTTGATATCAAAATAGTCAGTCTTCCCCATCGGGGTCCTTACACAAGATAAAGCCCTATCATACATATCCTTTATGAGATTAATGTATAGGACACGTACTTGTCTCTTCTCCAAAACTCTCCACAGTATCTCTCGTGGGACGGAATCATAAGCCTTCTCCAAATCAATAAAGATCATATGGAGATTCTTCCTTTTAGCTCTATAAATCTCCATTGTTCTCCTCAGCAAATGGATGGCTTCAATAGTTGAGCGACTTGGCATGAACCGTTTAAATGTTATGGAGTATTTATACTTGGCAAGTCTACCAAGGTCGAACACAGGGACATGAGCTACTCTCTCTATTTATCGAATTTTGATTAATGAAGCTTATGTGGATTAATTCTCAATTTCAGGTCTTCATGAAAATGCAGGATGTACTATAGAGATTACAATGCAATAAAATGGAGCATGCAATTTTTAATTGAATTTTATGCAATTAGAAGATGATGCATAAGATTAATGCAATTGAACTCATATGCAAAACCAAAGGTTACAAATATACCCTAAAAATATGAGCAACATAATAGAAATGGAAATCAGGGTCAATTTGATCAGAACATTTACAACAGTCATTAAATCAGAGCAAGGACAAGGAGAGCATGGTCATCATCTATCACAAAAATTTACTTCATTTAAAACAGTGGCAGATGAGAAAATTAAACATGTTATGATGTAGAGGAAGAAACAAGGATCAAAACAACACTAAAATCATGCAATTTGGACCTACGATGCTCAAGTTATGAAGAAAATAATGTAGGGGCATAATTGTAATAAAAAATACTAAAAAATAAAAGGATAAATATTACCTTTAGGTCGTTGGAGGGACCTAAATGCAAATACCAAAAACTGCCCGGGGTCCTCTGTAATTTTCCATGCGTACAGGGACCTTTTTGGAAATCTTCAAAACCGTGAGGGCATCCATGTAATTTACCCAGGCACACACATGAGGAGAAAGCATCTCTTCATTCATTGCATTGCGCCAATGATCTATATCCTTATGCATTTGTACCTCCTCAAAGGTGTATGGCTCACCTGCGTATATACGCATCACATATCGAGAAGTGGGGTAACGGAATGATGGTCGATGCGCCCTCTTAGATCTCCTGACCTAAGGCTCTGCTGCGTCTGCATGTGGATGAGGCTGCTCCCCCTGCCCCAAGTTCCCTGGACTTGCAACGGATGGGGTCTGCATCTGGCTCGTGCTGCTCTAGCTGCCCATCCTATCCACCTCTACCCTGTCCTAGATAAGGGTCCGTGTCCTCATCACTATTATCATCCATAAAAAGCACATATGCATCATCACTCTCACTACTATCCTAGGCCAAAGTCTTATTCTCATAGAAAATCACATCCTTGTGTCTGGTGATGGTCTTCTTCCTTGGATCTCAGAGACGGTATCCAAACTCCTGATCTCCATAGACAACAAAGATACAAGGCACCACCTTATCATCCAACTTTTTACTCTGCTCCGTGGGTACCAACGCATAAGCTTTGCATCCAGACACCCTCAAATGAGCGTATGAGGGGTCCTTTCCTGTCCAACCATGCTCTAGAATTTGGAAGCCCAAAAAATTGATGGAGATCGGTTTATCAAGTAACATGCAGTGTGAACTGCCTCAGCCCAAAACACTGTGTATCATTTTTGTACAAACTCAATTTTGTATTTTTATTTACATTATTATCTACAACTTTCATGTATAAAATTTCCTTATTTGATGATGAATAATTAAATACAAAATAGGTGTAAAAAATGCATAAATAAATGAATTAATAAATGAGGTATTTATTGTATTATTGGCCCTTATCTCCCCCTACTTTATTCCTTGTCGACCAATTGCATGCTGGCCTTGGTCTCGGGGTTCGGGTCATAAAATATTTGCAATATTTTATTCCTTTTTTCTTTTTATCTCTTTATTCTATTTTGGCATTAAATATAATGAATAATGAATGCTATTATGTACAAATTGATGCTATTTACATGCCTCTATTCTGGATTGGGAAGCAAATGGAGCTGCAACTTGCTGGGAAAACAGCAAGTATGTCCTTGTAAGAGGGACAAAATGTTGCAGCCCACCCCCCAAGTTGGGGACCGGATATGCAAAAGACCCAATAACCTCCCCCTCCAGTCCCAATAGGGAGGTGTCGTTCGCTGATGGTGATCATGGAGAAGTGACACCGCTCAGCTCTCTACAGAGATGAATCTTGTCACAAGTAACTGCCTTGGTCAAAATGTCTGAGGGGTTCTCATCAGCGTGAATCTTCTTCAACATGAGCTGCTTCTAGTCAATTGCATCCCTTAGCCTATGTTATCTCACATCAATGTGTTTTGTGCGATCATGGTGCATGGTACTCTTGCTCAAGTCTATAGCACTCTGGCTATCACAAAATACAACTGGCTCACTGTCATCCATTCCAAACTCACGAGAAAGCTTTGTAGCCATAACACTTCCTCCCAGCCTCCGTTGCTTTGTATTCTACCTCAGTAGTCGAGAGAGCAACACATTTCGGTAGCTTGGATTGCCATGATATGACTCCCCCTGCAAATGTGAAAATGTAACATGAGGTAGACTTTCTCTGGTCCACGTCTCCTTCCATATCTGCATCAGTGTAGCCACATAGTTTGGGATCTAACCTCCCAAACACAAGACACATACTTGAGGTCTCTCTCAAGTATCTCAAGACCCATTTCACTGCCTTCCAATGGTCCTTCCCCGGATTGGACATGAATCTTCTTACCATGCCCACAACATAAGCTATGTCGGGTCTATGCAAACCATGGCATACACGAGGCTCCCAACTGCAGGCTGGTATGGGGTCTTGGCCATCTCTGTTTTCTCCTCAGAAGTGGATAAACATGACTCCTTGGTAATCTTGAACTGAGATGCTAAAGACGTGCTGACATGTTTCGCATACTTCATGTTGAATCACTCCAACACACGCTCAACATATTTTTCCTATGACAACCACAGCATGTGCTTCTTCCCGTCCCATATAATCTGCATCCTAAGGATGTGGCTTGCCTTGCCCAAATCCTTCATCTCAAACTCCTTGGATAGTTCTCTCTTGAGCTTCACAATCAAGTTGGAATCATGACCTATAATCAACATATCATCCACGTAGATCAAAAGAATGATGAAACTGACATTGGGAAGATGGCGAACATATACACATGGATCGACTGTAGTCCTCTTGAAGCCCTACTTTACCATGAAAGCATCAAACTTCGAGTACCATTGTCTCGGGGATTGCTTCAAACTGTAGAGACTATTCCTTAACCTGCAAACCATGTACTCTTTCCCTTTCTATTGAAATCCTTGTGGTTGCTCCATGTAGATCTCTTCCTTCAAATGACCGTGAAGAAACATCGTCTTCACATACATTTGCTCCAACTCAAGGTACATGCTAGAAACAAGTCCTAGCACCACTCTCATTGAATTCATCTTCAACACGAGGCAGAAGATCTCATCATAGTCCACTCCTTCTTTTTGGCTAAACCATTCCACTACCAATCTTGCCTTGTACTTGACCTACTTGCCACCATCATCAGACTTCAGCTTGTAAAACCATTTGTTATTCAATGCTTTCTTGCCTTTAGCAGCAAGCATCAGCTTTGGGTGCAGCTCCAACAGGTGGTCTGGTGGTTCTAGCTTGAGAGGAGCAGCGTGTAGGTCGTTGTGGACAACATCAAGGAGCCAAGCATCGACATTATTTGGGTCTCCATCTGGGAACCCTCAGGGAAGCCACATATTCTATCTTAGATTGAGCATTTGGTATTTTAGATACCTAAGAATAGGTAGTTATTGTTGAAGAACCATCCATTGTGCTTGTGGCTTATATCTCGGTTTTCTTGGGAAACAAAATCGAAAGCACATTTGGCTACATTTGACCTAGTGGAATCGTTGTCGGTCTTGCCCCATGGTTTTTCCCTTGCTCACATCGAGTAAGGATTTCCATGTAAAAATCTTTGTTCTTGTTTGGTTGCTTGTTGTGGTTTCTTGTGCTAGCTTGATTTATCATCATTGTCATTTTATTTCCTGTGGTGGGAAACACATATTGTTGTGCCATCTTTATTGCAGGATAGGGCTTTGGAGATACACTCTTCTATTGTCTTTCGTGTAATTTACCCAGGCCCTCACGTGCCTCGCACGTGAGGAGCCTCGGCTCGGGAGGCGCTGCTGACTCGGGCTGACGTGGCATTTGTTGGAGGCTCGGATCTTGGTTCGGGCCACCCGAGCCTGTAGGTTCAGCATGAAGGCTCGGATGGTCGACGTGGCGTAATCATGGTCATCTGATCGAATCGATCAGACGGTATCTGTATCATCTCCCTCTGTCGCGGCCCACCGGAGAAGTATGTGCTTCGGTGAGCTTGCTAGAACTCCACCGTGCCCCACGAGGCCTTCTGATGATCGGAGAAGAAAGCTTGGGCCCTCGCGAAGCAGCTGGTGATGCGGCGGTCTTCCGGCAGCGAATGAATTAGTAGGTCGATGGCATGCCACCGGTGGCGGAGGAGCAGATCAGAGCACATGTTCTAGCTCCAACCATTGAAGTTTTGAGCACCTGCAGATGTTAATCATAGCCGAAGCGTGTGCGAGGTGGTTGCCGGAATAGAGTGAGTGAGATGGGGTCCCGGGGAGGTGGTCGGAGCGGGGGACCTGGGCTCCTTCTCCGACGGAGCAGAGGAGGAGGTGGCGGAGGGTGAACGGGGTTGTGGAGAAAGGAATGGTGGTGGCGGAGGGTCGCGTGAAGATGAGGATGGAGTTGTGAAACTTGTGGGTGGGTCTGATGTGGATGACGGCGAGTGATGAAGTCGGAAAAATTGGGAGAAAATCAAAGAAAAAGAAGGGTAGGAAGGACCTCATCGGAGAGGGGGATTCAGTGGATGTATCAGCTTGGGCTGAGGCTCAGACGAGCCTCGGGGTCGTCGCCCAGCGGGGTAGCAGAACCAACGAGCTCAGCGGACGCCAGAGGCATCGCAACATGGTGGGGGAGCTGAGGGTCGACACCGGACAAGAAGTCATCGTTGCCTCGACGATCCGCCCCTCAACTGTCACCGGAGGGGCGGGGGAAGCTGGGCTAAATGCCTAAAATGGTGGACAAGGGTGCCTGGAGCGGAGGGAGGCAGTTTTATAGGAGGTGTTGGCTGAGCATTACAGAGGGGGCGAGGCATTTTTGAGTGGGGATTGTGGAGGTTGGGATTGATGGTGGTGTTAAGTGAGGGTTGTGCGAGGATGGCGAAAGAACGGGGAAGGTGTAGGTGGCGTTACGACGAGGAGGGAAGGTCAGGGGTGATGGCAAAAAATGGAAAGGGTAGCGGCATCGACGAGGTGTAACGGGCGAGCAAGGTGAGGACGATGACGGAGCACCGTTGGATCGTGCAATCCAATGGTTCAGATGAAGGCGAAGATGTACGTTATAGATTAGGCCAGTGATTATATCGTACGGTGGAGAGGAATGGGGTGACGTGGAGTGATGAGAGGCGTAGGATGAGGTGCAATCGAGCGACTGTGGTTAGGGTGCTGGGGGGCAGTTGAGATCTGATCAGAGGTACGATAAGATGGTAGAGATGAAGGTGTTGATGGATGGATAGGATGCTGTCTTGGAGAAGATCCAATGGATGTGGTGAGGCAGTAATGGAGGGCTGAGATGGAGGCAGAGTGAAGGGCATATGATGGCCCAGGCGAGCGTCAGGTGGTAGAAGGAGGTGTGGCCGCGTGGCGACTCTAGAGAGCGCCACGTGGCTGCACCAGAAAATTTGAAAATATAAAAACAAAAGAAAAATATGAAAGAAATAATTATAGGAAAAACTAGGAAAAAGTCAAAACATGAAAGTTGCTCGTCTTGATGAGATCTACAAGTTTCATGTTGGACAAAAAGCCAAAAGAGGTCATTTGTACAAAAAGTATTTTTAGGGGTATTAAGGGGGATAAAAACACTGAATTTTATCTTTTGATTTGTTTTTGTATTTTTAATTTTTTTAAGGATTAGTAATGTTATGGATAATTAATCTACCTAATTTTTAGAGGTTTTGATGAGAAAATAAATACAAAGAAAATAAAAGAAATTAAAAACAATTAATTAAGGGTTAATTATACACAATATATTGCAGGGTAAAAATAAGGAATTAACAGTGATTTTTATTGGATTAGTTAAGTGATAAGCCTGAATTTCTAATGATCATGTATTCCACACAAGGTGGGAACACAGAAGTCACTGCGGTGACCGCTAAGAAATCCGGATTTAATCAACAATGAACCCACAAGATATGAATCAAGCAATGAAAAATAAATGTGGAGTCAAATTTATTATTAACTCTACATAAAAAGGTGTATAGGTGTAAGTATGTAGAGGTCGAACACAAGGAGCAAGGCAGGATAGATCAAGCAAGTGCAAAGGGTGTGATGTGTGATTAAGTATCTACAATATGCAAATGTTTTTGTGGGTTTTTAATTTTTAATTTTAATTTTGTATTTTGATTTTTTATTTTCTGATTTTATATTTTCTTTTTATATTTTTCTTTTTATATATTTTTTTATAAATAGAAGATATAAACAATATAAGAAAAGAGGTGATGAGATATTTATAAAAATAAGGAAAAATGCTCAAAATTAGGAAATAAAATGTTTTTGGTCATTTTTATATTTGTATAGTGTTTTGTGATTTTTGGGGATTTTTCAGAATATTTTTGGTATTTTTAAAAGCTAAAATAAGAGAAAACAGTGAATTAACTACTGGCCGAAATTAAAATGGGAATGAAAAATAGCAAACAGTAACAAAATCTTCCCAAATTAATTTTAAAATAAAGAAAATAAAATAGGGAAACTACAGGAACTGAGTTTATATTTTTAGGGTTTTTCTAGAATTTTTTAGATTTTTATGAAGAATTTTAGGGTTTTCTAATTTTTAAGGTTTTTGTTTTGAGATTTTTAATGATTTTTTGGTAGTAATTAAAAGACACTAAAATAGACAACATATAATTTTTTTGGAATTTTTCAAAAAGATTTAATTTTTTTGGTATTTTCTAATGCATACAGTAGCTAAAATGCATGTTTTTGATTTTTAGTAAATAATAAAATGCAATAAAAATGAAATGCAAAAATGTGGCGTGGATCAACAAGCAAACATGAGCTTATGACATTTTTTTGGGAATTTTTCGAGTTAAAATGATGCCTGAAATAAATAGGGGAAGCACACAAAAATACAAGGCCTGGTAGGGGTATAAGTGCAATTAGCAGAACATCCAAGGGCCTGAGTATAATTTTTACGCAAAATATTCAACTTAATATTGCAATTAATGGATCAAATATAAATGCCAAAACCTGCAGGGGCACGCCTGTAAATAACCTACCCGGGCGCGTGACTAGCATGCGCATGGGAAGGACCTAGATGTAATATCAAAAATACCCGGTGGTTGACATGCAAATATCCCAAAAATATTACACTTAATATCAAAATTGCTGGACTGAAATGAAATAAGCAAACCCTAAGGGCGGTCCTTGCAAAATGCCCTTCACCTCACGTGTACTGGTCACGTGAGGTGACGTGGCCAGGACCGAAATGCAAATAGTGAAAGTTCTGAGGGCTAAGTTGCAAATATTACAAAATTTTAACACAACCGAGGAAAGTTGAAGTATCTACTAATAAATACAAAAATGCGGGGGGTGTCGGATGCAAAATACCTCTCGCGCGCGATCCAACGGTGGAGGGCTTCCCACTTGCCACGTGGCGAGCCCTCATTCCGCGATGACGCTTCGGCGATGGAGGGCCACGATTAGATCTGGTTATGGCGATCTGACGATGCAAGCGGGACCTCGATCCTACTGCTGCTATGCGATCTGGAGCTCTGCCTTGATCCAACGGCGTCGAAGATCGGAGCAAGAACAGCGGAGGAGCGCCGACGAGGTGACTTTCTCCGAGCTCCTTCTCCTTCTCCAGCGAGCTTCTTGGCTTCAAAAGACGGCTGGAGACTCCTGGGAGCTTCCTCTATGCACAGGGGGGTCCAAAACACCTCGGCGAGGGCCGAGATTCGCTGGAGGCACGGGCGGAGCTGGTGGAGCTTCGTGGCCTCCGGGGATGTTCGAAATGACCCCCAAGCGGTCGCTCAAGTCCGGGTACCTGCAGAAAAGGGTGAGAGGACCCAGGGCAAAGTGCCTGGGTCTCGCGGTGGTGGAATGGCGGCGTGAAGCGGCGAGGAGGTGGTCGACCGGAGGAGCGCTCCGGCGAGGTTGACGTGGAGGGTGATTTGATGATCGAAACTCAAAATTACTTTGGGGCTTTTAATCCTAAGGCTAAGGCAAAGAAAATGCAAAAGAAAAGAGGGGGAAAAGGGCTGCTTCGACGGTGGATCACCGGAGGGAAGAGTACCTCGACCGCCGGCGAAGGGGGAGGTGGTGGAGCCACCTCAGGCGACGCTCGACCCACCTGAAGGCCTCAACAGGGAGCTGTCACCTTCCTTGAGCTTCAAGGTGCGAAAAGGGAGCTAAACCTATGGAGTGAGGGGTTCAAATTCGAAAGGGAAGAAGGAGGTGTGTTATATGGGATTTGACTATGTGACTCTGATGCTCCAATGGCCGAGGAAAATTGGGCGAATCGATGGCTCTCTCCCCCAAAAACGCAAGGGCGTGACTCCTTGATCGAAGGGGAGAAAAAGTCGTGAAGTGTTCATCATGAAATGGTGTAAGACAGAGGCTCGACAAATCGGCGAAGATGACCAAAAACCAAGGTCTCTAACAAGAACAGGGGGCGGGTCAGAGAGTTGACCTGCCGGTCAACCCTCAGACCCTCCTGGTTGGTCCACGTGGACCAACCAGGAAAAACCCTGGAAAATGTTTTGTAAATTCAAATAAAAATAGAAAATGACTTAATTATTTTTAGGTTATAAAAAAAATATTTGTAATTTTATAAGGTATTTTATTATGAATTTGAATTATTTTTATGAGGTATAATTTTACAAGTTCCCTTTTATACCCTTTATAGGTATCTTACCTATATATTTTATTATTTAATTTTTATTTTGTGATTTTAATTTATTTATTTCTATTTATTATTTTATAAATTCGTAGAATACTTTTATACACTTAAAAATATTTTTATTTTATTTTTTTGATGTGTTCTGTATAATTAATAAAATATAAGTATGTATTATACATGTATAAGTATAGGTATTATACCTATGTCTTTTATATACAAGTATTTTTTTTATATTTCTTTAGTATTTTTATTATTATTTTAATGCACATATATATTATAAATATTATTTACAAAATTATAAAAATATAAAATTATAAAAATAATGAATAAATAATAAATTTAATATTTTAATCTGTACAAGTATACAATAGGGTCCCAAAACTCAACTTTCAAACTGTACCTCCGCCAAATGCGAAACACCGCCATTAAGTAGCTTATTTTGAACTATATACAATTAAAGGTGAGTTTGATGCATTTGGAGTTTTTATTTGTAAGATACAGGTCTGGGAAGTTGGGAATCTGGATTTTTATTCAGACCATAACTTTTTATCTGCACATTATTTTTCAGTGAAATCAATTTTGTATTTTTGTTTATTAAATTATCTACAACTTTCATGTACAAAGTTTCTTTATTTGAGGTATAAAAAGTGGAACCAAAAATAGGTCCCAAAACGAATAAAGAATGAATGAATTAAAAGGAATTTTTATTGGTATTTAGACCCTTATCTCCCCCTACTTTATTCCTTGTCGACCTATTCATCGAGATGCCTAGGTCTCGGGGTTTCAGGTCATAAAATATTTACAATATTTTATTCTTTTTCTTTTCTTTTTATTAATCTATAATTTTGGCTTTAATTACAGTAATTTATACACTATTTACATGCACATGCATGAATGCTAATATGCTCTAATTAAGGGTATTTACACGCATTTGCTAGGGTTTTTGAGGCCAAAATGGTAGAATAAAGATGATGAAATGTGGATTCATCATCCCCCTATACTTTACCTTTGCTGGTCCCTAGCAAACACTTTTGCAATAAGTGTAGAAAAGAAAAACTAAGAAAAGAAAAAGAAGAAAGTGGATTAACTTTAACTATCAAACTTGTCTTCACAAAATCAAAGTTTGGAGCTTAAGTCGGATCTCTGGAATTTAAGTGTGGCGGAACCTTAATGAGAACCGTATTTGAAATCCAACAGTTCTGGAGAATCCCAAAACTATGTTCAAGTCTCCTTAATAACCAGGTTAGAAATATCTCAATTCATACGCAAACCCTTACGACTATGAATCTGACTCGTACAGTGTAAGTGATGGTGGCTCTTCCCAACTAGAATGACAAAGAGACCGACTTCTCCAGTATGACAACCCAATGATTCCCCAATCCATTGACTCCATCCTCGATGAGCGGGGTATTCCCTTCTAAGTTCAAGTGGCAACCAGCTCAAGAGGAGGGGGTGAAGAGAAGAATGGACGGTAGCTAGTGTAGCTACCTATCCTAGGATGCAAGACCAGTGTAGTCAAGTCATCCAGCTGCAGGCTCACATATTTGACTTTGGAACTCAAGCTTGCTTATTGACTTTACAACATATGTACATACTTTGCAGGCATTTTATTTTTGTACAGACCTGACCATATTTTTTTATATTATATACAACAGCATTTACATAAGGAGTTTTTCCTCATGAGCCAGTAGACTATCCCTCTTTTGAAGCTTTATTGCAACCCACACTCTCCTGTCTTTAGACTTCCTCATCACTGGACGGGTTGGGGTGCACTTCCCTACCTAGAGGAGGACAAGTGTTTCCACTTGTGTGCGTCTCATACCGGCAAATCCAATCCCCTCACCACCCCAACTGAGTTGAGCCATGTGAAAGGTACATGTGTCCAAGTTAGGTCATTATCTACAAGAGTCGTGCGTGTGTTCTGAAATACTCTACTTAGGCAGTCAAGAATCCATTGAACCAAGTCTCGTGATCCTCAAAGAATTAAGTCAACTAGACCTGAAGTACCTCAAACCCAATTCCTATAAGGTTCCTGTTATTAGGTAGATTTTAAGGTCCAATCAAGCTCCAATCTCCGGATTTTACTTAGACTCGTTCAACTATCAAACTTAATCCGAAAAATTCTCATGCTATGCGAGTGATATGCATAATGCAGAAAATATTTTTGTGATGCAATTTTCAAAGCTTTTGCACTTTTTATAGGTTTTTGAAAAGATGATGATGATGCGTATGCATTTTTTTGGTATTTTTCAAAAAGATTTTTCAAATGTTTTTGGTATTTTAATTTTGCAAATGTTTTTGGGATTTTTGAAAACAGAAAGGTTTTGGACTGAAAACTAGGTTAAAATATTTACACGGGAGTGCTTCTTATATATGAAAGAAGTGGATTTTAAGAATTTACATGGTAAGTGATCAATTTTATAAGTATATACAATAAAGAATTTTAGGTGTGATGTATGTATTCCTCAAACTTATTTGACACAGGTTTTTCAAACCATTTTGGAAACTATAGTTCAAAATAATTTTTACAAACATTTTACACACATGTGCACCCATTTTGAAAATCATTTTGCAAAGGTTTTCAAACAGTATAGATAGATTTTTCAAAATATTTTTGCAACCATTTTTCAAACCATTTGCAAATCATTTTTCAAACATTTTATTTCACACAAAGAAAATAAAGTTTTACAAACAACACATTTTTACAAAGGTTGAAAACATGTACAAAACATTTTCAAAATAGTTTTCAACAGATTTTCAGAAGGATTTTCAAACTATTTTTCAAACATTTTGCAAAAAACATTTTCACCTGATTTATTAATTAGTACATACAAAAAGAATTTGAGGAATAAAACACCTTTTTATTAAGGTTTTTAATGAATTTTAAAAAATTATTAGCCATATTATTAAGAAAATATGAAAGTACGAGTTATGGCTAAAGTATATACGTAGTATATACAACCCCCCTATACTTTGCTTGAGCTATGTCCTCATAGATCGGAGAGAAAAGAGAAGACATAACTCGTACTAAGTATAGGCAAGTCTAAAGAATAAATAAAGAAATGAATAAACAAATGAATAAATGAATGAGAAGTTGACCGTCCCCCCTATACTTAGGATCAAATAATCCTAAGTATAGCAGACTGTACACAACGCAGGGAGGGTCAAGTGTGGGAATGAACAAATCGTACTCAGATTGTCTCCCCCTATACTTAGGGTCAAATATCCCTAAGTATAGACAAGAAGAGGAGACAATCGAGATGATCGAAATAAATGAAAACTCGAGGTGCACACCCCCCTATACTTAGGACAAAGTACGTCCTAAGTGTAGAAACTGACAACAAGGGGCGGTACCTTTTTGATACAAAAAGAAGATAGAAAAGTAAAAGAAGAAAAGAAGAAAAGAAGAAAAGATAGCAACTGATGAAAGAGTGGTATGAACAGATGGATCTGTACAGTGGAAGATGGAAGTGATCACCATGTATGAGATGCAAGTGATATGAATCAAAGAACACATCTCATACCAGAAGAATGGGGGAAACATCAACGGTCGGCGGATCATGGTCTAGATATAGCTTCAGGCGCTGACCGTTAACACGGAAGGTAGAGGAAGATGACGGTTCAGATATGTCAATACTGCCATTGTCATGTACCTTCCTGACCACATATGGACCTTTCCACTTGCTCTGTAATTTCCTGGGGAATAATTTCAGCCTAGATTCAAACAACCATACGCGCTGATCTGGCTCAAATTGTTTAAGGCTGATATGGGAATCGTGCCATGTCTTCACTTTTTCCTTGTATTGTAGGCTGCTAGAAAAGGTTGTATCTCTCAGTTCCTCCAGGGCTGCCAACTCTGCTCTCCTCTGTTCTCCTATACTCTCAGGATCCAACAATAACTCAGTGACTGCCCAAAGTGACTTATGCTTGATCTCCACAGGTAGATGGCACGGCTTGTCATAGACGAGACGAAAGGGAGATGTCCCTAATGGATTCTTGAAGGACGTCCGATAGGCCCACAAGACCGAGTCCAAAAGCTGTGACCAATCCTTTCAGTCTGGGCGGACAACCTTCTGTAAGATAGTTTTGATCTCCCAGCTCGATACTTCAGCAAGACCATTAGTTTGAGGGTGATACGGCGTGGCAACACGATGGTCAATGCCGAACTCGTCTGCAAGGGTCCTAACCTTGTCATTGATGAACTGAGACCCCCCGTCTGAAATTAAGACTCTAGGTATCCCGAACCGTGAAATGATATTTTTCCTAAAAAATTTACACACAGTCTTAGTATCTGCGGCTCGGGCAGGGATGGCCTCAACCCATCGGTTGACATAATCTCTAGCGAGCAAGATGTGCTCAAACCCTTGACTCTTAGGAAATGGGCCCATGAAATCAATCCCCCATGCATCAAAAACCTCACAAAAGTGAATGGGTTGCATAGGCATCATGTCTCTCTGTCCGTAGGTACCCATCTTCTGACAGTCAGTACATCTCTTCACGAACTCATCTGAATCCTTGAAGAGAGTAGGCCACCAAAGGCCGGATTGAAGCATCTTTTGTGATGTTCGTCTCCTAGAATGATGTTCTCCTGCCTCAAGCTTGTGGTAGTATGTGAGGATGCTATGTTGCTCTTCTTGAGGAATGTACCTCCTCCAGATGCTATCCCCTTCTTCATGATAAAGGACGAGATCCTCCCAATGGTAAAACTTGGCCTTCGCCAGGAAGGTCTCAAGTTTCTGCCTGGGCCAACTTTGTGGAACCGTCTTGGCAATAAGATAGTTCACAATGTCGGCATACCATGGGAGCGAGGTGATAGCCAAGATCGCCTCATCTGGAAATGTCTCTGTAATAGGTGCGCTGGGCTCAGATTCCTCAAGGTTCTCTAAGCGGGAGAGATGATCTACCACCACATTCTTAACTCCAGTCTTATCCTTAATCTCAATATCAAACTCCTAGAGCAGAAGGATCCATCTGGTAAGGCGTGCTTTGGCATCCTTCTTGGCCATTAAAGACCGGATGGCGGTGTGATCTGTAAAAATGGTCACTCTAGATCCGAGAATATACGATCTATACTTATGCAAAGCAAAGACTACGGCCAGCATCTCTTTCTCTGTCACAGTGTAATTCTGCTGAGCAGCATCCAAAGTCCAGCTGGCGTAGTGAATGGCATAAGACAAACCATCCCTCCTCTGTCCAAGCACAGCCCCAACGGCAAAATCAGAAGCATCCGTCATGATCTCGAATGGGAGAGACCAATCGGGTGGCTGAAGGACAGGAGTTGTAACAACCATACTCTTGAGAGTCTCAAAAGACGCAAGATACTTATCATCTACAATGAACTCGGTGTCTTTTGTCAGCAAATCGGTGAGCGGTGGGGCAATACGACTGAAGTCCTGAATGAACCGTCGGTAGAAACCGACATACCCTTGAAAAGACCGCAATTGACGTAGATTGGACGGTGGATTGAGTTTTCTAATGATATCCACCTTGGCTGGATCGACCTCCATGCCCCTGTTGGAGATGATATGACCAAGGATCGTCCCTTGAGTCACCATGAAGTGACTCTTCTCCCAAGACAAGATGAGATTGACCTCTATGCAGCGCTGAAGCACACGGTCTAGGCAGTCAAGACAAGCATCAAACCCATCACCATAGACCGAGAAGTCATCCATGAAGACCTCTAAACATTCACCCACCATGTCTGAGAAAATGGACAACATGCACCTTTGGAATGTCGCGGGGGTGTTACATAGACCAAAGGGCATCCGTTTGAAAGCATGAGTCCCAAACAGACAGGTGCATGTCGTTTTCTCCTGGTCTTCGGGCGCAATGGCCACTTGATTATATCCAGAGTACCCGTCAAGAAAACAGTAGTGACTCTTTCCAGCTAGCCTCTCGATAATCTGATCAATGAATGGTAGTGGAAAATGATCCTTCTTGGTGGCCTGATTCAATCGTCTGTAGTCCACACAGACCCTCCAAGAAGTGGGTACTCGGGTAGCGATCTCCTCTCCAGACTCACTCACAACTGTAGTGATACCCATCTTCTTGGGTACCACATGTAATAGACTAACCCACTTGGAGTCGGAGACGGGGTAGATAAAATCGGTGCTCCACCACTTCGATATTTCTTTCATGACCACATCTCGAAGATTCTGGTTCAGCCATCGCTGGAACTCACGCGACGACCTAGCGTCCTCCTCAAGATAGATGTGGTGGGAGCACAGAGATGGACTAATCCCCTGGAGATCAGCTATATTCCATCCTATCGCCTTGTGGTTTCTTTCAAGAACCTCCATCAGACGAGATTCTTGTTCTCCAGTCAAACTTGCTGAGATAATGACTGGGTGCATATATGGCTCAACCGCAAGGAATCTATACTTCAGCGACTACGGCAAGGGTTTCCGTTCGGACAACTGGGAGGTGGCAGATCTGGCTTCTGATATGTCTGTGTGAAGGTGATCATGTCTGCATGTAAGAACTCTCACTGTGCATTCGCATCTGATGAAGGGAAACCTGTTGAATCTTCTACGAATTGTATTCGCTCGCGCTCCATCCTAGCTATCGGCTCAGAAGGAATCAAACACGGCAAATATTCATCAAAATCATCCCAATCAATGTTTGAATCCGAGGGATCTGAAGTAGACTGAAAATCATCATCACCACTCATCCCACAACTGTTAGCCTCAAATGTATCCTCGTCCAGGGATGTGCTCTCCAGGCTCTCGACTGCCATAAGCTTTAAATATGGTGAATCTGTAGGTAGGGCAAGGGTCTACGGGATCTGTCCAAATGGATTCATCATCTGTCATTACAAAATCGCACTCCTGGTGGACGTCTAGCTCTTCCTCTGTCATATGTTCAATATCACTGGACTGCTCTGAGCATGCTAATTCTCTCGCTCTGGTCTCCTCGATCGTCTCTATTTGTATGGTTTAGCCCTCTACGCGAAAGCATACCTTCCCATTGTCATGGTCGGACACCGCCTTGGCTGTGGACAAGAATGGGCATCCAAGTATGATGGGGGCATCGGTTACTGACTCATGGATCTCCATGTCCAATATAACAAAGTCCACAGGGAATTTCAGGCCCTGAATGGTAACGACCACGTCTCTCAACAACCCCTTCGGCCTCTTAGTCGACCTATCAGCAAACTGAAGGACTGTCCTGCTCCTAAGAAGAGGACCAAACTCGAATCGGTTGAGTAAGGCTGCCGGAAGAAGGTTAATAGAAGAGTTGCTGCCTAATAGAGTATGATCAAACTGCTGCTCCTGGATCTCGCATCTGACATAGGGAGCTCCTGCATTGGGTCTCTTGGCTGGCAATTTGTTCTGAATGGTGCAGCAAGTGGAATGGGTGAGCACATGGATCTGATCTCTGTGGTTCCTTATCCTGCGGACTGTAGTCTTCTCTTTCAAGTTCTTTTTAAATAGGGGGATGTGCTCAATTGCTTATTATAGAGTCAGCTGAATGTGGAATCTGTCAATCATCTGGTTGATGAACTCTACCTGCTGGGTCTAATTTTGAAATTTCTCGTTTATTCCCCTTCGCCCAGTGAAGTGCTTCAGGGAAGGGGATAGTAGGGGCCTCCACAGATGGAGGACTAGGAATAGGTCCCTGCACCTGTGAAGGAATAGAATCCATACCATGATCATCATTCAACACATATGGATCTGAAGTGTAAACAGAAACCTTTCCTTTATTCATATTTTTGTTCCTTTTCTTGTTACAACAGTCCTGATATACAAAAGGTGGCAACACAACAGAAGGGAGCTCAACAGAAGTGGAAGTGGTGGCCTCAGTACCACCAACGATACCTATCTTTGCGGCATCAGCACCGCACTCTGGCTCTGCATCAAAAATGGTGGCATCAGCACCACCATCTGCATCGGGTATCACGACGGCCTCAGTACCATCGTCTGGATCTCCATCATTGGTGGCATCAGCACCACCATCTTCAACATCATCATTAGCGGTATCAGCACCGCTATCCTGCTCATCTGGTGCTCCTGGTTCTACTTGTGGATGTCGCTCAGATGAGGCGCCACCGGCTGGCATCCTACCGCTCCTAGTAGTCACAAAATCAGCATCATACAAAGAAGAAGACATGTCACTCAAATAGTCACTAGGAGAGGTATCCTCTGTGAACTGTACCTGCTCAGACTTCCTCTTCAGATTGTTCGGATTTGGTTCAATCTGAGCTGGTATGGCAGCTTTGCCTTTGATTAAATCCCTCACCTCCTGTCGGAACTCATCCATGTCTCGCCGGTAGGATGCCTGATGATCAGAAATCAAGCGAGCGAGGTCCTCGAGAGTTGGGTTCTCAAAGGTGGGAACATGAGAACATGAAGTATTCCCTTATTGGAAATGAGGTTGTTGCTGCTGGTACTGGGGAGGATGGGAGTATGTCTGCTGAGGCTGCTGACGCTGCCTCCACTGCTGGCCCTGATAGGCGGGACGAGGACCATGCTGGTTCTGCTGGTAGGCATACTGGGGCTGCTGCTGCTGACTGTTCTGATATCCCTAGGCGGGAGGCTGCTGCTGGGAAGATGTGCCACTAGTGGTCCGACAAAATCCGGGGTGATCGCGACGAATCCGGGCTACGGGTACCGGTCGTACCATATCCCATTGACTTCCATCAATGGCTCCTGCTCGAAGGATGGTGGAGGTAGAACTGCAAGTGGCTGATCCACTGATAGACCACCATCTGAGTGTCTTGAGATGGCGGTTGCGATGGGTAGTACTGTAATAGCGGGACCGACTTTGCCTGGATGTGGTTGACCTGGCGATACGAGGTAGAGGGCTGGGTTGAGCTGCTACTGCTGGCATCATCCCGTGACCTAGGAGGCTGCTGAGAAGATGTTTATGCCTCCTGGACGCAAAGAATCTGCATCTTCATGTCACTCATAGTCTTGGTAATCTGGTACATCTGCGCCAGTCCTTACATCTGCTTCTTCTCGAGGATCTCGAGACGGTCCAACTTTTCACTGATGATGCCCATGTCGGCTGCGGCTGAATCGACTTGGGTTGCGGCTGCCGAAGGAGTATGAGGACCGGCATCAATGCGAGCGATCCTCTGAAATGATCCCGCTCCTTGGTGGGGTTTCTGATGTGTGTAGACGCGGGCTTGGGCCATGACTGTCGAGTTCTCTATCATCCCTTCATAGATGGCCCAAACGTCGTCTTCACCCTTGGAAAAGTAGGACCCATCACAAGAGGCATTTACAAGCCCCTGCAGCTCCGGTGTTAGCCCACAAAAGAAACTCTGAACCAGATTGGGCTTGGATATATCATGGTGTGGACACCGGTCAATGAGCTCTCTGAATCGATCCCAAGCTTCATGGAACTGTTCATTAGGGATCATTATGAAATTGCTGATCATAGCTCGTGCTGCGTTCGTCCGGCCGAGCGGATAATACTTGTTCAAGTATGCGGTCCGGAGTTCTGCCCAAGTGTCGACGAACCTTCCCAAATGTTTCAGCCAGTACGCGGCTCTATCAACCAAAGAGAAAGGGAAGGCTATCATCTTGATAGTGTCCTCAGCCACCAGCCTGTCATGAATGGTACTGCAGATCATTTCAAATTCATGCAAATGGAGGTGTGGCTCTTCGGTCGCCAGCCCATGAAATTTTGGTAATAACTGGATAGTGTGTGGGCGAAGCTCAAAATCTCCATGGATGGGAGGGAGTCGAATCCATCGAAGAGTGAGGGTGGCTGCTGGATTGTGCAATTCTCTCATGATGGTCTGCGACGGCCTCTCCTGATTGGGTTCTCCTCCCTCGTCTGCCACTACTAGTATATCACCTCCACCGCCACCGCCCCCAGGTCTGTTTTCTCGCATCTGCGCGATATCTCTCATGAGGTCACCCATGAATACTCCCTGGTCCTGGATCTGCCTCTACATGGTCTCCAGGGATGCAAGAAGTGAATTGTTGATGTCGGCTTGATCATACAGAAATGGAGGGTGCTCGTGCTCATCTGGGTGTTCTCCTCTATCTGCCATAGCTGGATTCTCTGAAAAGCCAAAGGAACCCATCTCAAGTACCGTCAAATGCTCAGAGCTCTATAATACACTAAATTCTGAAACTCTTGGACTGATGGAAGGAGAAGGGTGGTCGAGGGGGAACAGGGTGGAAGTGAACTCAAGCTCGGAGAGCGGGTCTGGACTCTCCGAGGTTGTCCTAGATGAATAGGGAGGAGTGTTGGATAGCGGTGCTGCCAAAGATGGCCTAAGAGATCTTCGTCCCATCATCTTGATTATTGAGGAGAGCAAGGTGGAGAAATGAAGAAGAAGGAGGTGACAAAATTGCGCACAATTGTGCCATGTTTTTGATCTTGACCTAGATCCAACTAGCAATCAAACGCAAAACAAGGGGATTCACCAACTCAACACGTGAAGCCGTGAAGGTTCGGCTTTTATCTTTGTAATTTTTAGCTTGAATTCAGGAATTTATCTTTCAATGAGTCCTTAGAGCACTAAGCCTATAGGAGAGAGAGTACTGCCAGAAAAGTATTCACGTACTTGTCCTCCTCCTGTGTAACCTGTAGCCTACGCTTTTTAAGGTCCTTGTAACCCTTCCTGGATCCCTACTCAGCCAAATAAAAGAGGGAGGAAGCCGATAGGCGAAACCGATACTTTGGATCTCGCTCGCAATGCAATCACCTGTGAGCGTGCAAGATCCTACTCAGACGCAAGACGATGAGACAGACACACCCGTGAAGGCGTGGCCTATGCTCGATACTTAGGACAAGGTCGATGCTCTACACAATAGAGAGTCACCAATGATGACCAAGCCCTACTCGTCTACATATAATAGTAGCGCCAATACTTCGGAAATCCAGGCGATACACAAGGCAGCCACAAGCTGAGTTTTTGGCTCTAATCCTTACGAAGCCGCTCTCTCACTTGGAAGGAGACCTTCCCATGCAACCTGAATACAAGTGAGGGTATTACTCACCCCAAGCAATGAATCCAATTACCAATTTTATTTAGGTCAAGTTTTCTTAGGAGCCCCTTTTTAATTTTTTTGGTGTTATCGCTTATTTTGAGTCGATTCAAACAAGCGCCTAACGTTTTTGTATTTTCTTGATTCCTACTTGATCCAAAAACAGAGGGAGAAGAGTTAGAAAAGTCGTGCAAGGCGGCACCAAGATGGAAATCTCACCATTGTGCCTAAATGATGAATGCAAAGATAGAAAGACTTACAGTGCCTCCAGCTCTCTCTATGCGGGATGAAAAACAGGAATTTTTAAACCTAATCTAAATGATGATATGCACACGGAAATCGTCCTAAGCAGGCAATTGCTAACGTGAAGAGCCACAAGTCGGTCACCAATCCTCAACCCTAGAGTCCGATCTAGGCTCACCCCTCCTCCTCTCGACAAATCGTGTTCAGGAGCAACGCTTGGCAGGGTGGGCTCGCGGCGCGACGGATCGAAGATGATGAATCAACTGTTTAATTTAGACTAAGTCCAGAATGCACTATAGGTACATGCAATGGTTATTAGGGTGTTTGGACCTAATCTACTCGATCAAGCAATGCCTAAAATCTAAGGGTTCATTCCACAAAAGAAAGGAAAAATAAATCAAAACCGGAAAATGACAGCAAGAAAAGACGATAAAAACCGCGGTGAGCCCCCAGGTGTACAAACACCTGGAAATTAGGCCCGAGTGTCCTGAGTGTCCGAGGTACCTGTATTATTACAAATTAAGAATGAATGTCTCTCTCTCACAAAAAATAAATAAGATCTAGCTAACACACTCTCTCTCAAATCTCCTGCTTTCTCCTGCCGGCTGGGCTAGAACAGCCGACTCCGCCTCCCAAGGCTGCACCGGATCACCTAGGTGATCCTCCTCGATCCGCGGTCCCTCGCAAGAAGACAAGAAATGAGATGGTCAGATGGCTTAACAATATATATCAAAAATAGAAGAGAGGTAAAACAAAGCAATACTGTAAACAAACAATCACAATCAATCAAAAATGTACTCTATACGATGTTTCTCCCCGGCAACGGCGCCATTTGATAAGCCCGAATTTCTAACGGTCGTGTATTCCACACAAGGCGGGAACACAGAAGTCGCTGCGGTGACCGCTAAGAAATCCGGATTTAATCAACAATGAACCCACAAGTTATGAATCAAGCAATGAAAAATAAATGTGGAGTCAAATTTATTATTAACTCTACATAAAAAGGTATAGGTGTAAGTATGTAGAGGTCGAACACAGGGAGCAAGGCAGGATAGATCAAGCAAGTGCAAAGGGTGTGATGTGTGATTAAGTGTCTACAATATGCAAATGTTTTTGTAGGTTTTTAATTTTTAATTTTTAATTTTTTTTAATTTTTAATTTTGTATTTTGATTTTTAATTTTTTGATTTTATATTTTCTTTTTATATCTTTTCTCTTTATATATTTTTTATAAATAGAAGATATAAACAATATAAGAAAAGAGGTGATGATATATTTATAAAAATAAGGAAAATGCTCAAAAATTAGGAAATAAAATTTTTTGGTCTTTTTATATTTTTATAGTGTTTTTGTGATTTTTGGGGATTTTTCAGAATATTTTTGGTATTTTTAAAAGCCAAAATAAGAGAAAACAATGAATTAACTATTGACCAAAATTAAAATGGGAATGAAAAATACCAAACAATAACAAAATTTTCCCAAATTAATTTTAAAATAAAGAAAATAAAATAGGGAAACTACAGGAACTGAGTTTATATTTTTAGGATTTTTTTCTAGAATTTTTTAGATTTTTATGAAGATTTTTAGGGTTTTCTAATTTTTAAGGTTTTTATTTTTAGATTTTTAATGATTTTTGGATAGAAATTAAAAGACACTAAAATAGACAAAGTATATTTTTTTGGAATTTTTCAAAAAGATTTAATATTTTTTTGGTATTTTATAATGCAAACAGTAGCTAAAATGCATGTTTTTGATTTTTAGTAAATATTGGATTTTTTTGGGAAGCAAGCAACATGAGCTTATGACATTTTTTGGGAATTTTTCGAGTTAAAATGATGCCTGAAATAAATAGGGGAAGCACACAAAAATGCGAGGTCTGTCAGGGGTATAAGTGCAATTAGCAGAACATCCAAGGGCCTGAGTATAATTTTTACGCAAAATATTCAACTTAATATTGCAATTAATAGATCAAATATAAATGCCAAAACCCGCGGGGGCACACCTGTAAATAACCCATCAGGGCGCGTGACTAGCATGCGCCTGGGAAGGACCTAGATGTAATATCAAAAATACCCAGGGTTGACATGCAAATATCCCAAAATATCAAAATTGCTAGACTGAAATGAAATAAGCAAACCCTAAGGGGGGTCCTTGCAAAATGCCCTCCACCTCACGTGTATTGTTCACGTGAGGTGACATGGCTAAGACCGAAATGCAAATAGTGAAAATTCTGAGGGCTAAGTTGCAAATATTACAAAATTTTAACACAGCCGAGGAAAGTCTGAGTATCTACTAATAAATACAAAAATGCAGGGGGTGTCGGATGCAAAATACCCCTCACGCGTGATCCAATGGTTGAGGGCTTCCCACTTGCCACATGGCGAGCCCTCGTTGCGCGATGACGCTTCGGCGATGGAGGGTCACGATTAGATCTGGCGATGGCAATCTGACGGTGCTGGCGGGACCTCGATCCTACGGCTGTTGTGCGATCTGGAGCTCTGCCTTGATCCAACGGCACCGAAGATCAGAGCAAGAACAGCGAAGGAGCGTCGACGAGGTTACTTTCTCTGAGCTCCTTCTCCTTCTCCGATGAGATTCTGAGCTTCAAAAGACGGCTGGAGACTCCTGGGAGCTTCCTCTATGCGCGGGGGGGTCCAAAACACCTCGGCGAGGGCCGAGATTCGCTGGAGGCACGAGCGGAGCTGGTGGAGCTTCGTGGCCTCCAGCGAGGGTCGAAATGACCCCCAAACGGTCGTTCAAGTCCGGGTACCTGCAAAAAAGGGTGAGAGGACCCAGGTCAAAGTGCCTGGGTCCCGCGGTGGTCGAATGGAGGCACGAAGCGGCGAGGAGGTGGTCGGCCGGAGGAGCGCTCCGGCGAGGTTGACGTGGAGGGTGATTTGATGATCGAAACTCAAAATTACTTTGGGGCTTTTAATCCTAAGGCTAAGGCAAAGAAAATGCAAAAGAAAAGAGGGGGAAAAGGGATGCCTCGACAGTGGATCACCAGAGGGAAGAGTACCTCGACTGCCAGCGAAGGGGGAGGTGGTGGAGCCACCTCAGGCGACGCTCGACCCACCTGAAGGCCTCAACAGGGAGCTGTCACCTTCCCGGAGCTTCATGGTGCGAAAGGGGAGCTAAACCTATGGAGTGAGGGGTTCAAATTCGAAAGGGAAGAAGGAGGTGCGTTATATGGGGTTTGACTATGTGACTCTGACGCTCCAATGGCCGAGGATTGGGCGAATCGATGGCTCTCTCCCCCAAAAAACGCAAGGGCGTGAATCCTTGATCGAAGGGGAGAAAAAGTCGTGAAGTGTTCATCATGAAATGGTGTAAGACGGAGCCTCGACAAATCAGCGAAGATGACCAAAAACCAAGGTCTCTGACAAGAACAGGGGGCGGGTCAGAGAGTTGACCCACCGGTCAACCCTCAGACCCTCCTGGTTGGTCCACGTGTACTAACCAGGAAAAACCCTGGGAAAATGTTTGTAAATTCAAATAAAAATAGAAAATGACTTAATTATTTTTAGGTTATAAAATAAAAAAATATTTGTAATTTTATAAAGTATTTTATTATGAATTTTAATTATTTTTATGAGGTATAATTTTAGAAGCTCCCTTTTATACCCTTTACAGGTTTCTTACCTATATATTTTATTATTTAATTTTTATTTTGTGATTTTAATTCATTTATTTCTATTTATTATTTTATAAATTTGTAGAATACTTTTATACACTTAAAAATATTTTTATTTTTTTCTTCTGATGTGTTTTGTATAATTAATAAAATATAAGTATGTATTATACAGGTATAAGTATAGGTATTATACCTATGTCTTTTATATACAAGTGTTTTTATTTTATGTTTCTTTTGTATTTTTATTCTGATTTTAATGCATATATATTATAAATATTATTTATAAAATTATAAAAATAATGACTAAATAATTAATTGAATATTTTAATCTGTACAAGTATACAATAGGGTCCCAAAACTCAACTTTCAAACCGTAGCTCCGCCAAATGCGAAACCACTGCCATTAAGTAGCTTATTTTGAACTATATACAATTAAAGGTGAGTTTGATGCATTTAGAGTTTTTATTTGTGAGATATAGGTCTGGGAAGTTGGGAATCTGGATTTTTATTCAGACCATAACTTTTTATCTGCACATTATTTTTCAGTGAAATCAATTTTGTATTTTTGTTTATTAAATTATCTACAACTTTCATGTACAAAGTTTCTTTATTTGAGGTATAAAAAGTGGAACCAAAAATAGGTCCCAAAACGAATAAAGAATGAATGAATTAAAAGGAATTTTTATTGGTATTTAGACCCTTATCTCCCCCTACTTTATTCCTTGTCGACCTATTCATTGAGATGCCTAGGTCTCAGGGTTTCAGGTCATAAAATATTTACAATATTTTATTCTTTTTCTTTTCTTTTATTTATTATATAATTTTGGCTTTAATTACAGTAATTTATATACTATTTACATGCACATGCATGAATGCTAATATAATCTATTTAAAGGTATTTACACGCATTTGCTAGGGGTTTTGAGGCCAAAATGATAGAATAAAGATGATGAAATGTGGATTCATCATTAAACCAGGGGTTTAATAGGTGAGTTTTAGCATGATGAATACGAGATTCATCAACACCTCATCTCCATCTTATGATTATGCTATCCTTAGGGTGCACTTTACTAGGGGAGGTGTCAGACTTGTGATTATCCTTTTAATTTTATCTTACCTCTATTTAGCTGCCTATACTTAGGGATATTTTACCCTAAGTATAGGGGAGGTAGACCCTGTACATTCTAACCCTCAACCTTTCCCTTATATACAGTCTTCTATACTTAGGATTGCTTGATCCTAAGTATAGGGGGAATCACCGACTTCTATTGATTTTCTTCTTTCATTCGTCGTCGTATTATAGCCTTTCTTTTCACTTCCTTATACTAAGTACGAGTTATGTCTTCTTCATCGCTCTTTGATCGCTCTGAGGACATCGTTCGAGCTAAGTATAGGGGTGTCGTATATATTACATATATACTTCAGCCATAACTCATACTTTATATGAGTGTATTAATATAAATAAAATGGATAAAAACCACAACCTAAAAATCACAAAAGTTTTTAAATTTTTTCTTTGTACATAAAGTTCTTTCTTGCACAAACATAGCTATTTGTAAAACTATTTTTATACAAATATTTGCAAAAATGATTTGTTTGTAAAAGTTTGTGTAAATATTTTTGTATCAAAATTATGTATATAGTACAAAATTTTTGAAAAATGTTTGAAATATAAAAGTTTGCAAAAACCCTTGTGTAAATATTTGTAAATAGTTTGCAAAACATCTGCATTCATGCATACATTCAAACATTCTCAAAAGTTTTGCACATTTTCAAAGATCTTGCATAAAAAAGTATTTTGCACATATATTTGTATATTCTTATGAATCATAGTTGACATTTAAACTAGTCTGGAATTAAATTGGAAAATAGAGTTGGGTTAAGACCTTAATCCACCTAGCTCTCATAGGAAGTTTATAGGATTTGGGGTTAGGACTTTTCAGGTCCATTAGTGACTTAATTCTTTGAGTCCACTAGGCTATGTTCACATGTCATTTTGATGAGCCTAATAGAACACTTAACAATGCATGCATGACTCTCATAGACATTGGCTTTACTTGCACCAGCACCATACACCTAGCTATCCACGGATGAGGTGGTAAGGAGGTAGTTTTCCTTGGCTTGGGGTAGCATACGAGGGTGGTACTTCTAGGCGGAACCTCTCATCTTCCTTTAGGGAGGGAAATGCATCTCAACTTGGTCTGACGGTGTTGAGGTCTAAAGACAGGAGTTGCGTGTTGCAATAATACTTCAAAAGAGGGATAGTGTACTGGCTCGAGAAGAAAAAATTCTTATGTATATATGCTGCACCATGTAGATATGTTGTATATATGCACATCAAAAAAACGTGCAAAAGAAAAACTTCAAAAAAAGTAGACAGGCCTGATTGAAAATAAAATGCCTGCCGGAGTGTATATAGCCAAATAAAGCAAAGCTTATGTTACACTTCGCATCTCATGAAGCTTGCAGCGGGAGACTTAGCTACACTGGTTGAGCTCCCAGTAATACATGGCTACACTGGGCACAGTCCATTCTCTTCTTTCCCCCTCTTCTTGAGCCGGTTGAACTTGAACTTAGATAGAAATACCACACTTTTCAAGGAAAGAGGTGCTAGACTAGGGAATTAGAGTTACCTTGTTGAGGGAGGTTGTTGCCTTGTCATTTCTGCGGTGGGGAGCTACATATCACTTACACCGTACAAGGAAAGATACATCGTCATTAGAGTTTGTGTATGTAGACTTGTTCTGATTTGGGTTATTGAGTAGTCTTGACCATAGAATGGTAGAACTTAGAGGTTGTTGAGTCTTAAACCTAGATCCAAATAAGGTTTTGACAAACTAATAATCCAAAGGTCTAACTGAGCTCCATACTTCAATTTAAATGAAGGCAAGTTTAATAATCAACCTTGATTCTCCTTCTTTTTCTTTTCTTCTCTTTTTCACTTGTTTTTCAAATGAGTGTTTGCTAAGGAACCAGCAAAGGTAAAGTATATGGGGTGGTGAATCCCTGATTCTCACTCCTTATTCTTTTATTTTAGCCATTTATTTTGGCAAAACATCGTATAAATACATGTAAATACAATAACATAGCATTATGCATATTGCATAATTAGCATGTATTTGTGCAAAAATAAAAGGAAAATAAAAAGGAAGGAAGTATTTAGAATAAATACAGAGTGACCCGAATCCCAAGAGAAGGTCAAGCCTTGACCTGATCGCCAAATAAAATAAGTAGAGAAAGATAGGGCCTACTTTGTGTTGTACATATGAACTATATATGTAAATAAATATTTTTGACCAAAAAAATAAATTAATTGTTTTATCTCATTGTACATATTTCTAATTATAGGATAAAAATAAAATAAAAATCAGAAAAATGAAACAAAAATAAAAATAAAATTCCTTTTTCATTGTACAAAGCACATGTATATAAAACACCTTCACAATTTATTTTATACTTGTAAATAACTCAAAAATAAAATAAAAATCATTTTGTACTCTTAAAACTATTTTGAAAATAAATAGAATATAAAATTAGGATATTTGTCTAAAATAACAAAATAAAAATAATTGTACATAATACATAGGTATATACATGTAAATAACACCATATATTGTATATACATTAATTTATTTTTCATAAAAATAATTAAAAATCATTGAAAATTTCCTTGAAAAATAATAAACATTTTTTATTTTATTCTTTTTTCATTTAAATTCCTTTCTTATTTTTTATTTTATTATCTTTATTTTTCTTCTCTATTTTGTCTTGTAGCATATTTTGTCCTCTTCCTCTGCCACCTCTGATAATTCCACGTTAGATTAGTTGACCAAGGTCAACTGACCCCCCTGACAACTTTTCTTCTCGGTCCGGGTTTGCTCCATTTTCATTGAATTTCCTCAACTCAATCCGATCAAGCCTTGCTTCAATCAGGGACTCTGATTAATGAGGGTAGATCAAAAATCCACGGCCGATGTCAACCCTAGGGATCCGACCCTCGGTTCGCGTGCCCTCATTCCATCTTTCTCAGACCCTGCAGACTATAAAAGTCCTGGAGCTCCTCCTTCTAGATCTTTGGCCGCCGCTCTCCGTTCGATGAGCTCCGTCGACCTTCCGTGAGTGACAATGTGCTAGAGACGTCGTGCAGAGAGGTGTTTGAGCCGTGTAGCCTTAGATCCGGCGGTCCCTCCGTCGTGCTCCGCCGCGAGGTGAGCTAAGCCTCTGGGCCCGTCGACCAATCGAGGCCATGATCCCCGGAGGTCCCTGACCTCAATCATAGACGACAACATCCAACAGGTAACTTAGATTTAGCTATTTACTGCATTTGATTCATGTCTTGGGAAAGTAGCAGAACTTGACTTTCGAGCTCCGATCACTTTGGCCGGAGCACCTTCTGGACATTCTGAGGCCCTAACCACCTCCACCAGACTCCTATCCACATTCTTCGCCCCTTTACTCATCTTGGTTCGCCCAGGAACGAGACCCCAGCCTTCTTCCACCGTCGCTTCGCCGGAGGGCCACGCATCGCCCCGCCAGCCATCCATTTCGAGATTTAACAAGTCGAGGCACTTTTCCCTCGACCCTGTTGTTTATCTGTGCATGTTAGAACGCTAAAGGACCTCATCTGGAGGTTGAAATACCCAAGCACAATAGCTCCAGGTTTCACGCCTCGCCATGACCTCCTCCATGGTCCTGGGACCTTCTGAGCATGCCCTAGTTGCGGATCATTGTCGTCGACCTCTCCCCCACCAAAGCTACTCCAGAGGACGTCGGACCATCGCGTATCGGTCGTTTGAAATTCACCGGAGGCGAGTTCTTCTACGGATCTTCCAAGCGTTACATCCACTGTCTAATCGAGGCACGCCCCAGTTCTGATCTTAACCGTCCATTAGTGGGAGGGCCTCGGTCGTTAGATCCATCTGAGAATCTCGTCTCGACCATCCATCACTGAAGGGGTGTCCATTGATCTTGATCGTTCATCCGTTAAGTGTATCGCCCTCGACCATTGGATAGCTCTTAATAAAGGGTAATTTACACTTAGGCCCTCCCATATTTTGCTTTTATTTCCAAGTCCTATAAATAGTTGTCGTAGTTATTTTATTTTAGGTATTTTGCAATTTGGACCTTATAGTTTTGGTATTTGCATTTTAGTCCTTCCAAACCTGAGATACGTGCATGTTCACGTGAGTTTGTGGGTTATTTGCATGCTTTTTCCTAAATTTTATGGATGTTATGTTTTGGAGTGAACTTTTTTGATAATTACAAATATACCCCTATGCGTGAGTTTTTGAGCATGTGTGTGAATATCTTGGACATTTTGCAATCGAGTCCCTGAGCTTTTTAGACATTTTATCTTTTGGTTTGAAAAATTTTGTATAATTGCATTTAGGTCCCTACTTATTGTGTGTGTTGTTTCTAACAAAATAAATACCTGATTAACTCCAAAAATTCCATAAAAATTATTGTTAGCTCCTACAAACACGTAATATATATGTTAATTTTTGCGAATTTATTTAGTTTTATTAGATATTTTGAAAAAAATCAAAAACACCTTCAGTCTATTTTTGAAAACATCTTGTAACTATAAAAGTTATTTTAAAAATTACAAAAAAATAAGGTGTGCTTTTTTTGTGTTTTAATTCCAATGGCATTTTTTAAAATCAATATAAAAACCCTAAAAAACTAAAAACTCTAAAAACTTGTAAAAATCATTAAAATTTTAAAAAAAATAAAAAAAATAATTTTAGTTTCTATAGTTAGGTATTTTCATTTACTTTTTCGTGAATCCAGGATATTAGCATATTTTTAGTATTTTAAATTTGCCTTTAGCCCATGTTGTACATTGTTTTCCTTGTTTGCATTTGTTTAATTTTTATAAAATAATATAAAAATTAGAAAAATCCCATAAAATTACCAAAAACATACGAATATTTGAAAAACATAAAAACATTTTTGACAATTTGTTCAGCTTCTTCACCTCCGCCCTTCATCGAAGGAGTTCCGCCCAAGCATTTCCCATCCATTTCGACCAATAAGAGCCCCGAGTCCTTCGTGGTGTTGTGCTTGAGCCTCTTGCAGGTACCTGAAAGGCCAAAGGACTCCAAACGAAGTTGATTTTGCTGAAGATCAGGTACCTGGAGCTCCATTTCCTCCTCGACACCATGCGACCATGCCGGAGCGCCAGGTGCTCGATTGAAGGTACCATTTGACGCAGAGGACCATCGGGAACAAGAAGAGCCCCTCGGTGGAGGGAATGGAGGTCAGAGGAGACCGCAATGATCGATCAAAACTTGCCAGTAGCGAGTCTCTTCCCAGTTCTTCCAACAGCCGTCTCCGCCGTTCGATCAAGATCTACGCCCCCGATGTAGCAACCGTCGTTGGATGCAGAGTCCCAGAGCCATCAGATCTCGCTCAGAGATCTAATCTTGGCCATCCAACGATGAAGCGTCATCGTGCGATGAGGTGCCGCCACGTGGATAAGTGGATGGCATCCTGCCATCCATCAGCGCCTATGTTGGGGTAATTTACACACTTAGCCCTGCTTTTTTGTCTTTAATAATTAGTCCTGTAAGTAAGTTATAACGTGTAAAATAAATTGGACATTTTGTACATGGACCCCTGTACTTAATGTATTTATATTTAGGGCCAATCCAGCTCAGGTCACGTATCATCCCACGTGAGTTGGGAAAATTGTAGGGACACCCCTACGAGTTGTGTATTTATTTATTAGTCATATAAAATGAAATGAATGTTGTATATTTTTGTAAAAATTACTGGAAGGTACCTAAACTTTTGCATATTTACATTTTGATTCTTTCCAGGCTGCATCATGTGTAGTCCCACATGATGGTCAAATTGCATCGAAGCCCTAGCGGGTTTTGTAATTGTAAAATGATCTTTAAAAATTAAATAAATGTTTTATTACGTTAGCAAATTTGTGCATGTGCCCTTGATATTTATTTTATTTGCATTTATGCCCTTACCAGGACTTTGATTTTTATATGTTTTATCCATTTATTAAAAATACCTAATGTGCTCCTAAAAAAACAAAAATAGGGATGAATGCTTTATGTCATGTATATTCACGCTTTCATTTTATTTGACATTTTTGATCATTTTATCAATTTATTAAAAATGAAAAAGAGCACATGCATTCCTTATTTAAAATATAAAATACCAAAAAAAATATAAAAATGTGTCTAAAAAATTCCAATATATATAGTCTATTTTATCCTATTTTAATTATAGACCAAAAATCACTAAAAATGGAAAATAAAAAGCTTAACAATCTAAAAATACAAAAATATTTTGTAAAAATCTTAAAAATTCTTAAAAAAAATCCAAAAATATATTTTTTTATTTTATAATTTTATTTATAGAAATATTTATATATTAAAATTGATTTGGATAATTTTGGAGTTTATTTAATATTTTTAAAATCCTATTCGGGTATTTTATTTATCCTTTATTAAAGATATTTTTGACTTTAAAATGCATAAAATTAGCTAAAATTCTTGAAAAATTATGAAAACATGATAAAAATATTAAAAACCCAAAAACAATTTATTATTTGCATTTTATTTATGTTTATTAGTATTTATAAATATACTACTATACATTATGTATATTAAACCTTATATATGTTATATTGTTTATATAAAAGAAAAATAAATAAAAAATTAAAAAAATATAAAAAGAAAATATAAAAATTGGAAAATATTAAAAATCAAACACAAAATATAAAACCAAAAATTAAAAAATTAAAAATTTAAAAACCCACAAAAAGATCTATATAAATGAATGACTTGGTTGTATATGAATAACCTTAGGCTACCATTTTGCTCTCTGTGGTTCGACCTCTACATGCTTACTTGCTATGCATCCTTGGGTAAAGAAAATAAATTTTAACCTCATTTTTGCTATTCATTGAACTATGTATATTGTGGGTTGATTGTTGATTAAATCCAAAGTTTTCATCGATCACATCGACGATTGTGCTCCCACCTTGTGTGGAACACATGACCGATGATTATCTATTGGGTTTATCAGATGACGTCGTTGCTAGGGAGCAATGAGCGTAGCCTAATTATATAAGTCATTTTTGCATAGCTATTTATTTGATTTATTGATTCATTGATTTATTTTCAATTAATTCTTTGATTATTATTGTAAATATTTGTTGATCTGATTATTTTAATTACCTTTGTTAATGACATCTCTTTGTGACTTTATTGCAAGGGCCCGCCACGCGAGGATGGCTTTCTAAGAAGCCGATGCAACCAAGCTTGGAGGTGGCTGGTCTTCTCTCTATGACCAGCTGGAGAGAGCACCAAGGATGCAAGGAGAAGAAATTAGCTTAGAATTAATTTAAAATTCATTTATGTAATTTATGGTGAGAGAGAGAGAGAGAGAATTTTGGCATGTATATACTCGGACTCTACTCTCCACAACGAGGTCCAGTGCCCAGGTGTCTGTTCATCTGGGGGCCTCGTCGTAGTTTTCCGCATTTATTCACCTTCTTTTATTTTGTTTTTCACTGTTTTGAGTTTTTCGCCTTATTTTTATTTGTTTTGTGTGCATGGAGTCCCTAGACTTAGGTTGTTTGACTCGGTAACTAGGTCCAAACCCTAATAAGAATGCATGTTCTTATTTTTGTTCGACGTCTCTGAGCTATATATCCTCATTTAACTCTGGTCATTGAATCAAATTAAACTTTGATGAATAACTAATTAATTTCAATTCTTTTAGTTATTCTTTTCCCTTCTCCCTATTCATTAATAACAAAACAGATTGTTCCAATATATAAAATATAAATTCCAATGGCTTTTGCTGCTATGACCTTCCTAACCATGATTTTTTATTTCGGGTATTTCAACATTTCACCTGGAAATAATAAAAATTCTACCAATACTCGTTTTTCATTCAACAATTATATTCCTTCATCTTTAATCTGTAACACCCATCGCTTTAGAATATGACACTGTACGTATATGCAGTGCTTGATCTAAGCCGACCACTTAATCTAAGTTGTAAGCCACTGAAAACAAAACATGTGTTCATCACGTATTATTTAACTTTTACGAACAAACACTCGAAAATCTACTACTCTTGCTTCGGTTCAGATCACATGGAGTCACGTGCGTGTTGGATTTATGCATATTTATCCCATGACTTTTTTACACGTGCTATTATACTTTTTCACTATTACATGAATACCCCTCTACCATGCTGATAACTAAACACGGTATAAATTTTATAATAAATAAAATACAACATATAAAAATAAAACACAAATAGTATTAGATACATATTAATATACTTAATACTATATTAATAAGTTTTGAAAATTTAACTAAATATAGTATAAATTCTATAATAAAAAATACAACATATAAAAATGAAACACAAATAGTATTAAATCAGTTTTAACAATTTAAAAAAATATTTTTTAATAAATAAAAACATGTAAATAAAAACTACTTTCAAATTTAAAAATCCATAAGAATTCAAATAAATAAAATTCAAAAAATAGATATATTATAATATACTAAAATATATCCAAAAAGCTGAATTTTCACCCATTGCTTGACACATGGCATCAAGAGAGGCCCTGGCTTCTCCCTCTTCGCTTGTGGTTTCATCATTCTCACTTCTCTCCTTTTTAGTGCCCATCTTCTGACTATAACTTCCTATTGTTCTGCCATGTGGCGAGCACTACTTCCTTCTTTGTCGGATGTTTCTTTCCCCATCGAGCGTAGCATCTTCGCACACGAGCATCAACCACTAGAGGTCAGTGCTCTAACAACTCCCTCCATCCAACATCAGACCGCCAAGCATCCTCCACCCCTGACCTTGAACCACTGTCGAGTCCTATTTCCACCATCGAGATCTGACATCTTCGATGAAGATTAACCCCAATCAGAGCTAGAGTGCGAGGTGTAATAGAATGGTGTCCTCCACAAGGTACCGGAGCAACCACTGCTATAACAACCTTCATGCCTTTTGTGTGCCGTGCCCTCTAATTGAGCTCTCCCCCTTGCACCCTGAACACACCCTCAAGCTTATATCGGAGTCCATTGAAGATCGAGTTCATTGTAGCTCTTGGAGATCTGAACCACTACCAGGATGATCGAGCTTTTCACCGTCACATGGAACAAATATATGAGGAGTATGACATAACCAATACCTCCAGAGGCAGTGTTGAGCTCCGTCTGATCAGAGAAAGTGAAAAGCATCATCTACGACCGAGATTCAGTGAGCCACTCATTCACAACCACTGGAAGATTGAGCGAATAATGTGAGTTGCACTTAGGACAACTATACCACACCCAGATATTTTTGATATTCCCGTATAGTCCTACATGATCAGTCTTCACATGATGTCACGTCAACTTGAACTTTTTGCACAATTACCCTCCGTGTTTTCCCTATATCAACTAATATATATTAATATTTAGTAATATAATTTATTAAATACACCGTAAAAATAGTGATAAACTTAACAAGAACAAAATTATGTTATATTTCTTTATGTACTAGCTTTAGGCTATATTTCATATTTTTAGTATGGATGCACCAACATAATATTTAAATGATATGAACCCTAACATATAATATATAGAAGATTTATATATCCATAGATAATATAATACTTATTAGATCTAATATTTATGAACAAATATTATATAATCCCTATACATAATATATGATATAATATCATATCACAAAAAATGATTATATTATGTATGGTATAATTTTTAGTATAATATATGTGATATAGAGGAAAGGGATCCTACTCCATGGAGTAGGTATCTTTTTTCATTTTTTCAATTTTTTTTAAAATACTTCCATGGATTTTCATAAATGTATCCCTTTAACATGTCATTGAAATTTCGTCAGAAACAGAGACTCCTATGCCCTCCATCCAGAACAGGTAAACTAAAACAAATCTATGACCGTTAAAATTACATGTTCTGGATGGAGGGCATACGAGTCTCTGTTTCAGACGAAATTTGAATGATATATTAGAGGGATATAGTTATAAAAATCCATGGAAGCATTTTTCAAAAAAAATAAAAAAAGCTGACAAAAATAAAAATGGAATAGCTAGGTAAGTTACCTAGTCCATGGAGTAGGATCTCTTTCTTCTATGATATATTATGGTTCATAAGATTTAATACATATTCACTTCGACAAATATGTCATGATTCTTGCAAATAAATCACAATAATATTAATTGAATTTCGAGATTGCTATTAGCCATGAAATAGTTTTATGATATACATATAAATTATATATATTTTTTATAAAATTGTTGATAAATTTTAACTTAACCATTTTATTATATATAATAAAATTTCTATAGATTCAAGTTTAATGTAGCAAGTTGTATATATGAGTATGATTATATTATCTTGATACTAGATTCTTTTATAATTTAGCATGTGAATTCAAATCTATGCATGGAAGAAATTGTGTGTGTGTGAATTAGTTATGGTAAAAGAGGAAATGAAGATAGAAGTTCTATATATAGATGATATTATTAGTGGTCACTTTTAAAACTAACAAATAATGTATGAAAATGGTATATTTAAAATGTTATCTAGCATGGTATGATAGTAAAAAAAATAGTTTCAGATGTAAACTTTATAAATAAGTAGATATCCACGACGAAGTGTGGGAATTAGCCTCAGGATGTATGCTCGAGGATAGACGTCTATCGGTGCAAAGAGATATGGGAACAACCATATATGACGGTAAGTTCAATGAGATGATCAGACAACAAACACTCTTATGCATTAAATCTTAAATATTATTTTTAAAATGTACATATCTATTGTTGCATACAACAGAATTCTGGATATCACTATAGGTATCTATTAATTAAAATAAATTCAACATCGTAAAAATATTTCTAATGAACTAGAATAAATATTTTACAGATCATTTAATTATTTAAAGTAAATGTTAAATTAATTATTTACATATAAAAATCAATTTTTATAGATATTTTATGTATTTTTGGAGAAACATCAAAATTAACCTTTTATTTTCCATCGACTCAATAAAAAATCATTCCGTCGTGAAGCGCGGGTAATGTACTAGTATATGTTATAGATGGGGAAACATATTGTTGCATACTTGCCTACCCTGTCGGGGAAGTTGATAGCCATGTACACGCACGTATCAGCTTAGTGTTGCTCAGTATCTGCTAGAGGGATATGGACGACCCTATCCCCAAGGATCCCAACTGGACACATCTCTTCCTTGAAGAATAAATAAAGGCAATTCAGATCCAATTTTGAAAAATTATTATCAATGACATCAAAGGACTTTTGAATTCTCCCTTGAATCAGTCTTTGATCATTGATGTAGTATCTCTTGATAGTTATTGATAATTCTCTCTTTGGGATAATACGGAGATCATCTATAAAGTATATTTATATTTGATCAGTGACGAGTGTGAATTAAATTTAGATTAACATCAATTCTATATATAAATCATATTCACATAAATCACAATAATAATGTCGAACTGTATCTGTATTACGTATAATAATTGTGGATCATATTCACATCAATTCAAGTGCAAATTATGTGAATCTCATTCACATATCCGTAAATCAGTCAGAAATATTATGGATTTTGCGAGTCATCTGATCGAGTTAGATATCAAACAAATTCACTTATTAACATTCAACTATTTTAGACCAATTTCCACCACTTCAGGTCTTGATTTGGTTCGATGCACTGAAATTTAATCCAATTAAGTCTCATTCTCTAAGTGGAGTTATTAAAATCCATCTGGTTCCATCATCTCTAAGAACTAAAAGAGTCATGGTATGCAATATATTACGCTATATCAACCTCGAGTATTCCCAATACTAATGCATCCTACACATAAGAAGACTTTGAACAATCCAAAGTATTTATTCCCATGTTTGGTTGGTGATAAATCCATGATTTATCTCCATATATTCCATTTATTATCCATCTTACTTAAACTTCTCAATAAGATTAAATCCTAATTAACTAATATTAATAAATAATCCTATGTATATAACTAACCCTAATTATTGTATATAAATAATGAGCTTTTATCAGCTATACACCTCTGAGATATTGCAATTTTAGTTATGGCCTTCCCTTTTTGTGAATATCATTTGTGCCCCTGGTTTTTTTGTTGTTTTATCACTTGTGCCCCTCCGTTACTTTAGCCGTCAATAATTTGAACCTAACCATGGTTTTCTCAAACCATGGTACAGTTAAGAGGGGCATATCCAGAAAAAAGGTCCACATACCCCTTTTACTCTTCCTCCCTCCTCCTCACCCTCCAACCCTTCCTCCTCCGACCACCTCCTCATACATCCCCTTCTCCTCCGTAGTTCACCATCAATTGGAGCATGTCGACGACGAGGTCACGAGTTCTCGATGACTAGGCCGACCACCTCCTCCTCCATCCCCTTCCCCTCCAAGGTTTTGACAACTGCAACAGAGGGGAGGGGTTCGTTCTAGGCGGAGGTGGGCACGGAGGGAGGACTTCGTGCGGAGGGATGAGCTATCTTTGGGCGGAGGAGGGCGCAGTGGGAGGACCTTAGGGAGGAGTAGCCTGCTAGGTGGGGGAGGAGCTGGGGGTGGAGAGGGAGGTGCGGGGGCGGAGGGGAGGGCAGGGGTGGGGGGAGGACCTGGGGGAAGATGGGGAGGTCTGTGGGCGGGGAGATGAGTTAGGGTTGGAGGAGAGGAGGACGGGGGGAGGAGCGTGGGAGGAGGGGGAGGCGTGGGGTAGAGGCGCGAGGGCAGGGGGAAGGAGCTGGGAGCGAACAGGGGTCGAGGAGGAGTGGAGGCAGGTGGGAGGAGCTGGGGGAGGGGGGAGAAGAGGAGTGAGGGTGGAGGCGCGAGGGACAGGGGGAGCTCAGGGTGGAGGGAGAGGCATGAGGGTGGAGGGAGGAGCTCGGGCGCAGAGGGGGAAACACATGTGCGGGGGAGGATCTTGGGTCAGAGGGGGAGGAGCGGGGCGGGGGGGGTGAAGAGAGGGTGGGAGGGGGAGACGTAGGGTAGGAGGGAGGGGCTGGGGGTGGTCGGGAGGAGTCGGTGGAGGAGTAGGAGGCAGGGAGGAGGAAGAGAACGGGGATGAAGAGGAGGAGGATCAGGGAGGAGGAAGAAGAAGAAAGGGCTGGACATTTCAGTCTATTTTTTAAAACTAATTCCCATTGTGTCCTCAAAGTTAACGTCTATTTGCGTTAGAAATGGACGCCAACTAATTCGAGGGACACACGTGATAAAATGACAAGAAGTCAGGGGTACAACTGATATTCCCAAAAAGGGAGGGGCACAACTGAAATTTCAATATCTCAAAGGGGCGCAACTTATAAAAACCCATAAATAATTCTATTAATGTGCCCTTATTTACGTATTTTCTAAATTATCAAAAATCTCATACAAAAAGATTAATATCATAAATATTTATTTTGATATAAAATACAAATTAAAAATACAAAAATATGGTTTTTATCAGTTGCACACCTCTTAGATATTCCAATATCAATTATGCCCCTCGCTTTTTGGGAATATCAGTTGTGCCCCCGACTTCTTGTCATTCTATCACTTGTGCCCCTTGAGATAGTTGACGTCCATCTCTAATATGTTAACTTTGAGGACACATCGGGAATTAGATTTTAAAAAAATAGGCTGACAAGTCCATCCTCTTCCTCCCCCTTCTCTTCATCTTCCCCATCTTCTTGCTCCTCCTCCAACGCCTCCTCCCTTCACCCCCGCATCTCCCCTTCCGCCCTGAGCTCCTCACCTTGCCCTGCACCTCTCCTCCGCCCTCGCACCTCCCTCTCCACCCCCAGCTCCTCCCACTGCCCCTGCACCTCCCCCTCTGCCTCGAGCTCCTCCCCCCTCATCTCCCTCTCTGTCCCTGCACCTCCTTCTCCGCCCCAACACCTCCCCTTCGCCCATGCACCTCCCCTCCAACCTCATCTCCTCCCTCTGCCCTTGCACCTCCCCCTCTACCTAGAGCTCCTCTACCAACATCTCCTCTCCGCCACCTACCCTCCACTCCCCGCATCTCCCCCTCCACCCCGAGCTCCTCTAACCACACCTCTCTCCCTGCCCCCAACACCTCCCCTCCGCCCCTGCACCTCCCCCATTGCCCCAAGCTCCTCCATCCATACCTACCCTTCACCCCCATACCTCCCCTCTGTCCCCGCACCTCCTTCTCCACCCCTAGCTCCTCCCCCACCGCGTCGTACCTCGCCAGCTCCTCCTCCACCACCAAGGGACATCTTGTTGTCACCGCCGCGGGGAGGAGGTTGCTGCTTCGAATGCTCTCAAGGGGACAAGATGCAGGAGGAGCTGCAAGATTTCTCAACAAAGTGGGAGCGGAGAAAGATGAAGAAGGTGTTGGCAGAGGAAGAGAAAGGGGGCGGAGGAGGAAGGGGAGGGGAGGAGGATGTTGTGGGCTGAAACATGGGATCTTTCAACATTTTTTAGTTATGATAAAATTTTGATTAATTGATTCATGAAAATTCACCCAAAAAATCAATAAAATTCACCATTTGATATGTGGTGAGTGATATATCCATGAAAATGAAAAAAATTAACAATTTGATGGATGCATGAAAGTGTAATTAAAAGAGAGAAATTATGAAGAGAAAGGAAGAAAAATAAATGGAGGAAGAAGAAGAAGTCTGGACTATTATACCCCTCTTAATTGCACCATGGTTTGAAAAAACCGTGATTAAGTTCAACTCATTGACAATTAAACTAACAGAGGGGCACAAGTGATAGAATGATAAGAAGTCAGGGGTATAAATGAAATTCCCAAAAAGGGAGGGCATAACTGATATTAAAATATCTTAATGGGGGACAACTACTAAAAATCCAAAAAAATATATATCAAAAGAAATTAAAACAAGTATTTTTAATTCCATAAAAATAGTTACAAAAATATTATTATGTACAAATGACATATTTTGACTTTGTGTTCTCAATGAAACTTGTAGATCTCAAAAAGAACTACAACTTTCATGTCCAACATATTTTCATTTGACACCTGTACATATTTGTTTTTTTTATTTTCCTTTGTTTTTATTCTCTGTTTTTCTTGTTGTGCCACGTGTCTCTATCTGGAGAAGCCATGTAGCTAGACCTTCATACCACCCCACCTTTGCTTCCAACCGTCAGATCTTCTTTGATATGACGGTCCCCTTTCGCCAACGTTCGTGCCTCTCCTTAGCCCTCTAATCAAAATGATTCGATCACATTCCTTCATCCACATCTCATCCTCAGCCCTTGGGTCTCCATATCCAATGGCTGAGGCATCATCTTCCTCATCTCTAACCGCCCCTCCCAGTGACGCCTTCCACCAACTGCCCATCTTCTTCATAATTCCTCAACTGACTCATGTCTTCTCTCCGCCTCACTCCACCTCCCCGGCGAAGACCTTACTACCCTCATCCACGTCAGAACCCTAATCTCCCATTTCACCCCCACGATCCACGTTGAGCGAGCGGGTGAACATTGACCGGCAACCACCAGGATCTGCTCCTCACCTCTTCAAATCCACCCTTCAGCCGTCGTAGTGGCTATCCACCTTCACGTGAATGAGCCCCCTAGCATTCTTCTCCTCCCCATGATAGGGGGAGGCTAAATTGAAGCGCGAACATGGAGGGCTACCTCTGGTGTGTCTCATGGCTAGAGGCCATGCCACAACTGCACTAACAACCGTTCAAGCTGCTCAATTCAACCCTCTTTCTTCTTCAAATCTTCAGGTAATCCTCTTGTTTGTTTTATTTGATTTTCTCGACTCGTACAGACCACTTGAGTCCCATTAGCCCAGTCCTCGACCTCCACTGGAGATCAGTGATCATCGCGGGAGGGTTCACTCACCTTTTCCGATCTCTAAGACCTCCGTCCACCTCGATCCTATTCTCCTTTGTTCACAATGGAGAACCCATTAGGTTTGTCGCCTTCTTCACCCACAAGGACCCTCATTCTAATCATCTCATGCACGCACAATGCCTTGGCCATCCCCTTAACCATCTTGCATGTCCATCATCCGATCTTCGGGCGGGGCTCCGTTCTAAAGCTTCGCCTCTAGTGAGGGAGTGTCTTTGGCGACTTCTAGAGGGTTCTGCTTCTCCTTCTACACTAGAGCTTCATCACCAAGTCCTTAGGATGCTTCCTGGGGCTCTAGCAGCCACGGAGGATCGCAGTGGATGTCCAACATCCTTGCCAAAGCTCTATCTGCGCCATCGTCGAGTGGAGGAGGAGCAGCCTAGAGGAGCTATATGTGTCAATGGATGGAAACCTCCCGATGTCCAGTAACAGCTATAGAGTCGCCACATCACCTATCGAAGTGCAAGAAGCTCTGTGGGACCAAGCCTCTGCCAAGTCACCTAAGGCCACCCCACACGGCTTGAGGCACCTGCATCAGCCCCATACCACAATCCGAGCCTCCACCCGCGTGCTCCTCACGTGCCGGCTTAGGTGAATTGCAGCCATGCCCACTCGCTTGCAAATAACCCCCCCGCCCCCACGTGTGTGCCTCATGTGGCGCGCTTGGGAATATTGCGTGAAGGCCTCGTAGAGATTCTATATATGCCCCACGCACATGGTTATTTACAGGAAGGCCTTCCATGTTTTCTAAAATACAAAAATGCCCTTCCAGGGGTCTATGATGTATGAACTCTTTTGCCTTATTGGAACTCGCCCACAACAAACATTGCCTTATCCAAAGGCCATTCGACGCTTGACACAAGACGAAATTGACTAAAAGCCCTCACATGTAGATCAAATATACACCGTGACATACCTAAACTAATGAAACTTCTCTGTAACTACCACCTTTGTTCAACCTCCATGTACATGCCCACCCTCCCTGGCAGAACGACCTCCTCTAGTCTAATTAACAATTTTTATAATTAGCAAGCCCATGGAGGCTTCGGTGCTAAACTTAACTTTAAATTTTGGTTGAAATCACTCCACGTAGAGTCTCCCTCTTCTTATGGTCTATAAGCTCCGGGAGCAAGATAGACCCTTAAACGCGTACATCCCAACATCGAATGGGTGTCCATTTTGCCTGGCTGACGTTGCAACAATCCTCACTTATTCCTCTACCGCCACTTTACTACCAAAGTACTTGCCTGTCTAAATAATTCAAATTTTAGTTGGAGCTTCGATTATTTTGAACATCATAATTCATATTCATATTCCTCATTCCATTGGCAGATATCTGTCAAACAAACATCAATCTGGTGGTTGATTTGGAAAGAGCATTGTTCGAGTATGTACCCAGGTATTTCTCACACTCCCACACAAATTGCAAAGGATGCCCTATTCTTTTTCACTCGTTCGGCCTAACACACTTGTAGATTCAGATATTGCCCTTGTCGGTTTTTGGTTTATGCTCGATGCTTGAAAACTTGTACTCACTAACTCATTATTGCAACCAAGAAATTGTCAGTTCCCTGAGCCCTCATCCCCTCACCCGTCGACAACTTGCTACAGAGAAATGGATCCCTTCCAGTCCATTCTGATCCAACCGTCTCTCTTGGATCCATTCTCGGATTAATGTTGATTTTAGTTTTTTGATCTATAAACATTATCACTCTTCTAGTACCTCGGTGGCATTCTTAAGTTGTACTAAATGTGGAGGCCCCCAAATGTCCTTTTGCCCCTCCCTTTTTATAATATCACTTGTGCCCTTCTTGACTTTTGCAATATCAGTTCTACCCATCCCTTTTTATAATATCAATTGTGCCCCTATATTCTTATAAAATTCATAGTTTACCTTTTGTAATATCAGTTATGCCATTCTTTACCGTAATGGAATGGCAGAAGTTTGAATGTTGTAAGAATGTAGGGGCACAAGTGATATTGTGAAAAATGGAGAGTCATAACTGCTATTATAGAAGTTAAGAATGGCACAAATGATAAAAAAGTGAAAACATATCTTTTTTGTGTTGTTCTTCTATGTTGGTGTTCGTCTTATGAACAATTCTTTGCTTCGAATTCAATTTTTATGAATGAAACCTAATCATTTATCTTAAAAAAATCACGGGCATGTGCCATTTGTACACCAATATGCATATTTAATCAGGTGCATACTTGCGCTTCGCTGTTGGTGTACGAGTGTCAGCCAATTATATGAGAAACATAGAATAATAATGTTATTCTATGTTTCTCATATAAAAATGTGACTAAATAAACATGAATAGAAAAAGAGAGGCACGCGTATGTGTAACTTTACGGGGACACATAACTTTGTGTATCCACTATGTTTTACATGTCAAAATCTTAGTGTCAACACAATCATGCATTAAAAAAACTTATGATTCTTGCAAAAATGAATTTTGCGTCACTTGATAGATATATTAAAGGACTTCAAAAAGCCTAAATTTTAATGCAAATTTATTTTACAATATGTATTTAGCGTAAGTATGCATGCATTGGATGAATTATACACGGTATAGATATACTAAATGTAATTGTTTCAAAACTATTATCTCAAATATGGTGAAAAAAAGTTGCATATTCATGTTACGTATAATCTAAAATAAATTTAAAACTATATTAATATATAAAAACAGATATACGAATACATATAAATATATTTGCAGATATCAAAAACGAAATGGTTGTATCCGTTTAAAATAGATACAAATAAGGATGTCAAATTCTGTATAAAATAGAATTGATGATAGATCGAATACGAATATATCTGTATCCACAATTGCATCCCTCGAAATAAAGCGTAAGCCCCCTTATCCAAACGGGCGAGCAATTGCCACTGCAATGGACAACGTTGATGACATGTACTTGTCAAACTCCTAATTAAGGGACTCTTGTTGCGAGAAAGCAAAGTGAGAAGCACATGCCAATGCAGGAAATCTAGACTACAAAGCAGATCGACCTATCATAACTTTTCAGATGCCACACAATGACATGTGATGGTATTATAGACTGTTAAAAATTAACCTAGAACCGAATCAATCAGATGATCGATAAAACTAAACCAAGGAGTTTGTTTTTTGTGCTTTGAAAAATCGGTTTAATTATTAGTTAAAAATTCAAATGCTCACAAGAGTCGATAAATCTATTGATTACTGGCTCACGATTTTAAAAAGTGCAAAAAAACAGAATGAACATACTTACATCCGTAGATATATGCATTCACGCATATGTATTATATTTGAATTTATCTATTATCCACTTTATTAAATCCATAAAGACATCGTTGCCCTCGGCGTTCCCCAGGCCTTTGGCCACCCCATCCGACCCGAGGGGGAGGGATTGGGGGGTGAACCAAATAAATAACTAAATTAATTATGAACATTAGATTTAGATTGATTAGATTAACTTAAGAGAGCAGTAAGTGGAGTATACTAACGGTGAGTCAGGGTGTAAACGAAAGTCAATATCTAAAGGGTCGAAGTGCAATAATCAAAATACGCAGGGGTGCAATGTGCAAAAATTCCAAAGATTTAACAGTAGAAATGGCTTAACTTGTTGAACATGTATATACAATAAGGACGAAGAAAAACCAAAAAAGGAGACTACATGACATAGTATAAATAAGTTATGATAGAATGGAAATATGGAAATTTCATAATTGAATAAGTGATCCCAAAGAGGTAGGAATAAGAATATGGGTTTTTATCACTTATGTCCCTCTAAGATATCGTAATTTTAGTTATGCCCCTATCTTTTTGGTAATATAAGTTGTGTCCCTCACTTCTTTCTCCACTATCACTTGTGCCCTTCCATCAGATTGACCGTCAATGAGTTGACCTAACCATGATTTTTTCAAACCTTGGTGCAGGTAAGAGGGGTATTATTGTCCAGACTTCTTCTCATCTTCTTCCTTCTCCATTTGTTCTTCTTCCGTCCGTCGGAACACCGCGTGCAGCCCACCGCCAAGCTGCAAAGGATGTTGGAGATGGCCCCCGTGAGCAGCAGCACGACGAGTGTGGCGATGGAGAGGACGATGAGAACAACCTTGTCGGTGATGGTGCGGCCGAAGACGACGAGGGGGACGTCGCGGAGCAAGTAGAGGAAGAGCCAGGCGAGCATCATGGTGAGGAAGGCGATGAGGGATAAGGGGAGCCAGAGGAGGCTCAGGAAGACCACCACGAGCACAACGATGGCGTAGTTCATGGCGAAGTAGGACAGGTTGGTGCGGAGGCGGACGTAGGCGTCTGGGAAGCCGTAGGGGAGGGAGAAGGCCTGGAGGTGGACCATCTCCTTCCAGGGGCGCCGCGTCGCAAGAGCCTCGTCGTCGCGGGCCTTCGCGCGGGAGAGGAAGGCGAGGGCGAAGGTCGGGGCGGAGGGGCGGCATGGGGTGGGGGGGTGTCGGGGCGGCAAGGGGTGGGGGGAGGTCGGCGCGGCAGGGAGGCTGGGGCGGAGGGGCGGCTGGGGGTGGGGGGAGGTCGGGGCGGAGGGTCGGCAGGGGGTGGGGGAGGTTGGGGCAGGGGGTGGGGGAGGTCGGGGCGGAGGAAGGCTGGGGCAGAGGGAGGCTGGGGCGGAGGAAGAGGGCAGGCCGGGGTGGGGGAGGAGTTCCGGGCGGAGAGGGAGGAGGAGGAGGTTGGAGGAGGAGGAAGAGGATGGGGGAAGAGGAGGAAGCAGAGGAGGATGAGGAAGAGGGTATAAATGACCATTGAACCTCTTTTAAAAAAATTAATTCCACTTATGTCCTCAAAGTTAATGTCAGTTTGCACTGTAGATGGACGGTCACTAACCCGAGGGGCACAAGTGATAGATTAGCAAGAATTGAGGGGCACAACTGATATTACCAAAAAGATAGGGGCATAACTGAAATTGTGATATCTCGGAGGGACACAAGTAATAAAAACCCTAAGAATATTATAAACACCTCCAATCTCAGAAAGCTGAATCACTCATTTCCGATGTTTTGTAAACAAGAAAGGAATAAATGTTATGAACATAAACATAATAAATGAACTAACTATAATACAACCACTTTATTAATATTTATATATTTCGAGATAAAGGTCCATTACTATGTAACAAGGATTTTGTATTCCTCATCAAAACATAGTGAGAGGATTATTAACAAAGACAATCAATTTTCTACTCCCGAATTAACAGCAAAGACAAGCGGTTTTCTAAACCATTGAAAGCAGAAACTGCGTTTAACCAAAAAACCGTTCGTCTCTGCTATTAGATCAAGCGCGGTCTGCGAACGACCCTGAGGCCCAGTTCGGTATGTGGGGTACCCACTCCCTCTCTCTCATGCGTGGGCCTTAATTTTTTTTTTAAAAAAATAAATAAATCAGTTTTAAATCATCAATCCTATCAAAAAATAATATATTATACCATCATATCATATAAAAATTATAAACTACTCCACTTCTACTCACTTTTCCAAATGCAATACAATCACATCACAATAACTACTCAGTTTTTCAAATTTTAATACAATCATATCACACCAAATCGACTTCTAACCCACCCCAAGTTTAACCCTCAATCCAAACACCAAAACCCAAAAACGGGTTACCTTCTACGAGTTTAACCTGTCTTAACCCGCTAACCAAACACATCCTGAACGTCACAACGACACCGTTATGAAATTCCTCATAGCAGAGGATCCGCTCCCCATGGCCCATGGTCTCATCCTCCTTAATAAAATGGTCAAGTTGATCCCACAGGAAATGAGTTGGGTTGGAGTTTATAATATGGGTCACCTGATCCATATTAAGACATCATAAAGATAGCCCCTACGCATCCAAATCCTACACCAAACTCACTTGTCCCCTTCTATCCAATCCCAACCCAATCCTATCTCCAAACAACACCATTCCACGGTCCACATCCAACCACGTGTTCCCTACCATCCATCGATCCAACAAAGTTTACATTCAAGTCTTCAACTCTACACTAATTTCTATACAAGTTCCAAGGATAAGGAATAAGTTGGGATAAGAAATAAATGATATTTATTTATCATTAATACTCAGTTGATTTGGTAGATGAGAAAAAGTTAAATAATGTACATAAAAACTAAGCTTCGGTGGACTATCTCTTTCCCCTATGTCATCTTCTTAGCTCGATGAAGGTTAAAGCACCTTCATGGCTTGCTGGAGAAGATGAAGGAAGGTTTATAAAGCCTCGGCGATGGCTGTATCACCAAGACGATGAAGCTATGTCGGAGATAAAGCTCGAGACCGGAGATGGATTCCACTCTCCTATCAGGGAGGTTTTGAAGTACCTGTAAGGGTTAGTGATATACCCAAAGTATTTGGGGGTATTGAATGGTATGAAGCGACTGAGAATGAAGGCTTGTCAAAATGGCTGAAGATGAAACCCTAATGGGTTCACCTTATGTGCAAGAAGGTGAATGAATTGGAGTGAAATGGGTTCTAGAGAAGGAGAAGGTGTTAACGGAGATGTGTACGAAAATGGGGGTGTTGTGGCCATGGTGGAAGAATGATTATATAAATGTGAGGGTGAGTGTATGCGCGTAATAAAATCGAAGAAATCACAAAATGGGAAATACCAGGATCACTTGAAATCATATAAGATCGAGGAATGGATCTGAAGCCTGGGGATGAAGCTCAGGTTGCTTATGGTCTTCGCTCAATGCTGCGGTAGGTGGCGGAGCTCGAGCATCAAATGGAAGGCGGGCCACAACTGTTCAGCAACCATGGATCTCGCCGGAGTTTGGCATCGATCTTCTCTTCACTTCACTTTATCTCATTGTCACTAGGAGGAGGAAGAAGCTTGGAGGAAGAAGCTTGGAGGAAACTCGCATAAAGGCAGATAACCTACAACAAGCATCTACCAATGGGTTTTGTTCAGAGAACATGTAGTTGGAGTAGGTGGTTTCAATTGCTAGAGGTTCGCGAAACAAAGGTGGACGATGAAGATTGAGAGGTTCGCGATGATGAGTAATGAATGAGCTTTTGATTGGCATTAGAAGCAAGGCATGAGGGGACATAGAGGTGCTACAGTTAATGGGAAAATGGTCACCGATGAAGAGATGTGTCACTTGGAGGTGGTAAATGGCAGATGTTGAAGATGAAGCTTGACCATTTGATCTTGTGATCATACGTTGGAGATGGAGGTAGGAGTGGAGAGAAGAGGGCTGCTTGATTATTTGATCAAGCAATCCCTCATGAGGCGGTGATGGGCTGACTGGGACCGTATAATCACTTGGTCAGATGGTTGGAATTGAAGGTGGTAGAGAATAAAGGGTCAACCACGTGCATAATCATAAAAATCTAGAACTAAAATATAAGATAAATCAAAATAAAATAATAAATTATGTTAAATTAAAAAATGTTCAAGAAGGAAGTTGCGTATCTTTTCATGATGTACATCTTTCATATAAAACTTAAAATCTAGATACATTATATATACATAGTAATATTTTTATAGATATTTTTATAAACCCATTTTAATTATTTTGTATTTTTCTATATTTTTGATAGGAATTAATGTACAATATATTATTTACAATATTACACTATTTTTTACGAGTTTTTAAATAAGAAACAAAGAAAATAAAGAGAACATATTGACACATCAATACAATAATTGAGATTTTATTTATTTACACAAATTAACATTAATTATATGCACATAGTATTTTGTTAATTATATCTAGTAAATTTTTTAATTAATTGAATAAGCTAAGATAGAGAGTTAAATAACCAATATAGTGTTGATGATTTTGAGATTCATCACCCCCTCTATACTTAAAAATTGTGCGTCCTCGAACAACAAAGAATGAACAAGTAAGTTGAATTCCTGGTTGTGTATGTGAAATACAAGACTTGAATTTTAGGATACAAGTTTCATGTGACTCTTGAACTCAAAGTTTGACCAAGTCTCACTCAAAAGGAACTCGACTTCTCTAGCTATCAGACTCTCTGTGTACATATATAAATACATATATATAGAAGAATGACAATTAGTTTTGATCACATAAACAGGTGTAGAGTCTCAGCTTCGCCTAAGGTCCCAGTCTAAGAAGTCATCCTCAGAACCCAATCCTCAACTATAGGGAACAAATACAATTTCACTTCATTCCACTGTCTCTTTAGTTGTTACACTTCAAAGTGTAAGATGGAATGGTCAAGTATGGAGGAAGTAGGTTTGTGTCATTTCTTTTCTCCTCTCATTAGAACATGATTTGCTCGAGTACCTTATTAAATGCACACTTGTATTTTTTGTGTTAGTAAGTATGTCGAAGAATTTTTGAGCCATCTACACATGTTTTTCCGTGGTACATCAAGGTGTGTTTCTTTTGAAGTATCTAATATACTTTCTACACCCAGACTTGTATCGCTCACGGTGTAGAGCCTTTTTATTATGCTCGCATGACTCATAAGGCCTAGTAACTTTGGTCCAAATGGGCACTTTAAATAGGTGGAGAGCGCTTTCTAGTAATATAAGCTCTTTTGTATATTCTTGGAATTTTTGAGTTTTTCTCTTCTGATATTTTTTTACACATTTGGCTAGCTCTACTGCTTTTACCAAGTTAGTGCATATTGATCAACACATTAAATAGTTTTACACAAACTGATACCTAGGTTTTCATCAAGATAATATCGAAATCTTGTTCCATATTGGATAATGTGTTGACATTTAGGTTTCATGAAGGAATTCTCAATCATATCCCATCCTCAAGCATCATAAAATCAGGTCCAAACTCAAACCTCTCATCCTAGTTCCTCAGGCAAAATATCGACTCATCACAATGACTATGCAATCTGCATGTGTAGTGCTGGCCATATTCTTTTAAAAGTAGAGATTATACATGCAATATAGCATGTATATATTTCAAACTAGGGAGTTTAAGTTATTAAGTCATAAGATCCTAATGAATAAGAATGGTGAAACTTTAAGTTAAGTGACACTCTAAATCAAGACACCTAAATTGTACAAATCCTGTGTGACATGAATGTGTCAGGGATAAAGCCACTTATTAGTTACAAGATTTTTTTAGACAATGTCAAACAATTTCTTTAAGCTTGTACAAAAAAATTATAAAATATTTTTTTCAAAAATAATTACACCCTTTTTACAAATTGTTTGCAAAATATTTTTACAAAACATGTCACATATTTACCAAGAATTTTCAAAGTATTTTACAAAATAATTTGCAAATAAGTTTCAAATTCTCATACCCATAAGATATTATGTGATATCATAACATTCAAAGTACGAACTATGGATACATTTTATATGTAATATATACACATACACCCCTATACTTAGCTTGTGATATGTCTTCAAGGCATAAAGTAAAATCAAGGACATAGTTCACACTATGTATAGTGAAGAAAACTTCAAGAGAACACAAATGGATGCTCCTCCCTGTACTTAGGTTTTAAAGAACCTAAGTGTAGAAATAGAGTACTGAAGATAATGGTACAAAAATGGATAAAGAAGAAATGAAAATTATAACCAGAATATGAGTTGGCCTCCCTTATATTTAGGTTTTGGATAGCCTAAGTAAAAAGTAAGAGTATCACAAAGAAGAGGCCTAGACACACAAGATAGATAAGAAAATCTGGAAAATGGGGAGTCAGGGTTAGAGGAAATAGGGAAGGTTGAATCTTCACTGCTATTGAATCTGCTATGAATTGAATCTTTGTTACTGATTTACTGATGAATCTCCATTTCATCACCTTTATTCTTTAATTTTGACCTTAAATCCCTAGCTAAACATATATAAATAGCATAATTTGTCTAAAATAATACTCAATAATTGACTTAGATACTGTATAAATATATGTATTGAACCCCGACATAAAAGAATAAAGGAAAGAAAAGAAAAAGAAATGAAGTGCCAAAGACACTGAATGACCCTAAACTCCGAGATCAGGTCAATATTGACTTGGTCGATAATGGATAAAGTAGGGGGAGATAGGGCAGATGAATTGTGCAGAGAACACATTAAAAACCCTAATTTTATTCACCAATAAACAATCATTTGGGACCTATTTTATTTTCCAATTTTTATAGCTCAAATAATAAAACCCTCAACATGAACCTTATACATAAAAATACAAAAAAATACAAAATTTATTTCACGTAAAAATCTTACATAGTGCACCCAGAACACTCAGAATAAAAAGCCGCAAAGAAAACTTCACAGACCCATATCTCCTCATATGAATTTAAAATTCACCACACTCATCTTTATTATTCATAAAATTTAATTATCTATCTAATGAAGATAGTTTCATTAAAAATGGAGCTCATATGTAAAAGTTGGCCTTTGGGTCTCTATTGTATTGTATACTTGTATAATATATTCAGTATATTTATTCACTATATTTTTAACTTCCTTATATTTTTATATACTTGTAAATATTATTCAAAACATATTTAAAATAATAAACATAAAATAAAATCATTAAAAGCACATTAAAATAAACAAGGAATTAAAATATATAGGTAATTTACACTTATATAATACATACACATATTCATTTAAGTAAATAAAGAAAATCAAAAAAATATAACAAAAATATGTAAATATATATTTAAATATAAATATATAAAATATGTAAATATAATAATAAATTATAAAATACTAAATAAAATACTGTAAATACAAGTATATATACCTATGTATATACATGTAAATACTAACACCTAACAAATAAGATTGTAAAATAAAAAATCATAATAAAATACTCCATAAATAAATAAATAATTTTTTTGTATTTTAAAATTTATTTAATAAAATCATCTCTTATTTTTTTACCAGCTTTACAAGGGAGTTTGTTTTCCATTGGAATTTTCTAGTTGTCCCATGTGGACCAACCTGAGAGCTCCAACTATTGACCCGTATGTCAATAGTCCTTTCCTCCGCCACCTTCTGTGTCAGAGTCACGAGACTCTGATTTTCTTCCATTTCTTGGCCTTCCTCCCTTCCTCCATGCTTCTTGAGACCTCCACCTTCATGCTCCCCACGCATCCCTACTCCACGCATGCCCTTTAGCACTGACCAACCCCCTTCACCGATCACATCACCGTCCCTCAAAACATCCACTTCCTCTATTTATAAATAAACATCCACGCCTCCTTTTGAATTTTTGATCATATTTTCTCCTCGTAACCCAATAGGATACCACATGTAGAGTGTTTTTGGTAGCATGATCCTCCAGATGTTGTCAGCACGGATAAGAGGTGGAGAATGGTGGTCTAGCTTGTTGGAAATCTTCTCAGGCGATGCTCCTCTGCTCCAGGTATACATGCATGTTTGAGATGATCTCTTTGGTTTTTTAGGTAGATTTTCTTTACTGGATCATAGTGTAGCATTTAATTTCAGCCTTTAATCCATAGATTAGCTTAATTTATCAATTGTCAGTTTACTTGAGCTTCTTACTTCAGCTCAAATTCATTGTCTACCATCGTGTTTCAACCCACTTCATCACTTCACCATATTTATGCACTAACTTAACTGGAAAATAACACAGCTTGTCATAGATCATTCGGAATGGAGATGTACCAAACGCGATCTTGTAAGCCATATTGTAGGCCCATAGAACTTGGTCCAATAATTGGAATCGATTCTTCCTATGAGGACAAACTAGCTAATGAAGAATACGCTTAACTTCCCTATTTGATACCCCTGCCATACCATTCAACTATAATGGTAAGGACTAGTAACTCGATGATTAATCTCGCAGTCCTTAGTCAAGCTCTTCATATCACGATTAACAAAGTAGCTATCCCCATCAGAAATAATAACCTTAGGAAATCTGAACCTAGAAATGATGTGATCTTTTACAAATTTAAACGCATTATTGCTATATGTGGTTCGGGTTGGGATAGCCTCCACCCATCTTGACAAATAATCAACTGCTAACAGGATATGCTCATGTCCATTACTGTTAGGGAAGGGACCCATAAAATTAATGCTACATGCAACGAAAACATCACAGAATCACCGGTTGCATGAGCATACCATCTATCGAACCAATAGTCTCTCCTATTCTCTGAGAAATCGGGCACGATCTGACAAAATCATAAGCATCTCTAAATAAGGTCGGTCAGTAAAATCCATATTGGAGCACTTTGTAAGCTGTTCGCTTTTCCAAATGATGTCCTCTTGCCTTTAGAATATGGTAATAAGTGAGGACACTATGGTATTCCTTCCGAAGAATACACCTTCACCAGACACAATCCGATCCTTCAAAGAAAAGGAACGGATCCTCGCAGTGATATTTCTTTGAATCCGACTTCAGTCGGTAAATGTTGTTTCTATTCCAAACCTTGGGGAACTTTTTTAAAGATAAGAAAGTTTACCATGTTGGCACACCACGAGAATGAGTTGATAATGTAAATTGACTCGTCAGGGAAAGTTTCTCTAATAAGCCCATAATCAGGGGAATCCTTTAGCTCAGATCGAGATAAATGATCAACCACAACATTCTTGACTCCAGATTTATTCTTAATCTCCAAATCAAACTTCTGGAGTAACAAAATCCACCTAAGAAGATGTGCATTTACATCCTTCTTTTCCATTAAGTAACGAATGGTTGTGTAATCAGTATAAATAGTCACCTTAGAACCCAAAAGATACGATTTAAATTTCTCCAAGGACCAAATTACTACGAGCATTTCCTTTTCAATCACTGTATAATTTTTATATGCAGGATCCTATACTTTACTCACATAATGCACTACGAACAGTATCCCATCTTTCCTTTGTCCTAACACAGCTCCTATAGCAAAATCCGAAGCACATACCAATATTTCTTGAGTTGTGATTGTATATCATGATATACCGATATACAACTCCTAACACTGTATAATTTTAGTTATTTTCTACAAACCTTGATATACCTATATATCTTGAGTTATGATTGTATATCAAAGGGATAAACGAGGTTGATAATTAAGTGCCATATAACAATATCAGGAGCACATACCGATATATATATATATACCACCCAAGGGTTTTCTGCACAATTTTCATCTATTCTTATATAGTGGTAATATTGTTGCATGTACGAAAGAACCGGACAAACATATACTAGTATGTGTAGGGAGTATCGATATAAGGGGACTGAATTGGGGCTTGGGTACACCAATATAAGAACACATGTAAAAGTAAATCTGGATAAAAACTATGCCTTGATGGCCTCTATACGAGGTAGCATTGGGCATCGAGGTGGGTCGGGTCGGATTGAGTTGACCCGACCCAAGCTTATTTAAATATATGAACTAATAGTTCGGACCTATGCTCATTTTATTTTCAAATTCCATGCCCAAGTTCAAACTTGATCCAAACAAAATGGGTCGGGTCGGGTCAGGTCGATCCAATTTAACACCTATGTATACCAATATCATGTGTTCCATTCTTCTTGCATTTATCTGGTTATTCCTTATGCATTTGTGCATATTTAATAATTTAAATACGCTAATTAATTCGAGATCTGACATTTGTTGTATGTTAGAAATAAAAATATGGTAAAAAATATGACGACTTAAATCATCATTCAATTCACCATTTCATATTTTATTGTAGATGCGGGCACTATGACCCAATACATATTATTTACTTATAGTTGTACATGTTCTAACACTTGAGGACACATATTCTATTCTTGCATATTAATGTAATAATATCCTTATTCTACGCTAATGGATATGATTATTAATGGGTTTAAGCATTTACTCTAAATTCGAAATAAGGATATGAAAGTTAGAAGGCATGGTATTTGGAGCAAACATGAATATACTGGATATAATTATATGGTATAAATCGGACTATCGAGCTTCCAGGTTTGAGCATTCCCAGGACCGAACCCGACCAGATAATTATATGGACTCATTTTGAAGCCCGCAATCCGTCTACTAAATTCACCCATTTGGATTTGGGTCGGATTTTAGGTCAAATCAAGCAGATCCAATCCAATGCCCAACTATAATATGATGGTTATTCATATTGCTATAACATATTTCACACCACTTAATCGTTCTCCTCTGATTTGCATTATATATAAGTTAATATGGATCTTTTAGGGGTTGTAAATTGCACATTTTAGAGTATATTATACTCATAGCAGAATGATCATATTATGCCTAAAATATGGTGAGCACGATTACGATGTTGTATTAAGAATTGTAATTAGATTTTTAATTGAAAAGTCTATATAATTAAAATTGAAGTTAATTTGGTTTCAATTAGGAAACCAAATGGCTTGGAGGGAAAGTTGGGAATTCCCAAATTTGAAACATGGAAAAGTTTGGGTGTAAGTTTAGTACCATACCTAGTATCTCTAAAGTTTTGATGAGCTTATATATGAGTTCACACCCCAAGATCTTGTAGCAATAGTAGAGAGGAGGAATGGAGGACCACATGCGCGCGCGTGCTCCGCTCCGTCTCCGGCTCGAGCTCGGGCTTGGGAGAGTCAATTCGGATCTCGATACTTTTGCTGTGGATTTCATTTGGTAGGTCGATTAAATTAATCACACGATTAATTTGGATTCGACTAAAATGGGAATTCAACTCGACCCAAATGGCTCGTTATGGTCGCGGTTTTAGGATTCGAAAAGACACGCCCGTTGAGGGGCGTTTTCAGAAATCGAAAGGTACCGCACGTTAGGGCATGCAACCTTCTTTTTATACCCCTTCCCCACAATGTTTTCTTCACTCGGAAGAAAATCTTACGCCGCCTTTGCTCTGTTCTGGTTCTTCCTCTCACGGACAAACCACCTTCTCTTTCTCTCGGCTGCAAGTTCTCGGAGGTACTTTCGAAGACGGTCTTGTCGGTATACGTGGACGAAGACTGTGGACCTTCGTATCCTGGGAGCGGATCGCCAGTACTCTTCGCATCGGTATTGTGGGGGTGATAACCTCTCTAAGGACAGTCCATTTCATGGATGCTTCGGTGATCTCTAACCTTATTCTTATTTCATTTTGTTTGTCGCATTTATTGCTTTACTTTTCCTGGATCATGCCCTAATTTATGTTTCCATTTATGTAATCGGTTCCTGCTTGCAATCTGTAATCGGATAGTGGATTGGAAAAATATGACGATAATAATGTTAATCCGTAATGCTTTTCTTTCAATTCACTTGGATTCGTATATTTACTGTTTATATATGCGATAATGATCCTTTTTTCAACAATCTTAGAGAGGATATTCGGAACCGATTTTAAAATCATGTCGGAAACAATGTTTAAATCGATGGTGGATATGACGGGTATGCTTAAAAAATCGGTGATCAGAATTTCAAGCGTTGGCAACAACGCATGAATATCTGATTAACGACCATAGAACTCCGCGTGGAAGGAAAGAGATCGTATATATCATGTCATGGTTGCATCCTGTTAGCTCTGTCCAACACGTTGTTTGACGTATATTGTTCATCCACGTAGACTGCGAAGGGGCTATGGAAAGATTTGGATCGGAAGTATAATATCGAAGACCTCGGTATTGAGAAATACTTTGTGGCCAAGTTTTTAAAGTTTTTCATGACCTAAGGGAAGTCAGTTTCTGAACAGGCACACGAGTTTTTACTCATGCTCCATGGTTTAGAAGTTACTGAAATGAAACTTCCTAAAAAGTTTCAAGTCATGTGCATCATAGAAAAATTCCCCAAGTCTTGGGAAGACTTTGGTATGATCCTGAAACACAGGAAGGGGAAAAGTTCTATGGATGCCTTGATGATGGTAATTGCCATATAGGAGAAACACAGGAAACAAAAGCATGTGCTTCCTGTTGATATTCAGGCTAAGGTCAACTTCATGACCTCGAAGGGCAAGGATAAGAAGGGAAAGAGTTCCAACAACAATAAAATGAAACGAAAGGGCAAGATTCAGAAAAAGGTAAAGAATAAACCCTGCTGGCACTGTAATCAAGTTGGCCATTGGAAGAAGGATTATCCATCCTTAAAGGCTCAACCTAAGACTGCAGATGGGAGTCCACAAGTGAATATGATCATTGTTGGACTTGGGGCTAGCGAGGGGTATGTCTCTGTAAAACCTGAACTATACCATATCCATGATCCTAATGAGTGGCTCATGGATACGGGAGCCAATGTAAATATTTGTTCTGAGAGAACTTTATTTTCTTCTTATCAAACCTGCAGTGGTGGGACTGTGAAGATGGGGAATGATTCTGCAGCCATGGTGCTAGGGTTAGGACAAGTCAACTTGATGTTCTCCTCTGGACTTGTCTGGAAGTTGTACAGGGTGCTGCATATTCCTGACATCAAGAAGAATATTTTATATGGCTCTATCTTAGTTAGAAATGGTTTTGAATTAAACTTTAAATGTAACAAAGTTGCCATTCTGAGACATGACATTTTTTATGGAAAAGGTTATTTGATTGATTTTGATTTGTTGTTTAGAATTAGATGTGATTCAGTAAACATTAATGCAATGAATATTTTAAGTTCTGAATGTTCTAATTCTGTATCTCATGTTGTAAATAATCTAGAATCTTGTGATCTGTGGCATGGTAGATTTGGACATGTAAACTTAAATTCAATTAAGAGAATGATGATTTTAGAGTTGATCCCTAAACACACTATTGATAAAACTCAAAAATGTGAAATCTGTGTGCAAGCTAAGACACCTAGGAAATCTTTTCAGTCTGTCTCTAGAGATAGTGAGATCTTGGATCTAGTGCATACGGATATCTGTGAGTTTAATGGTGTGTTGACCCGAGACAATAAGAAATATTTTTTCACCTTTATAGATGATGGCAATAGATACTGCTATGTATATCTAATGAAAACCAAGGATGAAGCTTTAGAGAAATTTCTTATATTTAAGTATGAGGTTGAGATACAAAAAGGAAAAGTGCTTAAACGCATTAGGTCAGATAGAGGAGGTGAATATACCTCTAACTTATTTGATGAACAATGCGAATCGTTTGGTATAGTTCATGAAGTTACAGCCCCAAATTCACCGCAATCAAATGAGATAGTAGAACGGAAAAATAAAACCTTAACTGGCATGACCAATGCTCTTCTGCAGGGTTCTAGACTTCCAACCTATATGTGCGGAGAAGTCTTGAATACGGCCTTCCATATTCTGAATAGTGTTCCTCCAAGGCATATAGAAAAGTGTCCTTTTGAACTTTGGAGAAATATAAAACCGAACTTAAGATATCTCAAAGTGTGGGGTTGTTTTGCTAAGATTTTAGTCCCAGAACACAAGAGAAAGAAGCTTGGTCCTAAAATTGTCGATGTGGTCTTCTTAAGTTATTTGAAAAATAGCTATGCATATAGGTTTTTGGTAATTCGGTCCGAGATATCGGACATAGATGTCAATACCATTGTTGAACTCCGTCATGCTACCTTCTTTGAGGATGTCTTTTCGTTGAAGGCTGGGATTCCTCAGAATATGACCATTAGGGGCGCCTCTACATCAGGATCTATTCCAGATCAAGTAGAAAGGATAACGAATGTGAGGGTTGAGACTCAACCTGAACCTAATGCCCTTTCAGAAGAGATTGAACCAAGGAGGAGTAAAAGACCTCAGATAGCCAAGGATTTGGATAGCGACTTTGTTGTCTACCGGATCGAGGGTAATCTACCAAGTTACAAGGAAACCATGGCTTTATTTGAAACAAAACAATGGAAGGAAGCCGTCAAATCTGAGATAGATTCCATTATAGCTAATGGAACTTGGGAGTTGGTTGATTTACCCAAAGGTTGCTCTATCATTGGATGCAAGTGGGTGTTTAAGAGAAAGCTTAGACCTGACGGATCAATTGAAAAGTATAAAGTCAGATTAGTTACTAAAGGCTTTGGGAAAAAGGAAGGTATCGATTATTTTGATACTTATTCCCCTATGACTACGATAACCACAATCCGGATGCTCATAACATTGGCTTCTATATATGATCTCTCTATTCACTAGATGGATGTGAAGAATGCCTTCTTGTATGGCGATCTTGAAGAAGAGATCTATATGGATCAACATGATGGACTTGTGACTCCTGAGAATGAGGGAAAGATTTGCAAGCTTGTTAAATCCCTTTACGGACTGAAACAAGCACCAAAACAGTGGCATTAAAATTTTGACAAAATTATTTTGTCATGTGGCTTTAAGGTTCATGGATCCGATAAGTGTGTTTATTCCAAAGTTAAAGGTGATGAATGTATTAGCTTGTGTCTGTATATTGATGATATATTGTTGTTCGGATCATATATGAGGATTATTAATGAGACTAAAGCATTCTTAAGTAGCAAGTTTGAGATGAAGGATATGGGTGTTGCTGATGTGATCTTGGGTCTCAAACTAACAAGGTCAGTTAATGGGATTGTAATTTCTCAATTTCACTATGTTGAGAAGGTACTTGAGAAATTTGGATATCAAGATTGCAAGGCTGTAAGCACTTTTTTTGATTCATCCAAAACACTATTTAATAATAAAAGTGGAGTACCTGTAACTCAGCTAAGGTATTCACAAGTAATAAGAAGTTTAATGTATTTTACAAATTGTACGAGACCTGATATTCATTCTCGGTTGCAAAGCTGAGTAGATACACTAGGTGTCCTAACCGTACTCACTGGGAGGCTCTAGATCGAGTATTGAAGTACTTGAAGGGAACTATTTCCCTTAGTTTGCATTATGATGGGCATCCATCTGTACTAGAAGTATATAGTGATTTAAGCTAGATAAAGAAAATAAAGAAGTCTGAGAGTAATGGTGTTACTGGATATGCCTTTACCCTTGGAGGTGGTGCAGTCTCCTAGAGGTCTATGAAGCAGACCATTTTAGCTCGATCTACCTTTGAGGTCGAGCTGTATGCTTTGGACACCACTGGAATTGAGGCTGAATGACTAAGGGAACTTCTGTCTGAAATTCCCATGGTAGGTCAGGCAGTTCCTGCGATCTCAGTACATTGTGATAATGTGACCATAATTTTCAAGATCAAGATTTCAAAGTCTTCAGAAAACAAGAAGACACATACAAATCAGACTTAAAACATTAAGGGATTTGGTGTCTCGAGGGGTGTTGGTTGTGGATTTTGTTGGATCCAAAGATAATACGACAGTCTGTTGACTAAGGTACTTAATAGATCTTTAGTTTTAAAGTTTAGGCTTGGGATGAGACTGAGACCTATTGGGAGTTCCTCTACAGTAGCAACCCAACCTGTCTGAGTAGAGATCTTATAAAGTAGGTTCAATGAGGTAATAACAAGCTATTTGGAGATCTGGTTGGCACTCTTATCTTAATGAGTATGCATTAGTGTCTTATCCCTGGAAGCTTGAGTGTCATTTAAGCTGTAAGTTTAGGAAGAGCGTAGGCTCTGAATGGGTTCAAGCCTTTGGGCAGGATGTTAGCAGTGCATCCTTGAAGAACGCCACCTATATAAGTGCTACTGTGGGCTACAGTTAAAGTAAGAAGGTCTTTCCTGAATACACTCATTAAACAGGATAAGGGTGCATGGCCTTTAAGAGCACCAACGTTGAAGATTGAACCAAGAACGACGCTTTGTTATTTCTACCGTATACTTTAACACCAAAGTCTGAAATTCAAGATGTAGTTCACTTCGTTACTATTAAAGTGAAAATAATAAACTCAGGTAGAGGTCAAACCGGAAGGTATCTTTACTGAAATTAAAGTGTAACAGCCGAAAGATGTGTTTTAACTCTTTTTAATCTCTTTTTCAAATTGATGAATTCGTGGGTGAATGTTGTATTAAGAATTGTAATTAGATTTTTAATTGGAAAGTTTATGTAATTACAATTGAAGTTAATTTGGTTTAAATTGAGAAATAAATAGCTTGGAGGGAAAGCTGGGAATCCCAAATTTGAAACATGGAAAATTTGGGTGGAAGTTTAGTACCATACCTAGTATCTCTAAACTTTTGGTGGGCTTATATATGAGCTCACACCCTAAGCTCGTTTAGCAATAATAGAGAGGAGGAGGAATGGAGGACCACATGCGCGCGCGCTCCGCTTCGTCTCCGGCTCGGGCTAGGGAGAGTCAATTCGGATCTTGAGCTCGAGCTCTGGCGCTGGCTCTTCCTCTCGCGGACGAAGCACCTTCTATTTCTCTCGGCTGCAAGTTCTCGGAGGTACTTTCGAGGTCGGTTTTGTCGGTGTGCATGGACGAAGACTGTGGACCATCGTATCCTGGGAGCAGATCGCCAATACCCTTCGCACCGGTATTGTGGAGTGATATCCTCTTTAAGGGCAGTCCATTTCATGGACGCTTCGGTGATCTCTAACTGTATTCTTCATTCATTTTATTTGCCGTAATTCGTTTATTTCTTTACTTTTCCTGAATCACGCCCTAATTTATATTTCCGTTTATGTAATCGGTTCCTACTTGCATTCTATAATCGGATAATGGATTGAAAATGCATGACGATAATAATGTTAATCCGTAATACTTTTCTTTCAATTCATTTGGATCAGTGCAATTACTGTTTAATATATGCGATAATGATCATGTTTTCAACATATGAAGCTTGGAGAGACAAAGTATGCACTGCCTATAGTGTTATACTATTGTCTGATACGTTGTTATTCATATTGACTTTTTGTTATGCATTGTTCGAGGTTGTATTTAAGTACTTAGTTATACATCGTATGGTGTATACGGATATCTTAGATAACTGGAGACACGACACGGAATGTCTTAGGCATGAGTCACAACTGATCACTATATTTTTATTATTTTATATCGTTGCTTTTGTGCATCAAAACGTCAAGTGGCATACTTACTTTTTTTTTAAAAAAAAATAACTAATTATATCGTTGCTTTTCTTTAGATGTGGGAATATATTTGGAGGTATGGGTATTACAACTTCTCACTTATATTCGCAACGTCTTCGTTGCGACATTATATATCGTTTATTCCAAGTAACAGTGACGATTGCACGTTTCGGACTTAGGTTCCTTCGGGTAGCCCTTTCCACTGGAGGGAAATTAACTACTATGAGGGACTTAAGCCGGAAGCGTGCAACCACCACTGTCACTGGGAATAAGTGATGTGTCATTTCGCAACGAGGATGTTGCGAATATAAAAGTGGGAGATTGTAACATCCATACCCTCAAAACATAGTCCCGCATCCAAAACTCACAAAGTGTTAGATTGTGTTATAAGTGACGGGGACTACTATTTGACACTTGAGTTTTTAAGTATTTTGGGTAGTTGTCGATGGGTCCAATTTGAGCATGAACCCAACAGGTTGTCATGGACAGTTTTGGATCGGAGAACTAAGCTCGGGACGTTACAAATGGTAGCAGAGCAAGTTCCTTCTGATAGTGGAAAGGGCTATCCGAATAAACTTAAGTCGGGAATGTTTCATTAGGAATAAGTGATGGGCCAATATAAGTGGAGGAGGTTGTAAAACCCATACCTCCAAACATAGTATTACATCTAAAACTCACAAAGTGTGGTTATAAGTGGTGGCTTACTATTTGACAATTTAAACTTAAGCATTTGGGTGGTTATCAACGAATCCATTTGGATCCGAACTCAAGAAATTGTCAAGACTAATTTTCTCCGATAACAGATCGGAAACCTCAACCCATGACGTTATATAATTGTCCAATGAAGAGTGTTTTAGAACGAGCAAATGTCTTCTGTTAAAAATAACGGAGCCGTGAACAATATTCTAATTATATTTCTGTTAAAATTCTAGACGAGAATCAACGAAGAGATTTAAAAATAAAACACGAGAGCATGAACCGTGAACAATATTCTAATTATATTTCTAAAATTCGCAGCGTGGTTGTATCATACAAGCACAAGCAGGGCCTGAGGCTAGTTTCCGAATACAATGACCCAGGGTCCGTTAATTTTAAGGGTCTATTTTTACATGTAATTCAGTCTTTAATTTAAGAAAAAATGGTGTTTGTCCTAGTGGGCTTTTATATAATCGATTTTTTGGTGAACCAATTCACCAAAAATGAATTCTTATATAATCAAATTTTCGATGAAACAACTCACAGAAAAATGAGCCTTGATAGAATCGAATGTTCGATGAACAACTCAATGTGAAAGCCTAAAATTTAATAGGATTCTATAAGAGTACATTGTTTCCGGAAATTATTTTAAGGGCCCGTTTTTTTCTTTTACCTAGGGTCCACGAAATGCCAGGAAGGACACTCCATACAAGAACAAAGATGCGGCCTTATTTTTAGTTTATATAAGAGATACTCGTGATAAGGCTGGGCATCGGACTGGGTCGGGTCGGATTTGAGTTGGCCCGACCCCAAGCCCATTTAAATATATGGCTAATGGGTTGGGCCTAGGTCCATTTTATTTTCAAATTCCAGGCCCAAGCCCAAACTCGATCCAAACAAAATGGGTCAGGTTCGGGTTGAGCTGTCCTAATTTAACACATATTTGCACCAATATCATGTGTTCCATTCTTCTTGCATTTATCTGGTTGTTTTGTATACATGTGTGTATCTTTAATACTTTAAATACGCTAACAAATTCAAGATTCTTACATTAGTTGCATGTTGGAAATAGAAATATGGTAAAAAAAAGTATGACGACTTAAATCACCATTCAATTCACCATTACATATTCTATTATAGATGCGGACACTATGACCCAATACAGATTGGTTACTTACAGTTGTACATGCTCTAACACTTAGGACACAGATTCCATTCTTACATAATAATGTAATAATCTTGCATATTAATGTACTAATGTCATCAATCCACGCTAATTGATATGATTATTAATTGGTCTAAGCATCTATTCTAAACTCAAAATAAGGATATGAAAGTTGAACATGGTGTTTGGAACAAACATGAATATACTGGATATAGTTATATCGTATTGATCGGACTATCGAGCTTGCGGGTTCGGACCTTCTCAAGCTCGAACCCAGCCCAATAATCAATACGGGCTCATTTTGGGGCCCGCGATCCGTCCACTAAATTTTCGGTTTGGATTTGAGTCGGATTATGGGGGTCGGATTTTGGGTCGGGTCGAGCTAACCTAGCCCAATGCCCAATCCTAACTCGAGTTGTGACGGTACATGTAACTATTATACTTTTGTCCATTGAACTAATAACTCTTATATAAGGAGACCTACAACCAGCTTTTAGGAGCATGCTAGCATATCATGACTTGCGCTTCATTGGAGAATGAATTAGGGACTAAACCATTTTGTTTTGCTTTTTTTTTTGCAAATATGAAGCCAAAAATCCAACCTCATAGATTGAATCTTTGATTAATATTCTATGTATCTTTCAAATTTTGCTCAAATCCGATATCACTTGCTATTTTATCTTAATAATCAAAATTCCGGTCAACATTTATGCATCTTGAATCCCATTAAAAAAAGAACTAGATATTTGACAGTTAAGATAAAATAATAAATGATATCGGATTTGAGAGAAATTTAGAGAATATGTAGAACATTAATCAAGGATTCAATCTAAAAGTTAGATTTTTGGAATTGAATTCGCAAAAAAAATGGCAATCACATCGACTCTATTGTAACTCACGTTATAGCAGAGGATCATGATCCACTGAATTGACATTAAAACTCCCGCTAACATATGTTGAATCTCCTTTAAGGGAACAAATTTATAGTTGCTATAGCATAAATCAAACTTAAGAAAAATCTATTGATATTTAAACGTGTTATCACTTTTTTTAGTATGATACATCTAGAGAAGCTCTTCCCATTTGATGATTTCGGATGGAAACCAAATATAGATGGTACTAATGCAAATTTTGAGACATTATTATTATGCCAATATGGAATATACACGATGTTGTCATATTTTGATGCATTAGCGAGGTTACAAAGTTTAAATTACCCAAAAGTAACCTTGAGATCATTGATGATATCCACATTTCATCATCTTTATTCTATCATTTTGGCCTCAAAAACCCCAGCAAATGCGTGGAAATATCATTAATTCCTCCATTTTAGCATCCATGCATGTGCATGTAAATAGTGTATAAAACACTGTAATTAAAGCCAAAATTATATTGTAAATATTTTATGATCCAAAACCCCGAGACCTAGGCATCTAGATGACTAGGTCGACCAGGAATAAAGTAGGGGGAGATAAGGGCCAAGATACAATGTTTTGCATTCATTCTTTATTCATTTTGGGACCTATTTTTGGTTTCACTTTTTATACCTCAAATAAAGAAACTTTGTTACATGAAAGTTGTAGATAATTAAATAAAGAAAAATACAAAATTGATTTCACATAAAAATAATATACATATAAAAAGTTATGGTCTGAATAAAAATCCAGAATCCCAACTTCCCAGACATGTATCTCACAAATGAAAACTCTAAATGCATCAAACTCACCTTTTATTGTATATAGTTCAAAATAAACTATTTAATAGCGATGGTTTCGTATTTGGTGGAGCTACGGTTTGAAAGTTGAGTTTTGGACCCCTATTGTATACTTGTACATATTAAAATATTCATTTTATTATTTATTCATTTTTTTGTATTTTTATATTTTTATAATTTTTTAAATATTACCTATAATATATTTGTACATTAAAATCAGAATAAAAAGACAAAAGAAATACAAAAAAAAACTTGTATAAAGCATACATAGGTATAATACCTATACTTATACCTGTACAATTAATACTTATATTTTATTAAGTATATAAACTACTTTAGGAAAATAAAATAAAAATATTTTTAGGTGTATAAAAATATTTTACAAATTTATAAAATATTAAACAAAAATAAATAAATTAAAATCATAAAATAAAAATAAATTATTCAATTATATAGATATACATACCTATATGACCTAAAATGGTAACTTATAAAAGAATACCTCATAAAAATAATTAAAAATCAGAATAAAATACTTTATAAAATAATAAATATTTTTTATTTAATAACCTAAATTTAATAAAATCGTTTTCTATTTTTTTTAATGAATTTAGAAATCATTTTTTTCAGGATTTTCCTGGTTGGTCCACGTGGACCAACCAGGGGGCCTGGAGAGTTGACCTCGGGTCAACTCTCTGACCCCTCTCCTGTAGACCTATCAGACCTATGTTTTATTGCTTCTTCGTGACTTTTTCTAGGGCTGACCTTTCATCAAATCGCATCGTTCTCTTCTTAACATTTTATCCTCGATCTGTGGTGATTCACGCCCTAGTGATTTCTTGGGCTATGGATCATTGCTCGGCCCGTTGCACCTCGATCTTTGAGCCATCTCCACCATGTTTCAAAAAGCCATTGTCACTTCCCATTCGAATTTTGATCCAGTCTTGGAGAGCTTCAGACCTCCGGGTGCGCGAAGGTAGAGACTCCTGTGACAAAGGAGGCTCCCGTTACCCCCGTCGAGGTGCGGCGAGGTTCGACGGCCGCGCTCCAGCCACCTCCGGCCACCTTGGCTGTGAGGTTCCACCTCGCCATCCTTGGCTTGAGGTATTGCACTTTTCTTAATTTTTCTTGCTTGTTTTTACTTCTCGTTGCATTAGGATCATCTAGCTACCCTCATTTTCGCTTGGAATCCGTCCGTCACCCTTCATAGCCACCTCGTCGGAGCTTGCTCCGGCAAGCTTCCACTCCGCTTCCCGCGCTTCCATCACTCCGCTGTGGGGGTCGAGGCAGTTTGCCCTCGACCCCTTTCACTCTTTTTGCAGGTCCTGTAGCATTCAAGCGTGCCTGGAGCATTTTTGGTGTTCGCCGGAGATTCCTGGGGGTTGCGGCTCCTCCGACCTCGCGGGCGAGCTCCGGACGTTCTCCGGCCTTCTTGTGACCTCCAGCATATAAAGGGAGCCGTCGCTGTGCTCCTGGGCCCCCTCGCAGCGGCAGAGGATGATAGAGGAGGGCAGGCACGACGGCCCAAGTTCGTCGGGCCCGCATTCCGGCCCTGTTCTTGCAAAGCTTCTTCGAGCCGTTCGATGCACCTTTGTTCTTGCTGGCCCTCCATCTGACGTCAGATCACGCCATCCTAGATCCGTGATCTTCTCCTGAGATCTAATCCAAGCCGTGCATCCACGAAGGGGCATCGTCGCCCCGGGCGTCGACACGTGTCTTAAGTGAGCATCCTCAACCATGCGATCTACCCCGCCTTGGGGTTTTTTGCATTTTTAATCCCAAGCGTTTTTGTATTTTGTAGTTAATATAAACATTCCTCTGCTGTGTTTTTATTTTTGTAATATTTGCGTAGAGGCCCCTTGGGTTTTGGGATTTCACATTTAGGTCCCTCGCCAGGTCACGTGCGCTCCGCACGACTTGGCGATTTCGCAGCAATACCTAGGGATTTTTATGTATTTATCTTTAGTCTATAAACAGTTAATTGCAGTTATAAAACTTTGGCCTTTTTTGCGTTTGGACCCCCTTGATTTGAGTTATTACCTTCAGGTCCTCACCAGGCACATGCGCACGCACGTGGGCCTGGTGAATTTTGCTGCAAGGCCCCTGCGGTTTTTGTGATTGACATTTGGTCCAAGGAGTTTTATATTGCGTTAAATAGTTTTTGGATAATTTGCAGGCTGGCCCCTGTATGTTTGTCTATTTGCACTTATACCCCTGTTAGGCCTTGTATTTTTGTATGCTTTCTCTATTTATTTAGTGCATAATTTTAGCTCGAAAAATTACCAAAAAATACCATAGACTCCTGTTTACTTGATCATTCACGTCATATTTTGCATTTCATTTTTATTGCATTTTAATATTTATTAAAAATCAAAAACATGCATTTTTGTTATTGTTTGCATTAGAAAATACCAAAAAAATATCAAAACTCCTTTAAAAAAATCCATAAAATTACCTTAGGTCTATTCTAGTGTCTTTTAATTACTATCCAAAAATCATTAAAAATTTCAAAACAAAAACCTTAAAAATTAGAAAACCCCTAAAAACTTCATAAAAATCTAAAAAATCTTAAAAAATTCCTAAAAATGCAACTTAGTTCCTATAGTTTCTTTATTTTATTGTCTTTATTTTAAAATGAATTTGGGAAAATTTTGTTACTGTTTACTATTTTTCATTCCCATTTTAATTTCGGTCAGCACCTTTAGTCACTATTTTCTAGTATTTTCACTTTTAAAAATACCAAAAATATTCTGAGAAATCCCCAAAATCACAAAAATAGTAGAAAAATATAAAAAGACCAAAAACATTTTATTTTCTGATTTTAGAGCATTTTTCCTTATTTTTATAAATACCTTATCACCTCTTTTCTTATATTATATATATTCTAGTTATTGAAAAAGAAAAAAATATAAAATATAAAAAGAAAATATAAAATCAAAAAAAATTAAAAACCAAAATACAAAAATATAAAATTAAAAAAAATAAAAATTAAAACCCCACAAAAACATTTGCATATTGTAGACAATTAATCACACTCACATTTTTCACAATTGCATTGATCTATCCTGCTTGCTCCCTGTGTTCGACACTCTACATACTTATACTATACACCTATTTATAGAGTTAAAATAAATTTGACTCCACATTCTATTTTTCATTGCTTGATTCATACATTGTGGGTTCATTGTTGACTTTAGTTCAAGATTCATTGAGGGTCGCCACAACGATTGTTGTCTCCGCCTTGTGCGAGATATTTAGACCCCGTGAATTCCCGCTAAATCAATCATCCTCTAGCTCCTTCACCCTCGCATGCGATCTCCCCTTTCATCCTCAATGCCATCGGCGATGTGCTACTAAAAGGGATCGTGGTGGGAAAGGGTTGATACGTGTTGTAATGCATACAACACGGGAACGATGGATCGGATAAAATACATGAAGGAGTGTAGGTAGTATATAGTATAGATATGGCTAGAGAATGGGGTGCTTATGCATGAGAGCCCCCATGATCGAGTATGCAAGTAGCACATCTTCCTCAACTAGTCGAAGCCGAAGTAGATATTATTATCTTCATTGTTTTGTGATTTCTTAGTTTGCCTTCATGGACCTTATCTCCTTGAGTATCTTCCCCTATACCATTGTCTGTGAGGAGAGGATCTAAAAGAATCATGTGAGCCTGCAACCATGATGTTCATGAGGATATCCCATAGGAACTCATCAATGAAGTCGATGCCACCGAAGGTAAAGCGCAAGAAGAGGTCATCTTGTTTATCTTAGGGATTACCCTCCTTGTTAGATGATCTCATTAGCAAAATCTGATGATCGCAATGCAGAGATAGTTGTGTTACCAACTTTCATATCTAGTGATAAAGATATAAGAGTACAAAGAATTGGGTCCGATTGATGATTTCTTTCCCGACGCAAGCGTGACGTCGTTATGAATATCAAGTCCTAAGATATGGAACTCGAGAAACAGGCTAGCCCAACTTAAATGAGATATGATTGCTTCTTTTCCCACGAACAATACTAACATTCTTGCCAATACATTCTATTAAGTTAAGCCACTTGATTGCAATCTCTAATGAAAAATATAGCTCCATGAGCAAAGGCTCCTGAACTGAAAACTTTAAGGAGAACCCTGCGATGTATTGGTGATGAGTATATAACGCAGCTTGAGTAGTCAAGTCTTGTGCTATGAATGCATAAGCAGGTCAAGAGTACATATGTTGAGCCCCTTCCGAGGAGACTAGTGTGTCAGAACCCTCTAGGGCAAGACCTGATTTCAAATGAATTGAAGTGTCGTAAAGACCTTGATGTATACGTCCTAATCGACCCTCCGGAGGAATATGTGCTTTTAAAAGATCTTTTATATTGTGCCCAATCCCGAAGTGAATTCTATACATATGACCGGCTATTATACTCAAGCTAAGTGGCGCGCAGTGTACTAGAGGCAGTCGACCTTGTACATCGGAGGAAGGCAAGACTAGAAGGGGGGAAGGAAGCCTACTGGTGCAGATTCAGTTCCCATTGAATTGAGTAGCTTTGCTTCCGCTGACTCTTCAACTTGTGCTTTGATGCTCTTCCTCCAGCAACTGAACTCAGCTTCGCTTGAATAATAGAGCAAGGGTGGTGTTCAGTGTCTAGGCTTCGAGAATGACAAGAAAGAAATGTTGTGAATCTCGCATATCTCTAAATGTTGCTCTGGAGAGAACGTCGTTGTGCCCACTATTCATCCCCTCTCGCTTCACTCTCTTCTCGGGAGCAATCTAGTTCGAATTCATACGAGGTCCTCTGTTATACGCACTTCCCTCGAGCTAATCTGAGGCTCTATACCAGCCATACCTGAGGATTCTTCGGGAAAGATAGTAGGATTTCACAAGGCATACCAATTGGAGAACAACTTATCTTAGAGCAGCAATAAGGGTCATCCCCCATAAGCGAGTTTGGGAGGGAGGTCACCATGTCACTACTATAGGGCCGTCTGTGGGCAGGTCAGAAAAGCAGGCAAGTATGGCTTCGTCCCCTACCTCTAACCCAGCTGTTTCACACCGCTACCGGTCCACCCCTTCCTATTTTGGAAGGTACCTCTGGTCACCTCTCCGCTCCATAACGGCTCCTCCATGAAGCCTTTTCCTCCTACATCCTTGCCAACCCATCAATTGCCCCTGGCGTAACTCCACACCATCAAGACCCTCATTTCAAAACGTCTCACCACCACCATAACTGCTGATAAACTCAAAAATCGATCGGTCTTGTGTTCCACACAAGGCGGGAACACAGTCGAAGTGTCGACCAATCAAAATCTGAATTTAATCAACAATTAACCCACACTAAAGATCAATAAATTAGAAATAATGTGGAGTTAAAATTTATTTTTAACTCTGCACAAATGGTGTATAGTGACAAGTATGCAGAGAGTTCGAACACAGGGAGCAAGCAGGATAGTTCAAAAATTGGTGTGCACAAGTGAACGTGTGTGTCAAGTGTCTACACTAAGCAAGCAAGCAAAGTATATTTTTTTTCTTTTTTTTGTGGGTTTTTAATTTTTATTTTTTTATTTAATTTTTGATTTTTATATTTTTTATTTTTAATTTTCTGATTTTTATAATTGTATATTTTATATTTTTTTTCAATATTGGAATTTAAAAGTAATGTAATGAAAGACAAGGTAAAATATTTATAAAAATAAGCAAAAATAACCAAAAATTCAGAAATAAAATGTTTTTGATATTTTTAGGATTTTTTACTATTTTTGTGATTTTTGGGGATTTTTCAAGGTGTTTTTGGTATTTTTAATTACTGAAATAAGAGAAAACAGTGACAAAGTTGCTGGCTGGGGGTAAAACTGGAATAAAAAATAACAAACAGAAACCAAAAATTTTCAAACTAATTTGAAAATAAATAGGATAAAATCTAGAACAAACAAGAACTTAGTTTGTATTTTTTAGAGTTTTCTTTGATTTTATATATTTTTTTGAAGTTTTTGAGTGTTTTTAAATTTTTAGTGTTTTTCTTTTGAGATTTTTAGTGATTTTTGTACTGACACTAAAATATGATAAAATAGACACTAGGAAATTTTTTTGGAATTTTTCGAAGTGTTTTAAATTTTTTTTGGCATTTTCTAAGCTAGACAGTAGAGAAAAAGCATGTTTTTGATTTTTAATAAATATAAAAATAAAATAAAATCAAAAACTAAAATTAGGGTGTGGAAGCACAAGTTAACAGGAGCTTAAGTTTAAAATTTGAGAAATTTTGGACTTAAAATGATAGGTTAAATAATTAGAACAAGCATCCAATCATTAACAGGCCTGGCAGGGGTATATATGCAATTTCTCAAACATCCAGGGGCTCACATGCAAATTTCCACAAATATTTGAACTGAATAATCAATTTAAAGCACCAAAATTCAATTACAAAACCCGCCTGGGTGTCCTAGCAATTTTCCCACTGGGGCGCGTGACTTGCACGCGCCTGGCGAGGACTAAACTGTAATTTCTCAGAAACCTGGGGGTTTACTTGCAATATTTCCAAAAATATAACACGTGAAGTTAAAGTTCTGGTACTAAAACAAAATACAACAAAGACCAAGGGCCCCTCTGCAAAATGCCCCCACCTCACGTGTACAGGTCCCGTGAGGTGACGTGGCGAAGGACCTATACGCAAATAAATAAACTACGGGGGTGTTTATGCAAATATTGTAAAAATTTTACACTACAGAAGAAAATTTTAAAACTAAAATATAAATACAAAAGGCGTGAGGGTTTAGATGCAAAATACCCTCGGCGTGCGATCCAACGGCGATGGAGAAGCCACTTAGACACGTGGCGCGTTGAGGACGGCCAATGACGCTTCGCTTGGACGACGGAGATTAGATCATCTGGAGACGATCGGACGGTGGAGACGTGGCGCGATCCAACGACAACTGTGCGATCTGGGGACGCTCTTCGATCCAATGGTTGGAAGTCTATGACGAAGAACGACGTCGGTCGCCGGCGAGGGCGAACTTCGCCGCTCCAGATCTTTGTCCTCCGGCGATGTCTGAGCTTCAAAATGGACGAGGAGCTTCCTGGGGTCTTCTCTTTCTCCTGGGTGCATCAAAAGGCTACGGCGATGGCCGTGGCGCTCACAGGTGGTCGGCGGAGCTGGGGAGCTCGGCTGAGCTCCGGCGAACAACAAAAACGCTCCCAGGCGCGAGTCAGCGACCTTTGACCCTGCAAAAATAGTTAAGAGGTCCAGGGCAAATTGCCTGGACCTTAGGTGGACCGAGTCGAGGCGAAAGGCGGAATGCGGATGGGTGGCCGGAGGTGCGCTCCGGCGAAGGGATGTAATTTGGCGAGGGATTCGTCGAAATTCAAAATTTCTTGAGGGCTAATGTTCCTAAACCTATGACTAAGCTAATGAGCGAGAAATAAAAAGGGGAAGGGCCCTCAATGGCCGGAGCCAGAGGGAAGAAAGTACCTCGACCGCCGAGGTTGCGGGAGGTGGCAGAGTTGTCCTCGACCTCGTTCGTCTGGGCTGAGAAGCGCGCGGTGGAGCTGTCACCTCCAGCGATGCTCCGAGCACCAGAGAGGCGGAGAGGGGTGGACCAAGGGGACTCAAATTCGAAATGAAAGATGGGGGGTCGTTATATTTTGGTTGACCGCTGACCGAGATGCTCCAAAGATCAAGGTGCAGCGAGCGCTACAGTGATCCATGGCCCGAGGTAATCACATAGCGGACTAGATGGATGAACAAGGAAGAGAAATGCAGAAGGAATCGAGGCGAAACGGTGCAAGTCTCGGCCTAGTAAAATCCGCCAAAAGCGGTCAAAACCAGGCCTGACAAGGGCTACAGAGGGTAGGGCGTCCAGTTGACCGAAGTCAACTGTTGACGCCTCCTGGTTGGTCCACGTGGACCAACCGGGAAAAACCCTGATAGTTATTTTGAAAATTCAATTAAAAATAGAAAAAGGGCGAATTAATTAATGATTATAAAATAAAAAATATTCGTTATTTTATGTAGTATTTTATTATGATTTTTAATTTATTTTATGAAGTATATTTTTATAAGTTTGCTTTTTACCCCTATATAGGTATAATACCTATATATTTAAGTATTTGATTTTTATTTTATGGATTTCAATTTTATTATTTGTATTTATTATTTTCTAAAATTAGAATATACTTTTATGTACACAAATATATTTTTATTTTATTTTTCTGATTTATTTTGTATATTAAATAAAATATAAGAGTGTTTTGTATAGGTATATGTATAGGCAGTATACCTATGTATTCTTTATACAAGTAAGTTTATTTTGTATTTTCTTTGCATTTTTATTCTAATTTTAATGCACATATATATTGAATATTTACATAATTATAAAAATATAAAAATACAAAAATAATGAATAAAGAATAAATTGAATATTTTAATCTGTACAAGTATACAATGAGGGTCCAAAACTCAACTTTCGAACCGTAGCCCCGCCAAATGCGAAACCACCACCATTAAATAGATTATTTTATTCTATATACAATTAAAGGTGAGTATGCTGCATTTGGAGTTGTCAGTTGTGAGATACGGGTCTGGGAAGTTGGGATTCTGGATTCTTATTCAGACCGTAACTTTTCATCTGTACATTCTTTTTCTGTGAAATCAATTTTGTATTTTTATTTAGAAAATTATCTATAACTTCCATGTACAAAGTTTCTTTATTTGATGTATAAAAAGTGGAACTAAAAATAAGTCCCAAAATGAATAAAGAATGAATAAAATAAAAGGGTATTTTTACTGTATTTTTGACCTTATCTCCCCCTACTTTATTCCTGGTCGACCTATTCATGAAGATGCCTAGGTCTCGGGGTTTTGGGTCATAAAATATTTACAATATTTTATTCTTTTTCTTTTATTTTATTTATTCTATAATTTTGGCCTTAATTACAGTATTTTATACACTAAATAGATGCACATGCATGAATGCTAAGATGATGATTTTAAGGGTATTTACAGGCATTTGCTAGGGTTTTTGGTGCCAAAATGATAGAATAAAGATGATGAAATGTGGATTCATCATCCCCCTATACTTTACCTTTGCTAGTCCCTAGCAAACACTTATGCAATAAGTGCAAAAAGAAAAGAAAGAAAAGAAAAAGAAGAACTTGGAACTTATTTGATTATCAAACTTGTCTTCGCAAAATCAAAGTTTGGAGCTTATGTCGGACCTTTGGAATTTTAGTGCGGGCGGAACCTTAATGAGAACCATGTTTGAAATCCAACAGTCCCTGAGAATCCCAAAACTCTATCCAAGTCTCCTCAATAGCCATGTCAGAAATATCTCAATTCATACGCAAACTCTTACGACTATGAATCTGACTCGTACAGTGTAAGTGATGGTGGCTCTCCCCAACTAGAATGACAAAGAAACTGACTTCTCCAGTACGACAACCCAATGATTCCCCAATCCAATGACTCCATCCTCGAGGAGCGGGGTATTCCCTTCTAAGTTCAAGTGGCAACCAGCTCAAGAGGAGGGGGGTGGAGAGAAGAATGGACGGTAGCCAGTGTAGCTACCTATCCCGGGATGCAAGACCAGTGTAGTCAAGTCATCCTGCTGTAGGCTCACATATTTGACTTTGGAACTCAAGCTTGCTTATTGACTTTGTACATACTTGCAGGCTTTTTATTTTTGTACATGCCTGAACTTTTTTTTTAAATACTATTCACAGCAGCATTTACATAAGGAGTTTTTCCTCTTGAGCCAGTAGACTATCCCTCTTTTGAAGCTTTATCGTAACCCACAGCCTCCTGTCTTTAGACTTCCTTATCACTGGACGGGTTGGGGTGCACTTCCCTCCCTAGAGGAGGACAAATGTTTCCACTTGTGTGCGTCTCATACCGGCAAATCCAATCCCCTCACCACTCTAACTGAGTTGAGCCATGTGAAAGGTGCAGGTGTCCAAGTTAGGTCATTATCAACAAGAGTCGTGCGTGTGCTCCGAAATACTCTACTTAGGCAGTCAAGAATCCATTGAACCAAGTCCCGTGATCCTCATAGAATTAAGTCAACTAGACCTGAAGTACCTCAAACCCAGTTCCTATAAGGTTCCTGTTATTAGGTAGATTTTAAGGTCCAATCAAGCTCCAATCTCCGGATTTTACTTAGACTTGTTCAACTATCAAACTCAATCCGAAAAATGCTCATGCTATGCAATGCAATGCAGAAAATATTTTTGTGATGCAATTTTCAAAGGTTTTGAACTTTTTATGGATTTTTGAAAATATGATGATGATGCATATGCAGATGCATTTTTTTGTTTTTTTCAAAAAGCTTTTTCAAATGTTTTTGGATTTTACTTTTGCAAATGTTTTTGGGATTTTTGAAAACAAAAAGTTTTGGCTGAAAACTAGGTTAAAATATGTACACGGGCGTGCTTCTTATATATACAAGAAGTGGATTTTAAGAATTTACAGGGTAAGTGATCAATTTTATACATATGGATATAGAGAATTTTGGTGTGATGTATGTATTCCTCAAACTTATTTGACACAAGCTTTTCACACAATTTTTGAAAACTATAGTCCAAAATAATTTTTACAAACATTTTTGCAAACATGTACACACATTTGAAAATCATTTTGCAAAGGCTTTCAAAACAGTATATATAGGTTTTTCAAATATTTTTGCAACCATTTTTCAAACCATTTGCAAATCATTTTTCAAACACTTTATTTCACACAAAGAAAATAAATTTTGCAATCCACACATTTTACACAGGTTGAAAACATGTAACAAAATATTTTCAAAATAGTTTTCAATAGATGTTCACAGAGATTTTCAAACTATTTTTCAAACATTTGCAAAGAACATTTTCACATGATTTATTAATCAGTAAATAAAAAAAGAATTTGAGGAACAAAACACCTTTTTATTAAGGATTTTAATGAATTTTACAGAATAATTAGCCATATTATTAAGAAAATACGAAAGTACGAGTTATGGCTAAAGTATATACACAGTATATACGACCCCCCTATACTTAGCTTGAGCTATGTCCTCATAGATCGGAGAGAAAAGAGAAGACATAACTCGTACTAAGTATAGACAAGTCTAAAGAATAATTAAATGGATGAATCAAACGAATGAGAAGTTGATCGTCCCCCCTATACTTAGGATCAAATAATCCTAAGTATAGCAGACTGTACATAACACAGGGAGGGTCAAGGGTGGGAATGAACAGATCATACTCAGATTATCTCCCCCTATACTTAAGGTAAGATATCCCTAAGTATAGACAAGAAGAGGAGACAATGGAGAGGATCGAAATGAAAATGACAGAACTCGGGGTGCACGCCCCCCTATACTTAGGACAAAGTACGTCCTAAGTATGGAAAACTGTCTACAAGGGCGGCACCTTTTTGATAGATAAAGAAGATAGAAATGGAAAAGAAGAAAAGAAGAAAAGAAGAAAATAAATTAACAGATGAAAGTGATATGAACAGATGGATCTGTATAGCGGAAGATGGACTTGATTACCATGTATGAGATGCAGATGATAAGAATTAAAGGACACATCTCATACCAGAAGAATGGGGGCAACGTCAATGGTCGGCGGATCATGATCTAGATATAATTTCAGACGTTGACCATTGACGCGGAAGGTAGTAGAAGATGACGGTTCCGATATGTCGATGCTGCCATTGTCATGTACCTTCCTGACCACATACGGACCTTTCCACTTGCTCTGCAACTTCCCTGGGAATAATTTCAGCCTGGAATCAAACAACCATACTCTCTGATCTGGCTCAAACTGTTTATGGCTGATATGCGAATCGTGCCATGTCTTCACTTTCTCTTTGTACTCTAGGCTGTTGGAAAAGGCTGTGTCTCTCAGTTCTTCCAGGGCTGCCAATTCTGCTCTTCTCTGGTCTCCTATACTCTTGGGATCCAAAAGCAACTCAGTGACTGCCCAAAATGATTTGTGCTTGATCTCCACTGGCAAATGGCACGGCTTGCCATAGACGAGACGAAAGGGAGATGTCCCCAATGGATTCTTGAAAGAAGTCCGATAAGCCCACAAGACCGAGTCCAAAAGCTGTGACCAATCCTTTCGGTCTGGGCAGACAACTTTCTGCAAGATAGTCTTTATCTCCCAATTCGATACTTCGGCAAGACCATTAGTCTGAGGGTGATACGGTGTGTCAACCCGATGGTCAATGCCGAATTCGTCTGCAAGGGCCCTGACTTTGTCATTGATGAAATGAGACCCCCCGTCTGAAATCAAGACTCTAGGTACCCAGAACCGTGAAATGATATTTTTCCTCAAAAAATTGCAAACGGTTTTAGCATCTGCGGCTCGGGCGGGGGTGGCCTCAACCCATCGGCTGACATAATCAACAGCGAGCAGGATATGCTCGAATCCCTGACTCTTAGGAAATGGGCCCATGAAATCAATCCCCCATGCATCAAAAACCTCACAGAAGTGAATGGGTTGCATGGGCATCATGTCTCTCTGTCCGCAGGTTCCCATTTTCTGACAGTCAGTACATCTCTTCACGAACTCATCAGAATCCTTGAAGAGAGTAGGTCACCATAGGCCGGATTGAAGCACCTTCTGTGCTAGCCTTTTTCCAGAATGATGTCCTCCTGCCTCAAGCTTGTGGCAGTATGTGAGGACGCTATGATGCTCTTCTTGAGGAATGCACCTCCTCCAGATACTGTCCCCTCCTTCATGATAAAGGACGGGATCCTCCCAATGGTAAAACTTGGCCTTCTCCAGGAAGGTCTCGAGTTTCTGCCTGGGCCAACCTTGTGGAACCGTCTTGGCAACAAGATAGTTCACAATGTCAGCGTACCATGGGAGCGAGTTGATAGCCAAGATCGCCTCATCTGGAAATGTCTCTGTGATAGATCCGCTGGGTTCAGATTCCTCAAGATTCTCCAATCTGGAGAGATGATCCGCCACCACATTCTTGACTCCAGGCTTGTCCTTAATCTCAATATCAAATTCCTGGAGTAGAAGGATCCATCTGGTGAGACGTGCTTTGGCATCCTTCTTAGACATTAGGTACCGGATGGCGGTGTGATCTGTGTAGATGGTTACTCTAGATCCAAGAATGTAAGATCGATACTTATCAAGAGCAAAGACTACGGCCAGCATCTCTTTCTCAGTCACAGTGTAATTCCGCTAAGCGGCATCCAAGGTCCGGCTGGCGTAGTGAATGGCAAAAGGTAAACCATCCCTCCTCTGTCCAAGCACAGCCCCAACGACAAATCTGAAGCATCCGTCATGATCTCGAATGGAAGAGACCAATCGGGTGGCTGAAGGACAGGAGCTGAAACAACCATATTTTTGAGAGTTTCAAAAGATTCAAGACACTTATCATTGACAATAAACTCGGTGTCTTTTGTCAGCAAGTCAGTGAGCGGTCGGGCAATTCGACTGAAGTCCTGAATGAACCGTCGGTAGAAACCGACATGCCCCAGAAAAGACCGTAACTGACGCAAGTTGGACGGTGGATTGAGTTTTCTGATGATATCCACCTTGGCCGGATCGACCTCCATGCCCCTGTTGGAGACGATATGACCAAGGACCGTCCCTTGAGTCATCATGAAATGACTCTTCTCCCAGGATAAAACAAGGTTGACCTCAATGCAGCGCTTGAGCACACGGTCTAGGCAGTCAAGACAAGCGTCGAACCCGTCGCCATAGACCGAGAAGTCATCCATGAAGACCTCTAAACAATCACCCACCATGTCCGAGAAGATGGACAACATGCACCTTTGGAATGTCACCGGAGCGTTACATAGACCAAAGGGCATCCGTCTGAAAGCATAAGTCCCAAACGGACAGGTGAATGTCGTTTTCTCCTGATCTTCGGGCGCAATGGCCACTTGATTGTATCCAGAGTACCCGTCAAGGAAACAATAATGACTCTTCCCATTAATCGCTCGATAATCTGATCAATGAAAGGTAGCGGGAAGTGATCCTTCTTGGTGGCCTCATTCAATCATCTGTAGTCCACACAGACCCTCCAAGAAGTGGGCACTCTGGTAGCGATCTCCTCTCCAGACTCATTGACAACTGTAGTGATACCCGTCTTCTTGGGTACCACATGTAGCGGACTGACCCATTTGGAGTCGGAGATGGGATAGATGAAATCGACGCTCCACCACTTTGAAATTTCTTTCATGACTACGTCTCGAAGATTCGGGTTCAGCCGTCGTTGGAACTCACGCGACGGCTTAGCATTATCCTCAAGATAAATGTGGTGGGAGCAAAGATTTGGGCTCAGCCCCTGGAGATCAGCTATACTCCAACTGATTGCCTTGCGGTTTCTTTCAAGAACCTCCATCAGACGAGATTCTTGCTCTTCAGTCAAATCTGCTGAGATAATGACTGGGTACATTTCTGACTCACCCGCAAGGAATCTGTATGTCATCGGCTGCGGCAGAGGTTTCCATTCTGGACAACTGGGAGGTGGCAGATCTGGCTTCTGATATGTCTGTGTAAATGCTACCAGGTCTGCATGGGAGAACTCTCGCTCTGCATGAATTTCTGACGAAGGGCGGCCTGATGAATCATCTATAAACTGTACTAGCTCGCACTCTGTCATGGTTGTTGGCTCAGAAGGAATCAGACAAGGTAAATAATCATCAAAGTCATCCCAGTCAATGTCTGAATCCGAGGGATCTGAAAAAGATAAACATGAATGGAAATCATCTGCACCACCCATCACAACACTGTCAGCTTCATGTGTATCCTCCTCTAGGGGTGTGCTCTCCCGGCTCTCGACTGCCATGAGCATGAGAAATGGTGAGTCTGTGGGCAAGGCGAGAGTCGGTGCTACAGGATCTATCCAGTTGGATTCATCATCAGTCATCACAAAATCACAAACCTGGTGGATGTCTAGTTCTTCCTTTGTCATCTGCGCTGCTTCACTGGACTGCTCGGAGCACTCTAACTCTCTCGCTCTGGTCTCCTCGATCGTCTCTATTTGTATGGTTTCGCCCTCTACGCGAAAACATACCTTCCCGCTATCATGGTCGGTCACCGCCTTGGCTGTGGCCAAGAATGGACGTCCGAGAATGATGGGGGCATCGGTTACCGACTCAGGGATCTCCATGTCCAACACAACGAAGTCCACGGGGAATTTCAAGCCCTGAATGGTAACGACCACATCTTTCAATGACCCCTTCGGCCTCTTAGTCGACCTATCAGCAAACTGAAGGACTGTCCTGCTCCTAAGAAGAGGACCAAACTCGAATTGGTCGAGTAAGGCTGCCGGAAGAAGGTTAATTGAAGAGCCGCTGTCTAATAGAGTACGATCAAACTGTTGCTCCTGAATCTCGCATCTGACATAGGGAGCTCCTGCATCTAGTCGCTTAGCTGGCAGCGTGTTTTGGATAGTGCAGCAAGTGGACTGAGTGAGCACATGGATTTGATCTCTGTGATTCCTCCTCTTCCTGCGGATGGTGGTTTTCTCCTTCAGGTTCTTCTTGAAGAGGGGGATGTGCTCAAGTGCCTCTTGTAGAGTCAGCTGAATATGGAATCTGTCTATCATCTGATTGCTGAACTCTACCTGCTGGTCTTTTTTTGGATTTTCTTTTTTATTCCCCTTCGCCCGGCGGAGTGCCTCGGGGAAGGGGATGGTAGGGGTCTCCACAGATGGAGGACTAGGAATCGGTCCCTGTGCCTGTGAAGAAGGGGAACCCATACAATAATCATCATTCGCCACATATGGATCCGCAATTTGAACAGAAACCTTTCCTTTATTCATATTTTTGTTTTTCTTTTTGTTCCTACAGTCTCTAGGTACAAAATGTGGCAACATCACAGATGGTGGCTCAACAAAAGTAGGTGTGGTGGCCTCAGCACCACCACTAGCACCGGTCTTCACGGCATCAACACCGCGCTCTGGTTCATCATCCAAAATGGTGGCTTCAGCACCACCGTCTGCATCTGGTATCACGACGGCATCAGCACCGTCGTCCTGGACTCCATCATGGGTGGCATCAGCACCACCGTCTTCAACATCATCATTAGCGGCATCAGCACCGCTACTCTGCTCCTCTGGCACTCCTGGTTCAGCATCTGGTTGTCGCTCAGAAGAGGCGCCGCCGGCTGGCATCCTACCGCTCCTAGTAGTAACAAAATCAGCATCATAATAGGAATAAGACATGTCACTCAAATAGTCACTAGGAGAGGTATCCTCTGTGAACTCTACCTGCTCAGATTTTCTTTTTAGATTATTAGGGTTAGGTTCGATCTGAGCGGGTATGGCGGCCTTGCCTTTGATGATATCCCGCATCTCCTGCCGGAATTCATCCATTTCTTGCATGAAAGATGCTCGTTGTTCAGATAGCAAGCGGGCAAGATCATCAAGGGCTGGGTTCTCAAAGGCAGGACCCTGAGAACCGGATGGCTGTCCCTGCTGGAAATGGGGTTGCTGCTGTTGTTGTGGCTGATACTAGGGGGAAGGATGGTGATAGGAATGCTGAGGCTGCTGTCGCTGCCTCCACTGCTATCCCTGATAGGAGGGACGAGGACCACTCTGATATTGCTGTTGATGGGCATACTGGGGCTGATGGTGTTGCTGCTGTGGCTGGTTGTTCTGCTGTCCCTAGGCAGGGTTCTGCTGCTGGGATGAGGAGCCACCGTTACCCCAACGGAATCCGGGGTGATCCCGACGAATCCCAGGCTGAGGGTACCGGTCATACCAAATCCCATTGACTTCCATCAATGGTTCCTGCTCAAAGGAGGGTGGAGGAAGAATAACCAGTGGCTGCTCCGGCTGATATACCACCATCTGAGTATCTGTAGATGGCGGTTGCGATGGATAGTACGGTAACAATGGAACCGGCTCTGCCTGGATATGGTTCACCTGACGGTACGAGGTAGAGGGCTGGTTGGCATTGCTACTGCTCGGATCAGCACGTGATCTGGGAGGCTGTTGTGACTGAGTTTGTGCCTCCTGAACGCACAAGATCTGCGTCTTCAGATCACTCATGGTTTTGGCAATTTGATCCATCTGGGCCATGCCTTGCATCTGCTTTTTCTCGAGGATCTCGAGGCGGTCCAGCTTCTCACTAATGATGCCCATGTCGGCTGCGGCTGATTCAGCTTGGGCTGCGGCAGCGGACACTGTGTTGGGACCGGCATCGATGCGGGCGATCCTCTGAAATGATCCCGCTCCTTGCGGGGGCTTCTGCTGTGTGTAGACTCGGGCTTGGGCCATTACTGTGGAGTTTTCTACCATGCCCTCGTAAATGGCCCAGACGTCGTCTTCACCCTTGGAAAAGTAAGATCCACCCCAAGAGGCGTTCACTAGCCCCTGCAGCTCCGGTGTCAGCCCACAGAAGAAACTTTGAACCAGGTTGGGCTTAGAGATATCGTAATGTGGACACCGGTCAATGAGCTCTCTGAATCGATCCCAGGCTTCATGGAATTGTTCATTTGGGATCATGACGAAGTTACTGATCATGGCTCGAGCTGCGTTGGTCCGGCTGAGAGGGTAATACTTCTTCAGGTACGCGGTCCAGAGATCTGCCCATGTGTCGACGAATCGCCCAAGGTGTTTGAGCCAATATGCGGCTCTATCAACCAAAGAGAATGGAAAGGCAATCATCTTGATGGTGTCCTCGGTCATCAACCAATCATGGATGGTGCTGCATATCATCTCAAATTCCTGGAGGTGGAGGTGCGGCTCTTCGGTCGGCAACCCATGGAACTTGGGTAGAAGCTGGATAGTGTGGGGCCGAAGCTCGAAATCTCCGTGAATGGGCGGAGGTCTGATCCAACGGTGAGTAAGGGATGCAGCTGGGTTGTGCAACTCCCTCATGATGGTCTGTGGCGGTCGCTCAGCGTCTGGATTGCCTCCTCCTGCATCTGGTCCTCTTCCTCCACCGCCACCGCCCCCAGTTCGGTTCTCTCTCATCTGTGCTATCTCTCTCATCAGGTCACTCATGAATGTTCCCTGGTCACGGATCTGTCTCTGCATGGTCTCCAGGGATGCTAACAAGGAGTTGTTGATGGCCACCTGATCAATTATGAATGGAGGGTGATCATGGTCATCTGGGTGCTCGCCTCTGTCTCCCATCGCTGGATTTTCTGAAAAAGCAAAAGAGGCCATCTCAGGTGCTGTCGAATGAGCCGAACTCTGTGATGCACTGAATTCTGAAACAATTGGACTGAGAGAAGGAGAATGGGAAGGGTGGTCGAGGGGGAACAGGGTGGATGTAAACTCGGGCTCGGAGAGCGGACTCTCTGAGGTGTTCCTAGATGAATGAGGAGAAGTGCTGGATAGCGGTGCCGACAAAGTCGACCTAAGAGATCTCCGTCCCATCATCTTGATTATTCGGGAAGAGCAGGGAAAATGCAAGAAGAAGAAGAGGAAGGAAATGAGATGCAACAAAATCGCGCACAATTGTGCTGTGTTTTTGATCTTGACCTAAACAAATCTAGCAATCAAACACAAAGTAGGGGTAAGTTCACCAACTCAAAACGTGAAGCCGTGAAGGTTCGGCTTTTATCTTGTCAATTTTATCTTGATTCAAGAAGTTATCTTTTCACGAGTCCTTAGAACGCTACGCCTAAAGGAGAGAGAGTACTGCCGGGAAAGTGTCAATGTACTTGTCCTCCTCCTGTGTAACCTGTAACTTGAACTTTTTGAGGTCCTTGTAACCCTTCCTGTATCCCTACTCAGCCAAATAAATAGAGGGAGGAAGCCGATAGGCGAAACCGATACTTCGGACCTCGCTCGCAACGGAATCACCCGTGAGCGTGCAAGATCCTACTCGAACGCAGCCGGTGAGACAGACACACTCGTGAAGGCGTGGCCTAAGCTCGGTACTTCGGATAAGGTCGGCGCTCACACAATAGTGAGTCACCAATGGCGACCAAGTCCTACTCGACTACGTACGATAGTAGCGCCAGTACTTCGGAAATCCAGGCGATACACAAGGCAGCCACAAGTTGGGTTTTTGGCTCTAATCCTTACGAAGCGCTCACCTCACTTGGAAGGAGACCTTCCCATGCAACCTGAACACAAGTGAGGGTGTTACTCTCCCCAAGCAATGAATCCAATTACCGATTTTATTTTTGGTCAAGTTTTCTTAGCAGTCCCCTTTTTTAATTTTTTTGGTGTTATCGCTTCTTTTGAGTCGATTCAAACAAGCGCCTAACGGTTTTTGTATTTTCTTGATCCTACTTTGTTCCAAAAACAGAGGGAGAATAGAGTCGGAAAAGCCGTGCAAGTCGACACCAAGGTGGAAATCTCACCTTTGTGCCTAAATGATGTATACAAAGTAAGAAGACTTACAGCGAATCCCAGCTCTCTCCATGCGGGATGCAAAGCAGAATTTATAAACCTAAACTACATGGCGATATGCAAAGCGGAAATCGTCTTAGAATAGGCAACTGCTAGCGTGAAGAACCACAAGCTAGCCACTAACTCTCAATCCGAGTGTCCGGTCTAGGCTCACCCCTCCTCTGCTCAATACATTGAGTTAGGAGAAAGCGCTTGTTCGGGAATGAGCTCGCAGCGCATGGATCAAAAGCTTCTAGCTAACTATTTAATTAGTCTAAGTCCAACAACGATCTATAGGAACATGCAAAGGTAATTAGGGTGTTTGGACCTATTCTAATCGAATCAAGCAGGACCTATAATCTAAGGGCTCAATCCACAAAAGAAAGGAAAAAGGAAAACAAAACCAGAAAATGACAACGATAAAACGCGATCAAAACTGCGGTGAGCCCCCGGGTGAACAAACACCCGGAAATTAGGCCCGATAGTGTCCAAGTGTCCAATGTACCTGTATTATTACAATTAATAAGTCACTCTCTCACAAAAATAAAAAGCAGCTAAACTACCACTCTCTCTCACTCCTCCTGCTCTCTCCTGCCGGCCTGGCTAAAGAAAGGCCGGCTCCGCTTCCCAAGGTTGCTTCGGGTCGCCTAGGCGATCCGCCTTGCTCCGCGGTCCCTCGCAAGAAGATAAGAAAGGATGGTCAGAATAGCTCAGTCAATATATATCAAAAATGTAGAGAGATGAAATGGAGCTATGGTAAACAAGTCAAACACAAACAAACAAACTAATGAAGAACTACTCACTGTTTCTCCCCGGCAACGGTGCCATTTGATAAACTCAAAAATCGATCAGTCTTGTGTTCCACACAAGGCGGGAACACAGTCGAAGTTTCGACCAATCAAAATCTGAATTTAATCAACAATTAACCCACACTAAATATCAATAAATTAGAAATAATGTGGAGTTAAAATTTATTTTTACCTCTGCACAAATGGTGTATAGTGACAAGTATGCAGAGAGTTCGAACACAGGGAGCAAGCAGGATAGTTCAAAAATTGGTGTGCACAAGTGAATGTGTGTGTCAAGTGTCTACACTAAGCAAGCAAGCAAAGGATTTTTTTTCTTTTTTTGTGGGTCTTTTAATTTTTATTTTTTATTTAATTTTTGATTTTTATATTTTTGATTTTTAATTTTCTGATTTTTATAATTTTATATTTTATATTTTTTTTCAATATTGGAATTTAAAAGCAATGTAATGAAAGACAAGGTAAAATATTTATAAAAATAAGCAAAAATAACCAAAAATTCAGAAATAAAATGTTTTTGATATTTTTAGGATTTTTTACTGTTTTTGTGATTTTTGGGGATTTTTCAAGGTGTTTTTGGTATTTTTAATTACTGAAATAAGAGAAAACAGTGACAAAGTTGCTGGCTGGGGGTAAAACTGTAATAAAAAATAACAAACAGAAACCAAAAATTTTCAAACTAATTTGAAAATAAATAGGATAAAATCTAGAACAAACAGGAACTTAGTTTGTATTTTTTAGAGTTTTCTTTGATTTTATATATTTTTTTGAAGTTTTTGAGTGTTTTTAAATTTTTAGTGTTTTTCTTTTGAGATTTTTAGTGATTTTTGGACGGACACTAAAATATGATAAAATAGACATAGGGAATTTTTTTGGAATTTTTCGAAGTGTTTTAATATTTTTTTGGCATTTTCTAAGCTAGACAGTAGAGAAAAAGCATGTTTTTGATTTTTAATAAATATAAAAATAAAATAAAATCAAAAACTAAAATTAGGGCGTGGAAGCACAAGTTAACAGGAGCTTAAGTTTAAAATTTGAGAAATTTTGGACTTAAAATGATAGGTTAAATAATTAGAACAAGCATCCAATCATTAACAGGCCTGACAGGGGAATATATGCAATTTCTCAAACATCCAGGGGCTCACATGCAAATTTCCACAAATATTTGAACTGAATAATCAATTTAAAGCACCAAAATTCAATTACAAAACCCGCCTAGGTGTCCTAGCAATTTTCCCACCGGGGCGCATGACTTGCACGCGCCTGGCGAGGACTAAACTGTAATTTCTCAGAAACCTAGGGGTTTACTTGCAATATTTCCAAAAATATAACACGTGAAGTTAAAGTTCTGGTACTAAAACAAAATACAACAAAGACCGAGGGCCCCTCTGCAAAATGCCCCCACCTCACGTGTACAGGTCACGTGAGGTGACGTGGCGAAGGACCTATACGCAAATAAATAAACTACGGGGGTGTTTGTGCAAATATTGCAAAAACTTTACAATACAGAAGAAAGTTTTAAAACTAAAATATAAATACAAAAGGCACGAGGGTGTAGATGCAAAATACCCTCGGCGCGCGATCCAACGGCGATGGAGAAGCCACTTAGACACGTGGCGCGTTGAGGACGGCCGATGACGCTTCGCTTGGACGACGGAGATTAGATCATCTGGAGACGATCGGACGGTGGAGACGTGGCGCGATCCAACGACAACTGTGCGATCTGGGGACGCTCTTCGATCCAACGGTTGGAAGTCTACGACGAAGAACGACGTCGGTCGCCGACGAGGGCGAACTTCGTCGCTCCAGATCTTCATCCTCCGGCGATGTCTGAGCTTCAAAATGGACGAGGAGCTTCCTGGGGGTCTTCTCTTTCTCCTGGGTGCATCAAAAGGCTACGGCGATGACCGTGGCGCTCACAGGTGGTCGGCGGAGCTGGGGAGCTCGGCTAAGCTCCGGCGAACAACAAAAACGCTCCCAGGCGCGAGTCAGCGACCTTTGACCCTGCAAAAATAGTAAAGAGGTCCAGGGCAAATTGCCTGGACCTTAGGTGGACCGAGTCGAGGCGAAAGGCGGAATGCGGATGGGTGGCCGGAGGTGCGCTCCGGCGAAGGGATGTAATTTGGCGAGGGATTCGTCGAAATTCAAAATTTCTTGAGGGCTAATGTTCCTAAACCTATGACTAAGCTAATGAGCGAGAAATAAAAAGGGGGAAGGGCCCTCAATGGCCGGAGCCAGAGGGAAGAAAGTACCTCGACCGCCGAGGTTGCGGGTGGTGGCGGAGTCGTCCTCGACCTCGTTCGCCTGGGCTGAGAAGCGCGCGGTGGAGCTGTCACCTCCAGCAATGCTCCGAGCACCAGAGAGGCGGAGAGGGGTGGACCAAGGGGACTCAAATTCGAAATGAAAGATGGGGGGTCGTTATATTTGGGTTGACCCCTGACCGAGATGCTCCAAAGATCAAGGTGCAGCGAGCGCTACAGTGATCCATGGCCCGAGGTAATCACATAGCGGACTAGATGGATGAACAAGGAAGAGAAATGCAGAAGGAATCGAGGCGAAACGGTGCAAGTCTCGGCCTAGAAAAATCTGCCAAAAGCGGTCAAAACCAGGCCTGACAAGGGCTACAGAGGGTAGGGCGTCCAGTTGACCGAAGTCAACTGTTGACGCCTCCTGGTTGGTCCACGTGGACCAACCAGGAAAAACCCTGATAATTATTTTGAAAATTCAATTAAAAATAGAAAAAGGGCGAATTAATTAATGATTATAAAATAAAAAATATTCGTTATTTTATGTAGTATTTTATTATGATTTTTAATTTATTTTATGAAGTATATTTTTATAAGTTTGCTTTTTACCCCTATATAGGTATAATACCTATGTATTTAAGTATTTGATTTTTATTTTATGGATTTCAATTTTATTATTTGTATTTATTATTTTCTAAAATTAGAAGATACTTTTATGTACACAAATATATTTTTATTTTATTTTTCTGATTTATTTTGTATATTAAATAAAATATAAGAGTGTTTTGTATAGGTATTTGTATAGGCAGTATACCTATGTATTCTTTATACAAGTAAGTTTATTTTGTATTTTCTTTGCAATTTTATTCTAATTTTAATGCACATATATATTATAAGTAATATTTACATAATTATAAAAATACAAAAATAATGAATAAAGAATAAATTGAATATTTAATCTGTACAAGTATACAATGAGGGTCCAAAACTCAACTTTCAAACCGTAGCCCCTCCAAATGCGAAACCACCACCATTAAATAGATTATTTTATTCTATATACAATTAAAGGTGAGTATGCTGCATTTGGAGTTGTCAGTTGTGAGATACGGGTCTGGGAAGTTGGGATTCTGGATTCTTATTCAGACCGTAACTTTTCATCTGTACATTATTTTTCTGTGAAATCAATTTTGTATTTTTATTTAGAAAATTATCTGCAACTTTCATGTACAAAGTTTCTTTATTTGATGTATAAAAAGTGGAACTAAAAATAAGTCCCAAAATGAATAAAGAATGAATAAAATAAAAGGGTATTTTTACTGTATTTTTGAACTTATCTCCCCCTACTTTATTCCCGGTCGACCTATTCATCAAGATGCCTAGGTCTCGGGGTTTTGGGTCATAAAATATTTCAATATTTTTATTCTTTTTCTTTTCTTTTATTTATTCTATAATTTTGGCCTTAATTACAACATTTTATACACTAAATAGATGCACATGCATGAATGCTAAGATGATGATTTTAAGGGTATTTACAGGTATTTGCTAGGGTTTTTGGTGCCAAAATGATAGAATAAAGATGATGAAATGTGGATTCATCAACCGCCGTCAACCTCCGCCTATAAATCCCTCCGCCCTGCCCTTCAATCAAGCCATCCACCATTCCAAGGGGCTTTGGCCCAGCCTCCGGCCCTCCGAAGACAGCGGAGTGGTCAGATCTCGAGGCGACCACGACCCCAACCCCCGGTGAGATCCATGGCCTCCGCCATGTAAGATCCTCCCTCCGGCGGATGCAAGAGTCCCCTGGAGGTGATCGGCCAGGTTGAGCGACGACCCCCAAGGTCCGATGAGGACCTCAGCCTAGATCATTTCCTCCTCCAATGATCCACCTCTGATTCAGGTATTCTCCTCCTTTATTTTTCCTCGAATCTTCTCTTAATTATCCTGATGATCATACGCATCCTCACCAGCCACTAACCACCCGATGAACTCCACCAACCATCAATCACCTTCACCAACTCACCCTCTTCCCTTCTCCGCAATCTCCACGCTCTGTTCCACTCCTCCTACACCTTGTCGAAGAAGGAATCCTGGCCTCTGCTCCCGTCACCTCCACAGCCTCCATTTCACTCACAAATCACACACACACAATCACAGATCCACGCTTCGACTATATTAACCCTGCAGGTCTTCAATGGCCGGATCCATCCTCGCCTTACCGATCTCGAGCACCCACTCCAACTACCTACCTCCGCCTTGCCCTTTCAGACGTCGATAGAGCTCCGCCAGCCACCAAGCATCTTTGTCGGACTCTTAGTAAGCTTCCTCGACTCCTTGCGCACCTGCTTGAGGTTAGCGGAGCTCCTAGTGTCGCGTCGGATCCCCGCCTCCTCTGATAGTCAGCGACGGATGAAGACGATACAGGTCCCATCCGATCATCTGGATTGGACGGACCAGATGATGACATGTGGGCAGCCCGAGTCTCCAGTCGAACCTCCAGGCTCGGGTCTACCGAACCTCACCCCAAGCCTCCATCACATGCCACGTGTCCGAGCCGGCGACACCTACCAAGCCTATTGTGGCACGTGAGGGCCTGGGGTAAATTACAAGAAAGACCCATATGTTTTTGGGAATTACACTTTGGTCCCCAAGCGTGTGCCTCACGTGCGCGCCTGGGTATTTTACAAGGAGCCCCTCGGTACATATGGAAATTACAGATATGCCCCTACGTGCAATAGGAAAATTACATAGGGGCCCAACCGGTTTCCGCAATTGCAAATATGTCCCTCCAGGGACCTATTTGTAATTATTTATCATTTATTTCTTGCATTTTTTATTGCAGTTATGCCCTTGCACTTTTTTATTCATAACTTGAGCATCGTAGGTCCAAATCATGATTTTAGTGTCGTTTTATTCCTCATTTCATCTTCTACTTCATGGCATGTTTAATTTTCTCATCTGATACCATTTTAAATGAAATAAATTTTTTATGTTAGATGATGACTTGCCCTACATACCTTTACCCTGAATGGATGATTGCTCATATTTTTGTGCTCAATTCGACTCTGATTTCATACCCAAATCTGTTGCTCATATTAAATGATATTTTTAAGAATATTTGTAATTAATCAATTGCATGTTTATCCCCTGCATTTATCTTTACATTATTTGCATGCATCACTCTAAAATTAGATCGAAAAATCAACCAAAAATACATGCATCATTCTGCTTACTTTTTAACATGCATTTGCATCAAGGCCTTGGAATTGAGAATTATTCATACATACCCTTAATTAAACAAAATTCGATAGATAGATTAAAGTAGCTCGTGTTCCTGTGTTCGACCTTATTAGACTTTTCAAGTATAAATTTTTCACAACATTCAAAGTGTGTGGTTTTTGCTGACCGAAATCCATCTCCTATACTACAACAATTATCGACAATTAAAGTGGCGGATTTTCGAGTTCAACAAATGGCGCCGTTGCCGGGGACATGACTCAACTTTATTTATTTATTGAATTTCGATTTATTTCCATGTTGAATATTTTTTTAAAAATCCACAGGTCTTTTTTCATGCATTATTCGTCATTTCTGCAGAATAATTTCCTTTCTATTTTTCTAATATTTCTTTTTTATCACAGGGCCCATGAAGATCGAGGACGCTTGATCTCCATGGAGGCATGGAGTTGAGAGCTCCTGCTGAAGAGACCACAAAAGAATTGGCGAAGAATCTTAGGAATTTTTATCAGCTCTGCTTGTATTTGCATATTGTAAAAAAAGTGTTGCATGCACATTTTTAACAGTCCTCATTAGAGGGCTTGCATGTTGTAAAAAAAAGAAAAATAATTAAAAAAGGTAGATCACTAGATGATCTACCAACCCCATACACACACGCACACTTGCACATAAACACTCACTCGCCCCCCCCCCCCCTCTCCCTCCTCTTTGTATATTTCACACAATCACTCTTCCCCCCTCTTACACCTTAATTTGTAGACATTGCACAACCCCCCCCCCACACACACACTCTCATCTTCTCCTTAATTTTCTGTAAAAAACACACCCCTCCTCATCCCTTGTATCTTAGTGTAAATACTTCTCCCAACACAGATCCCCCCTAATTCAGATCCTTTACTTAGGCTAATTCTAAGTATAGGGGGGACCCGACTGATTCAACCCTCCCTAAGTCTTCTTGTACTTAAGTCAATTTTTGAACTAAGTATAGGGGGACCCTCCTCCCTAGTTCTGTTATATCACCCTATATTTAACCAAGCCATGGCTTCATATCACTTGTGCTATGAGGACATAGAAAATGTTAATTATAGAGGGGTATACCGCATATTACTATATATTTACTTTAGCTATAGCTCGTTTTTTTAAACTTTTTGAAAATCTTTTTTCGGCTTGGTAAACATGTAAACTGAGTTTTGTAAAAATCCTGTAAAATTGAGGGATTAACTTATTTTTCAAAAACAAAACAAAACAAAACAAAACTCCATAAAAATTTGAAAAATACATACCTTTCTTTGAATGAGACTTCGACTACTAGGCTTAGTAGCTACTTTCAGTGAGGGAACCTCAGTCTCCCTTAACAGAGTGGGTGGTTTAGAGGACACTGTATATGGCTCCATCCTCAAGTAACATGGGTCCGTCTAACGGCCTGTACTTACACCCATACTGGCTGAGAGTAGATACTTCTATTCATATGAGTTTGGGCCAGCCATTGTCTCTCAAAAGAATTAAAAATTGGAAAAAAAAATAAAAAATAAAATCCATAAAAATATGTACAAGCCAAAAATCGTACAAAAATCACTAACCTAGGAGTTGGTGTATTCCTGACACATCAACATTCACTAAAGGCTTGAGGATTTTGAGCACACTGGATTTCTGTGATGTAAAGAGTCCGAGCTAACATGCCTTAGTCATTAGGGTTAAAAAACTTAATTATCCACACTTCCCTAGTTTAAAAGATTTGAGCGCTATATTGCACTCTTCATCTCTACCTTCAAAAATAATACGATCAGCACAATCACTTTAACAACTGCATGATTGATGAGATGAGTTGAGCTATCACTCGAGAAACTAGGACTAGAGATTTAAGTTTAGACCCGATCTAATGATATTCGAGGATGAGATAAAGTTAATGATGGCTTCAAGAAACCTGAGTATCATCAAAACTTTAGCCAGGATGTGAACAAGTTCACGTGTTAATCTTTTGATATTTACCTATGTGCCAGGGTGTGATGAAACTTAATTGTTGATCACTGTGTGTCAACTTTTGGTAAAAGCAGTGGAGCTAGCCAAAAAGAAAAGAAAAGAAAGAAATATTCAAAGAAAAGCTCTATCCTTCAAAGTCAAATTACAAATGAGCTTCCACCAATGGCGAGCGCTCCTAACCATTTTCAAAGTGTCCACTTGGACCAAGCGCTAATTAGGACTAAGGAGTCGGGCTAGCACTAAAAAAAGGGCTCAGCATCATAAGCGATACAAGTCTAAGTGTCGAAGGTATATTAGATACTCAAAAGAGACATACCTCATTGTACTCCCAGAAAAACAAGTGCAGACGACTCCGAATTCTCTTGACGGATACATTGATCAACAAGCTAAAAATCTACTTGTTTTGAGTAAAAAGGCATTCGAGAGTAGGGTTGGCTATTGAGTCATGGCTCGATGAGCCAGGCTCGGGCCCGGCTCGACAAGGGCTCATGAGCTTGGCTCATTAAGCTATTGAGCTGAGCCCGGGCCAGATTTTTGGGCTCTATAGCTTAACGAGCTCAAGCTGAGCCTGTTCGGCTCGATAACTCAATAAGGAGCTCGATAAGGAATATATATATATATATATTCTATTTATGAGATTGTAATGATGTTTATTTTTATTTGTATTAGTTTTGCAACATTGTGAATGGTGGGTTGTGTCTATATGGTTTATATAACGACAGTATTTGGTAGATTATGTTGTAGACTTGGATTTTCTACACTTATCTATGTTAATCTGGGTTATAAGTAGATAATTAGTAATTTTTCTTTTTTATTAGCAAATAGAATGTTACAATATATATAATATTTAACTTTTATATATAACTCGGATGGTGTCTTACTGGTAAGGAAGGTAGTCTTCAAAGAGGAGGTTGCGAGTTCGAGCCTAGGTAGCAACATTTTTCCACCAAAAAATGGCTATTTTCCTTAACTAGTCCAGGCCGGGCTTGAGCCCGGACCAAGCTCGATAAGAGGGACTCAGGCTTGATAACGGGCTCGACTCGAGCCTTATCGAGCCCAAGCTGGCTCGATAAGAGGCTCGAGCCAACCGAGCTCGAGCCCGAGCCAGCTCAACTATGCTCGAACGAGCCCGAGCCCGAGCTCGAGCCTAGCTGGGCTTATCGAGCCCGAGCCCGAGCTAGGGTCTGGCTCAGCTCGTTGAGCTCGATAGCCAGCCCTACTTGAGAGGCCCCTTGTTCCAATGTGAGGGAGAGAAAAATAGACACAATCATATGCCCTCCATCATCTGGTCATCCATCTACATTTCAAGTCTGACAAACTAATGAGATGGTTGACTGAAGTAAGAATAGACTTATTCCCTAGTGTTGAGGATGAGGTCTAGAGGAGAGTCGTTGGGACTGGAACTTCGAGTGATGCCTCGACTCGACTCTCATGAATGTAGTACATTAAATTTCATATCCTTATATTATATGTACAAAAAGAGAGTCTGAAAATTAGAGAAGTTGGATTCCTTCTGACTAGAGCATGGATAAGCCCAGAATCTTAGGGTCGCTTAAATTGAGGGTCTTCGAAAAAATTGAGCCTTGAATCTTTCACATGTACTGTCAGGAATTAATCCGACTCCTTCATTCTTTAGATGCTCGAGGACGAGCATGGTTTAAGTATAGGGGTATGATGAATCTCGTATTCATCATGCAAAAATTCATTAATTAAACCCCTAGCTTAAATAATCCAATAAAATTCACTAATACTTCATTTATTTTATCTTGTAATATATTGTGTATATTTAACTTGTATTTATTGTACTTAATTACTTCGTAATTATTTTATTATAAAAACCTCTAAAAATTAGGTTGATTAATTTTCTATAAGTTCCTGACCTTTAAAAAGACTAAAAACTACAAAAAAATGTCAAAGTCAAAAATCGGTGTTTTTAACCCCTTAAAAATATCCCAAAAAATACTTTTTGTACAAATGACCGCTTTTGACATTTTGTCCAACATGAAACTTGTAGATCTCATCGAGATCTACAACTTTCATATTTTGACTTTTCCTAATTATACTCTAACTATTTATTTCATATTTTTCTTTGTTTTTATTATTTCAAATTTTCTGGCACAACCACGTGGCGCCCTTTGGGCCGTCCACATGGCTGCCTTCCCCTTCCGCCACCCGGCACCTCCTGGAGCTGTCCGATCTCCACCAAACCACCTTCATCTCTGTCGTTCGCCATTTGCCCAATCCCAGCCATCCAATCATCCTCCAGATGTCATCACCGCTTCCCATTCGTGCCTTAACTACAACCGCTCAATCTCTTCTCATCCTACTCTCCTCCTCACGCCACGTCACCCAATTACCATCCATCATTAGATAAGACTCTCTCTCTCTCCATCCGACCATTCATCCCCGCCTATCCCTCAGTTGTTCGATCAGATCCCAGATCTGATCCAACCCGTTCAATTCTGCCTTAATCCTAGTCGTTGGATCATGAGATCCAACGACTAGGGCTTCATCCCCTACCTCCAGCCCAGTCGTTTCATCTCGCGACCGGTCCTTCCCCTTCTATTTTGGAAGGAACCTCCGGTCACCTCTCCGCTCCATAACGACTCCTCCATGAAACCCTTTTCTCCTACATCCTCGCCAACCCATCAATTGCCCCTGGCGTAACTCCACACCATCAAGACTTTCATTTCAAAATGTCTCACCACCACCATAACCGCAGTCGAAGTCTGCCTACAAATCCCTCTGTCATGCCCTCTGATCAGGCCATCCACCATTCCAAAAGGCTTCGGCCCAGCCTCCGGTCCTCCAATGACAACGGAGTGGCCAGATGTCGAGGTGACCATGACCCTAGCCCCGGTGAGATCCATTGCCTCCGCCATGTAAGTTCCGTCCTCCGACGGATGCAAGAGCCCCCTGGAGTGATCGGCCAGGTTGAGCGATGACCCCCAAGGTCCGATGAGGACCTCAACCCAGATCAGTTCCTCCACCAACGCTTCACCTCTGATTCAGGTATTCTCCTCCTTTATTTTTCCTCGAATCTTCTCTTAATTATCTCGATGATCATACGCATCCTCTGTTGGACATGCGAGCCCACGGCGAGCCATTATGCAATAAATGTTATTGCGTATATCATTCCATGATCTGAAATGAAGAATACATAATTTGCATAATAGGTCCCTCTATACAATTAGGGTTATGTACCATGGCTATCTTAATGACCATATAGATGTTGATTCAATTATTGAATCATAGAGGTTGGTGCTTGGATGAATATCTAAAGAGTTAGATTGGGGACTCATCAAGCACCATCAAATGATTGTTAAGAGATGATCTCCAGCCTGAGTAGGAGATGGCAATCCTTTCTCACATAGGCTGATATCTGACCGACCTCTTGATGCAGGTCCTCTGCATAGGAATAGAGATTCGGAGGTGTCAGATTAGTTAGGTTAAAGAGTTGACTTAACGAGATCGAGATAACCAAAGTCCTATATCGTATGTTGTCATGATACATGCACGCATCCTCTGACCGGAGACAGATGTGTTACTATATGTCTGAGTATGTACATTTGGCAGACCGATAGGTTGATGGCCTAACCAAGGTCTATACACCGGTGAGCTGGTGTGCATATAAGGGCATATGAGTAATACGATCTCTCAAAGGGATCATACAAGTTAACTACTGAATCGGAAGACATGAGCTCACTCATGAGATATTGGGAAGAATCAAATTCCGTGCACGGTCGTCTCGCTTTGGAAGCTTGACTGAATTTGTAGGTTTGATATATGCTTTTGGAAAGTATATGATCAAGACCTAGGTATGATATATACTTTTGGAAAGTATATGATTGATACCAAATCCCAATGATCAAATAAGAACTTACTGATAAAACCCTGAAGTAAACAGTATAAAGTTGATCTAATACTTTGGGCTTATTCTGGGTCTTCCAGTATGCAGGATGTACAGGTGTTGGGAATACCTGAGGGTGATGTGATCATAAACGATTGTATAACCATGACGCTTCCATTCCTAGGGAGTGATGAAACAGGTCTGGATTTTAGTGACTCCTCTCAGTAAAGAAGTAATCTGATCTTGGTCCAAATGTTGGACATTGATCTGAATGTGATTCAGATGCAATGAGAAGATTAGATTTGCGGTATTGATTTAATCAAGCATCTATGGGAGGCCCGAGATCTGGATTTGAGATGTGATCTCAATATCCAAGTCACTATACGTGGAACAATACAATCGCCATGTCCTTATCTCCAAGTATCTGCGGAGAAAGCACATTATTCTTGAAGGAGTTCAAGAATAATTCATTTGATGAATTCTATATCCAAGCATCGGGAAAATGGATAATTAAATATGATTTAGTTATCATGAATAATATGATTTTGATTCATATTATAAGAAGAGATATCTAAGATGATTAAATGTGATTTATTTATCAAAGATATGAATAACGTGAATGTGATTCAAGTTATTTGGGTATATGAGAAAAGAGATCCAAGATGATTAAATGTGATTTAATTATCATGGATATGAATAATGTGGATAGCACTATCCATATTAATCATATATAATATAAATATGATTTATAATATATTAAAGAGAGAGAAACTATGTAAATAGCATTTGTTAATTATTAATGTGAATTGGATTCATATTAAGTAATTAATTGAAAATGCAATTTACAAATTAGTTTGGGATGTGAATATGATTCACATAATTTTCAATGGCATGATTGAAATATTCACAAATTAATTTGGAATTAATTTGGAGGATATTTTTGTAATAATTATTATTATAAATTATTAAGAGAAAATGTGATATAATAAAAAGGAGATAAAAGCTACCAATTTAGAGGTGGCGTCATCCATGAAAAAGTCATGGGTGACGCCGCATTTTAGGAGGTAATATTCTCTCCATTTTATTATATTGATTAATCTCTTCACTAATTTATTTATGTTAAATTAAAAATGTGTTGATAATGTTGCAACATATATTTAATTTAATTATAAATAAATGTTGTTGGTTTTAACCAACAACAATCCTAGCCATTGATCATTACATAGACCAAGCATGGTCGTTGGATCTATGTGTCCCATGGATTGAGATCCATTAGATCCTAACTAATATAAAAGGAGGGCTAGCCTAGTGATGAATACCCATTCATCACTCTTTATTCTTCTATTTTAGCTACAAAAACCTTTGCAAATACATGTAGATATGTGTAAATACAAATAATTACCAAAAGCATGCATTGTGTAAAAACCTGTAATTAGCATGTTTTTGTGCAAAAATAAAAGAATAAAGAGTAAAAAGAAAAAAAGAGGGAAATATTTAGAATAAATATTGAGCAACCTAACCCAAGGGAGGGCTCAGCATGGGCCTGACCGCATAAAAGCCAAAGTAGAGGGAGATAGGAGCTCATGTGTATAGATTTTTGTAAATAAATAAAAGTATATTTTCCTCACCCAAAAATATGCTTGTACATATTTTGTATATATTTAGAAACTATTAAAAACAAAATAAAAAATTTAAAAATCAAAAATTCAAAAATGCCCTTTCACCATGTACATAAACCATGCTCCCTTATTTATTTAACCTTATAAATAAATAAAATTATTTTTTAAACTTTTTGTAAATAATCTATGTTACATATTGTAAAAAGAAACAAAACAAAAATCAGATAAAAATTACAAAATTAAAAATACAAAAATACATTGTATATATACCATGTGTATAAATGTATATATCTATTTATTTCACCTATGTGTATAAATAATAAAAATAAAATAAAAATAGCCTTTTATTCCTCATTTTATTCTATAAATAAATAAAACATAAAATAGGAATAAAATTGTATAAAAATAATAATAAAAAAATCAAAAATAAAAAGCCTACATATTGTATATATCCCTATATAATGTACATACCTTATTCTTATTTCCAAAAATTAATTAAAAATCACCAAAAAATAGAAAAAATAAAAGAAAAATATTTCATGTTGAAAGTTTTTGCAAAATCGGCCATTTGCTGCCTCATTTTTAAGTGTCAAATCTTGTCCACGTGGCAGCATCCCACTGGTCCACGGGGAATGTTGACCCCGGTCAACTCCCCCGCGGACTCTTTCCTTTTTGAGAAGATGCGCGCCGCCCCGCCTTCGCCATTTTCTCCACGTGCCTCCAGCCTGTTGCCCACGCAAACCCCGCGCTCGGATCCTTCGCCGATCATCCGACATCCTCGCCAGATCCTTCGCCGTGAGATCCACGCATTCCATAGCCGTCACCTCCCAACCCTAATCGGGCCTGCAGCTATATATAGAACCACCTCCGCCGCCTCCGCGCCTCATCTTTGGCTCTTCCCCTTCTTCCCAGTGAACTCCAGAGGCACCGCGAGAGTGACAGCAAGCGATCACCCCTGTTGCAGCGAGGCGAGGAGGCGAAACCACTGATCCGGCGTTCTTCGCCGCCGTTGCTCCGCCACCAGCGTGAGCACCGAGCCTCGGGCCGAGACGACCCTTGAGGCTACGACCAGGAGCACCCCCTGCTCTTCCCCAGTCTCTCCGACCACCCAGGTAACCCTTTAGCCTTTCCATTTAGCGTAATTTTTAATTTCCCCCAATTCGTACCTCCGACGTAATCCGTTGATTCCGGCCATATCGTGTATCTTCTCGATCATCGGAACGCACTGTCACCTTCGCCATTCCCTCACGCACATTCTTCACCCCTTCGCCCAACCCAGATCGCACAGGATCTGGGAATCGAGCTCCACCGTCCTCCGCTCGCCGGAGCTCGCTCACCCCGACGCACCGTTCACCCTCACGCCGCTTCTTTGGGTCGAGGCACTTTGCCCTCGACCCGCGAAGCTTCTGGGCTATTTTGCAGGTCAAGAGGAGGCCATCTGAGGCCCCCTCACATCCAGGCCAGGAGCTCATCTCCGTCGATCTCGCCGGAGCCCCTCCAGGGCTCGGCTGGGCCATCAGAGACCACCACCAGCTGCGGGACGACATCGCCGACCTTCTCCAACCTTCAGAGGCAGCTGAGGAGGACCACAGTACGCGCACGAGGCTGGCGAAGCTCGCCGGCTGAGTGTTCTTCTAGTATCCTCCACCGGCGTCAGATTGACCCCGAGCTCCAGATTCAATCACGATCGTCCATTAGAGGAGCAACTTCAACCGTCGGATCTATTCGAGGGTCGATCTCCACCGTCGATCCAGCGAAGCTCAGCCACTTCGTCCGTCTACCGTTCGATCTGCAACGTGGCAGCACCTGAACTGTCGGATCACAGTCGAGGATCCAGCCTTGGGCGCCACCCCTTTTCAGCCGTCCATCAATCCACGTGGCGTCCATCCATCGGCTCGACTTAATAAAGGGGTAAATTACTTAGGCCCCCTCGTAGTTTGAGTCTTTAGTTTCTAGTCCTGTAAATATTTTAAATCTTTTATTTACGTAGGGTAATTTGCATCTTGGACCTCGTGCTTGCTTAGTTTTGCATTTATGCCCCTGTGTATGTGAACTCACGTGCTTCGCCACGTGCCTTGTTTGGGTTATTTGCATCTCTTATCCTGTAGTTCTGGATGGTTATTGAATGAATATATACTTTCTGGTATTTGCATTTATGCCCCTGTGAGCATTTTATATACGCATGTGCGGATTTTAGTGGGTAAATTGCAACCGTGCCCTTGGACTTTTTGGTACGAGTTACCAAAAGGTCTTAGGAGTTGGTTTTTATTACCAGAAGGTCCCTGAGTGCCCCAGGCACGCGCCACGCGCGTGACTTACTGGGAAAATTGCACCTGGACCCCCAGACTTTCGGGTATTTGCACTTCAGTCCCTGTGCACAGTGCCCCCTTTTTGATTTTTGAATAAATATCAAACCACCTCCAAATTCGATGAAAATTTGACACATGGCTCCTGCCATGTTGTTGGATTTTGGGAATTTTTTAGGACATTTTTGATTTTATTTAGTATTTTTAAAAATTCAAAAACCTTCTTTTTAGCTACTGTCTAGGTTTCAAAATCCCAAAAAAATATAAAATCACCCCCAAAAATTCTAAAAAAAATTAGTTACTGTTTCTTGTGTGTTGTTTGATTTTCTAGCCAATTTTGGCTATTTTTCATCACTTAAAAACCCTAGAAATCTAAAAACCCTTAAAAACTCATAAAAATTATAATAAATAATCTAAAAATCCAAAAACAATAATTTTGGTGCCCAAATTTTCCTTATTTTCTCTAGAATACAGGAAAATTACCTCCAGGGCCCTCTGAGATCCTTAGATATTTTATCTTTGGGTTTTGGGCCTTGTTGGACAGTACCCTTTCTTTTGAGCACTGTTTGATTTTTAGAAAATAAAATATACCTTAGAAAATTATCAAAAATTCACCAAAAACACTTAAAAACTTAAAAAACATAAAAACCATTTTTCTTGAATTTTTGCTTGATTTTTGGTGTGTTAAATAAATTGTGTAAGTGTGCTGGATTTTGTGTTCTTTAATTTTCTTCATATTTTAAAAATCCAAAAAAAATATAAAATTTATTAAAAATCACTAAAAATATTTTCTCTGTATTTTATTTCATTTCGACTACTTCGTAGGCCTTTGGCCAACCCGTGCTCCTTGTGTTCGACCCTGGGAGCTATACCAGGTTAATCCCATAGCTAGGACCGCTTGCCTTGATTGATTGATTTTATTTCTATTTCGCGGTTCGATATTTTTCTTGATACACATCCGAGTGACTGAGGTCGCAACGACCGTCTCAGTTACCTGATTGCCTTAGTTGCTCGGGGTTTTTGTGTTATCACCTAGCCTTTCTTGAAACACACATTATCAAGAGTTGTAGAAGCCTACTACTCTCTCTCTCTCTCATTCTCGCCCTCTCTCTTTCTCTTCTCCAAGAAGTGGTCATCCACTTTGTGTTGAGGAGGAGAGTGTCTTGCCTTCGCCTTCGACGACTCGAGGATCTCCTTCTTCTCTGGAGTTGCTTACTCTAAAGGAAGACGACAGATTTCTCTTGATGAAATCAGAGGATCCACTGCTTGGATCTTCATCGAGGATTGCGGGAGGAATGCGACTCATCATCGTGCCCGCAAGTGCATTCTTCGTGGATCAGACTTGAGACAGGAGGATCTCTTGTTTGGGATCTCGCGATTACAACCATGCTTCAAGAGGTATTCCTTATACTTTGTGGTTTGATGAAACGATCCGAGAAATGTTCTCGTGATCATGTGGTTTCACCACTTGATTAAAAAAATTTTAATTTCTGCTGCATCTTGCGACTAGTGAGACTAGTCGCCCCGATCGTATGAGATACGATCGTCACGCTTCCGTGATGCGCTTGAGGATTCTCAATATCCTTCAAGTGGTATCAGAGCCTTAGGTCGGAAAAGGTTTTGGATACGATCCGTGAACCAAAGATGACTTGGGTTTGAAAAGGTAGTGAAAGTTTTATCGCATTTCAATTTTCGCACCTCTGTCTAATTGATTTTTTCGGCACTGTTTAAATTGTTTAAACACAAAATATTCAGTTGGATTTTTTCCCATTAAATAAGGAAATCATAGGATCTGGGTTTACTAAATTTGGATTTAATTTGCTCAAGATATGGCCTTTTGAATATGCATGTATTCACAGTTGCGGGAACTGCAGAACAGAACGTGATTAATTTGTTAATTACGATTTTGTTGCCCCTCGAAATGCATGAAATATCACTTGGGTTCTGTTTTAAATAAAGTTGGCAATCTTAAGGCACTAATTTTGCGAATTTTGGATTTAAATTGATCAAGATAAGTTAATTTTAGTGATTGGGGTCACTGCTGGAAATTGACATCTTTTGATCGTGAACCTTGTGATAAGTCATTCAAATATGATGATGAAAATTAATTGTTAATTTTTTGAAATTGGTTATTGATAAATATTTGTGAAATTGTTTAAAGATGATAATCAAATCCTTGAATGACATCCCATTAACTATAATGATAAGATAGTTGAACTTGATCATTGGTTAATTTGAAATCATCAACAAACATTGTTTGCATACAAAACCTTAGGTCATCCTACAATAGTTGTAGGATAACTTTTTCATGCAAAACCCTCTTGCTTGAATAGGATTGGGGATTTGTTTAACAAATCTCCTTATAATATAATCAATATTATTTTGATGTATATTATATGGTATGATTTCGGTTGAAAGACCAATGAGCATCTCAAAGTACATGATAATCTATCTGGCCTTATCCTTTCCTGAGGTGGATATGGTGTCTAGTCGGAGATCGCTGGGGTAGCGGGTTGCAACGTATGTTGTCCGTCCCACTCTCCTCGATACTGGCCATGACAGCAGGTAGGGACTGGATAATGTCGGAGAAATCAAAGTGTATTTTTCTAATTATTAAAATTCGAAATAATACGTACTTTGAGATTATACCTACTATTCAAGTAAAATTCAAGGTTTGTTGATTGATAATAGGGTTGATAGTTAATTTAATGTGATTAAATTAATTATATCCTGTTAAAACACTCTATTATGAATAGATGTGTATTTCCCTTGGAAGAATTAATTATGTGAATATGATTCACGATAATTAATTACAATTTGAATATGAGATGGAGGATCACATACGTGACATCCATGATCTCCCGTCAAGGCAAAGAATTTCGTCGCCAGTTGTTGTATATAGGAGACGCCTGTTCGAAGTGACAGATCCTATATATGATTTAATTGGATCGGGTTCTTTGCTTCTCGAAAGAGTAAGGTCGTATACGTAGTGACCCCAATATCGGGTCCTCATATTATTGGGGCGATATTGGATTGCATATAGCGAGTATTAAGCATGTTGACGGTTGGTTAAATTAGCAGCGGGTCAACATCATCTCAGGGGTGGTGGGCCCGGGTGTTAAAGACCAAATTGGGAAATGCAAGTTGGACTTGCAAGGCGGAATGTGTTCCCGCTTCTTTTTATCGGAGTCGTAGGTTCTCATATTATTGGGATGTGACGAAGATAGGAAAGGAGATCCCAGATCTTGCTAGAGATATAATGAAAGGATATCTCTTACATTGAAAGTGATTAAGGGAATGAACTTTCATTGTTGACAAGGCAAGACAACTTTGATATAAAAATTCCTAAATCAAAATTAAAATATGTATATATAATATATATACACTTATGCAAATTTCTTATTTTAGATAATCTTTCATTAAACCCACTCAATGTTATATTCAATAATAACCAGTAAATTATTATGGATTGGACTCATGATCCAGATATTGTACTTGCAATTGGACACATAATGTATGTGATTGCAATGTGCAAGTTTCCTCAACGTAATGAGGAATGACAATTAAATAAGACAATAAGACATCACCTTAGGGTTTGAATGTCTCTACAGTCTTGATCTTTCATCGAGTGTACTTTGGAAGTGACATGTCGATGGTGATCGTAATTGTCGAATAATCCTTATAAAATAAAAGAAGATATTTTGGCATACATATGTGCTCTAGACATTTAATCATGAATGGCATGGTTCTCTGCATTATGCAGAATGGTGGCTCGAAAGAGATGATGTATTCAAAATGTTTGAATACCTACCTGAACCTAAGTCTCTAAGAGTTGAGATGTATATAGATATGATGAGTATCATCATTCTACTATCTATACTCAAGTCAGTCATGAAGCTTCATGATATTCATATTGTATGAATTTGATGAAGCATGTATAAATGTCGAAATGCTCTTACATTGAATTCTTTTGAATTTAACATAAGAGATCCTTAGTCTTAAGCAATAGTTGTTTATAGAAGAATAGAGCACAGTGGAAGCATGGGTTGGACCCATGTGAGAATGAAAGTCAAAGAGTTGATTGTACTTATGTGACTTCCATATGACATCCAAAGAGTTGGATGAATGCCAATACTGCAATAAGTTGATGTGTTGATAGTATGACTATCAAATCTGTCTAAAATCCTTAGTGAAGGACTCAGATAGAGCATCAGAATAATCTACATATGATCATTGAATCTGACTTTCTTATTTCATAAGATAAAGTCTGACAATTGTACCCCAATCTTTTAATGACATTTGCAATTGGTTGCATATATATATATATTAGAAGATTAGAAATTTTGATCTTAAGGTTTAGTAGTCATCTACATGGATATTGCTATAATTGTTGCAGCAATCTCTGTTGGATGGATAGACTTCATATTCTCAGTGGGAGAGCCCTTAGTCTTAGAGAATGTCTCTATGACCTAGATATTAGAATACCCTCATTGTTTGTTTCTAAATGTTGGAAATAAACATGAATTCTGAGATAGAACTATCATAAAGAGTTATGATGGATATATTTCAGATAGTAATCTAACATCTAGTGGACTCCACAAAATTAGAAAAATTAATGAATGGTTCATTAAGATTTCTAATACTGAAAATCAAACCTTATAAGATCAATAGGAGGATAAAGATCATTTGACAATGATCTGGCATCAAGCCTTGGACATTTGTCTGTTGATTTGATCAATAGACTAGTAAAATATGAAACTTTAGAATGTCTAAAATTTCAAATCTTACATACTTGTGAACATTGTATTCAAAGTAAAATGTCCAATACACTCTTCTCTTAGGAAAGGTGCAAGATGTCAAGGTATTCAGGATTTCATCCATATTGATGTATGCGAATCATCTATATCATAATGAATATTATGGATATATGATATCTATTGATGATCATGTATGATATGAGATTTCTTCTCTTCACCTGAGAAACCTTTGAAATGTTCAAAGATTTCACAATTTTGGTTTAGAACCAAAGTTTGAAGAAAGATGAAATGAATTTGATCTAACCTAGGTAACTTGCACCTGTTAGATAAAATTCAAAGAATACCTCATGGAGATATGAATATCATTTCTATCTCACTCCTCCTGATAAACCTAAGCTCAACGGAGTTGTAGGGAGATACAATTGGATCATGTGTGACATGATTTGATCAATGATTAATTTTAGCATAATTATCCCTTAGTTTCCAGGTATATATATGTAGTAGAGACTACACTATATATCCTTAATAAGATCCCATGCACGTAAGCTGGAATTAAGCACTAGAGAGTGCTACTTAATTAGAAAAATAAAGAATGGTATTGGATACCTACTTTATGACCTTGAGATTCTTAAAAGATCTCATCTCTGAGAATGTGATTCTTGGAGGATTGAGACTCTTGAGAATCAAGAAGAAAATGAAGTAAAGGGACTCATTTAATCTTGAGAAGATAATGAGGCTCCTAAAATCGGAAACTAAAAGGATAATTAAAGATGAAACATTAATACCTCTTCAAATGAATTTGAGGATGTATTCCATGTGTCAGTCAAGTCTGACAATGATCGGACTTCATGTGATGAAGCTCCTGAGGATCGTGACATGGAAAGATGGATATTAGCAATAAAATCTAAAGTAGACTTCATATATAAATGTTGTATATGGACCCACGAGGATCCACCTATAAGGGTTAGACCCATTAAGGTGCAAATGGATCTTCAAGAGAAAGAGGGAACATGATAAGAAGGTAGAGACCTTCAAAGCACGGTTCGTAGCCATGAGCTACAAATCGAAAGAGAAGACATTGCTTGCAATTAGACTTTCTCTTAGGTAACCATGCTTAAAATCATCAGAATATTGCTAACCTTAGCTACACAACTTGACTATTGCATCTTCAAGATGTAAGTCAAGATTTCATTCCTCTAAGAATACCTCTCTGAGGATATTCACATGAAGTAGCTCCAGGGCTTCATGATTGAGGAAATCAAGGTGTGCAAGCTAAAGAAACTCCATTTATGGACTCAAATAAGCTTCTTGTAGTTGGGACATAAGATTTGATGAAATTATAAATGTTATGATTTCAGATAAAATCTTGATGAACCATGTGAAGCTTAGTGGGTGTTCTATTGTGTTCATCGTGCTAAATGTAGATAATATCCTAATCATTTGGAATGATATAAGGATGATAATAAGTGTTTTATGGACTGGCTATTCCATATCTTGAAATATGATTTCAAGGATACCTCTTGGATCTTAGTTCTGAAAGTGTTCAGAAGCAAAGAAAAGAGAGTATTGGGACTGTCACATTTGTAGTACACCTTGGACATGTTCCATTTTCTAGAAATTCCAAGAAAGGCTTCCTACCCTTAAGACTTGGTACTGACCTATCTAAAGGGATAGCACCTCAAAGAGTTGAGGAAGTGAATGCTAGAACTGCTTGCACTTGTGTATCAGTTACGGGAAGCTAAGTGTATGCTAGATGTGTACAAAAGCCAGATATCTGCCATGCAGTGGGAGTAGTCAACTGATACTAATCCTACTATGGAGAATGAACACTTGATTGCAGTAATAACAATATCTTCAAAGATGACAAGGCTTTAGAGATAGTGATATCTAAGTCTTATCTTCAAGAGCTTAAGACTTTATAGATAGAGATCTAAAAGGTCTTAACTGTAGATACCTTATGAGATAGTGATCTCCAAGAATAAGGGTATTCTGATAAGGATTATGGAAATACTGGTTATAATGATTATTGAGCAATAGTGTCAAGGACACTATAACTGCTTTGACAAGATTGAGTAGTGGTTGCATTAGATGCAACATTCGCATTGGATGCGAGCACTGTTACTGGGGATATGCAAGTGCTGTAAAAGGACTTGGCATAGTCTTTTGGGAACAGAGTGACTGATCAGCTTACCTAACTATTTCTAAATAGCATAAGATTGTCACATGAGCGTGGGTTTAAATAATTAGCCCATTAATGGCTCTTTGGGCTAGTGGGAGATTGTTGGACATGCGAGCCCACTGCGAGCCATTATGCAATAAATGTTATTGTGTATATCATTCCCCGATCTGAATAAAGAATACATAATTTGCATAATAGGTCCCTCTGTACAATTAGGGTTATGTACCATGGCTATCTTAATGATCATACATATGTTGATTCAATTATTGAATCATAGAGGCTGGTGCTTGGATGAATATCTAAAGAGTTAGATTGGGGACTCATCAAGCACCGTCAAATGATTGTTAAGAGATGATCTCCAGCCTGAGTAGGAGATGGCAATCCTTTCTCACATAGGCTGATATCTGACCGACCTCTTGATGCAGGTCCTCTGCATAGGAATAGAGATTCGGAGGTGTCGGATTAGTTAGGTCAAAGAGTTGGCTTAACGAGATCGAGATGACCAAAGTCCTATATCGTATGATGTCATGATACAGGCACGCATCCTCTGACCGGAGACAGATGTGTTACTATATGTCTGAGTATGTACATTTGGCAGACCGATAGGTTGATGGCCTAACCAAGGTCTATACACCGGCGAGCTGATGTGCATATAAGGGCATATGAGTAATACGATCTCTCAATGGGATCATACAGGTTCACTACTGAACCGGAAGACATGAGCTCACTCATGAGATATTGGGAAGAATCAAATTCCGTGCACGGTCGTCTCGCTTTGGAAGCTTGACTGAATTTGTAGGTTTGATATATACTTTTGGAAAGTATATGATCAAGACTTAAGTATGATATATACTTTTGGAAAGTATATGATCGATACCAAATCCCAATGATCAAATGAGAACGTACTGATAAAACCCTGAAGTAAACAGTATAAAGTTGATCTAATACTTTGGGTTTATTCTGGGTCTTCCAGTATGCAGAATGTACAGGTATTGGGAATACTTGAGGGTGATGTGATCATAAACGATTGTATAACCATGACGCTTCCATTCCTAGGGAGTGATGAAACAGGTCTGGATTTTAGTGATTCCTCTCAGTAGAGAAGTAATCTGATCTTGGTCCAAATGTTGGACATTGATCTGAATGTGATTCAGATGCAATGAGAAGATTAGATTTGCGGTCTTGATTTAATCAAGCATCTATGGGAGGCCCGAGATCTGGATTTGAGATGTGATCTCAATATCCAAGTCACTATACGTGGAACAATACAATCGCCCTATCCTTATCTCCAAATATCTGCGGAGAAAGCACATTATTCTTGAAGGAGTTCAAGAATAATTCATTTGATGAATTCTATATCCAAGCATCGGGAAAATGGATAATTAAATATGATTTAGTTATCATGAATAATATGAATTTGATTCATATTATAAGAAGAGATATCTAAGATGATTAAATGTGATTTAATTATCAAAGATATGAATAACGTGAATGTGATTCAAGTTATTTGGGCATATGAGAAAAGAGATTCAAGATGATTAAATGTGATTTAATTATCATGGATATGAATAATGTGGATAGCACTATCCATATTAATCATATATATTATAAATATGATTTATAATATATTAAAGAGAGAGAAACTATGTAAATAGCATTTGTTAATTATTAATGTGAATTAGATTCACATTAAGTAATTAATTGAAAATGCAATTTACAAATTAGTTTGGGATGTGAATATGATTCACATAATTTTCAATGGCATGATTGAAATATTCACAAATTAATTTGGAATTAATTTGGTGGATATTTTTGTGATAATTATTATTACAAATTATTAAGAGAAAATGTGATATAATAAAAAGGAGATAAAAGCTACCAATTTAGAGGTGGTGTCACCCATGAAAAAGTCATGGGTGACGCCCCTTTTTTAGGAGGCAATATTCTCTCCATTTTATTATATTGATTAATCTCTTAACTAATTTATTTATGTTAAATTAAAAATGTGTTGATAATGTTGCAACATATATTTAATTTAATTATAAATAAATGTTGTTGGTTTTAACCAACAACAATCCTAGCCATTGATCATTACATAGACCAAGCATGGTCGTTGGATCTATGTGTCCCATGGATTGAGATCCATTGAATCCTAAACTAATATAAAAGGAGGGCTAGCCTAGCCTTTCTTGAAACACACATTATCAAGAGCTGTACAAGCTCACTACTCTCTCTCTCTCTCATTCTCGTCCTCTCTCTTTCTCTTCTCCAAGAAGTGGCCGTCCACTTTGTGTTGAGGAGGAGAGCGTCTTGCCTTCGCCTTCGACGACTCGAGGATCTCCTTTTTATATGGAGTTGCTTACTCTAAAGGAAGACGACGGATTTTGCTTGACGAAATCAGGGGATCCACTGCTTGGATCTTCATCGAGGATTGCGGGAGGAACGCGACTCATCATCGTGCCCGCAAGTGCGTTCTTCGTGGATCGGACTTGAGACAGGAGGATCTCTTGTTTGGGATCTCGCGATTACAACCACGATTCAAGAGGTATTCCTTATACTTTGTAGTTTGATGAAACGATCCGAGAAATGTTCTCGTGATCATGTGGTTTCATCATTTGATTAAAAAAATTTTAATTTCCGCTGCATCTTGCGACTAGTGCGACTAGTCGCCCCGATCGTATGAGATACGATCATCACGCTTCCGTGATGCGCTTGAGGATTCTCAATATTCTTCATCCTCACCAGTCACTAACCACCCGATGACCTCCATCAACCATCAATCAGCTTCACCGACTCACCCTCTTCCCTTCTCTGCAATCTCCACGCTTTGTTCTACTCCTCCTCCACCTTACCGGAGAAGGAATCCTGGCCTCCGCTCCCGTCACCTCTACGACATCCATTTCACTCACAAATCACACACGCACAATCACAGATCCACGCTTCGACTATATTAACCCTGCAGGTCTTCAATGGTCAGATCGATCCTCGCCTCACCGGTCTCGAGCACCCACTCCGACTACCTGCCTCTGCCTTTCCCTTTCAGACATTGATTGAGCTCCACCAGCCACCGAGCATCTTCGCCAGACTCTCAGTAAGCTTCCTCGACTCCTTACGCACCTGCTTGAGGTCGGCGGAGCTCCAAGTGGCACGTCGGATCACCGCCTCCTCCGACAGTCAGCGGTGGATGAAGACGATACAGGTACCGTCCGATCATCTGGATCAGACGGACCCGATGATGACACATGGACAACCCAAGCCTCCATCCGAACCTCCAGGCTCGGGTCTACCGAACCTTGCCCCAAGCCTCCATCACATGCCAAGTGTCTCGAGCCGACGACACCTCCCGAGCCTAGCTCCTCAGAGGGCCTGAGTAAATTGCATGATTGACCCAGACGTTTTTTGGAATTACACTTTAGTCTGTAGGCACGCGCCTCACGTGTGTATCTGGGTATTTTACATAGAGCCCCTCGGTACTTATGGAAATTGTAGATATGGCCATGCGTGCAATGGGAAAATTACATATGGGCTTGGCCAATTTTTGTAAATTGCAAATAGGTCCCTTCAAGGACCTATTTGTAATTATTTATCATTTATTTATTGCATTCTTTATTGTAGTTATGCTCTTGCACTGTTTTATTCATAACTTGAGCATCGTAGGTCCAAATTGCATGATTTTAGTGTCGTTTTATTCCTTGTTTCATCATCTACTCCATGGCATGTTTAATTTTCTCATCTGACGCCATTTTAAATGAAGTGAATTTTTAATGTTAGATGATGACTTGCCCTACATACCTTTACCCAGAATGGATGATTTCTCATATTTTTGTGCTCAATTCGACTCTGATTTCGTACCCTAATCTGTTGCTCAATTTAAGTGATCTTTTTAAGCATATTTGTAATTAATTATTTGCATGTTTATTCCCTGCATTTATCTTTGCATTATTTTCATGCATCACTCTAAAATTGCATAGAAAAATCAACCAAAAATACATGCATCATTCTGCTTACTTTTTAGCGTGCATTTGCATCAAGGCCTTGGAATTGAGAATTATTCACACATACCCTTAATTGAACAAAATTCAATAGATAGATTAAAGTAGCTCGTGTCCCTGTGTTTGACCTTGGTGAACTTTCTAAGTATAAATTTTCCTCAACATTCAAAGTGTGTCATTTTTGCTGACCGAAATCCATCTCCTATACTGCAACAATTATTGACTATTAAATAGGCGGATTTTTGAGTTCATCATAAGATAAATGATTAACTGAGTGATTTAAATCAGAAATACATATGCACAAAATAGGTCGTAAAAATCGGGTATGCGATGCATAATACGAAGAATGAAGAGCACATCTCATACAAAATGTATCGGGGCAACTTCAATGGTCGGCAGATCATGATTGAGAAAGGGTTTCACTCGCTGACCATTGACTCGAAAGGTGGACTTAGAAGACAACTCAGAGATGTCGATGCTACCGTTGCCTTACGCCTTTCTGACAATATAAGGGTCTTTCCATTTACTCTGATGTTTCCCTGAGAATAATTTCAGTTTCGCATCGAATAACCATACTTTATGTTCAGGCTCAAACTGCTTGTGGCTGATGTGAGCATCATGCCACTCTTTCATTCGTTCCTTATAATGCAAGCTACTCGTGAAGGCTTCATCTCTCAGTTCTTCCAGGGCTGCCAATTCAGTCTGCCTCTGATCTTCCAAATCATCCTGGCCAAAGATCACTTTTTCACTGCCCATAATGGTCGATGCTTGATTTCTACAGGTAAGTGACATGGCTTTCCATAAACGAGTCGAAAGAGAGATGTTCCTAATGGAGTTTTAAAGGATGTTCTATAGGCCCAAAGAACCGAGTCCAAAAGTTGCGACTAAGCCTTTCAGTATGGGTGAACAACCTTCTGCAATATCGTCTTGATCTCCCTATTTAAGACCTCGGCTAGACCATTTGTCTGAGTATGATACGGAGTAGCAACCCGATGTTCTATACCAAACTCGTTAGCAAGAGCCCTTACCTTATCGTTGATGAAATGACTGCCCCCGTCTGAGATCAGAACTCGAGGGACCCCGAACCGTATAATGATGTGTTTCCTTAGAAACTTGCAAACCGTGTTTGCATCCGCGTTTCAGACAGGGATAGCCTCTACCCAATGACTCACATAATCTACAACCAGAAGGATATACTCGAATCCCTGACTCTTAGGAAACATGCCCATAAAAGTGGATGCCCCATGCATCGAAAACCTCACAAAAGTGAATCGGCTGCATCGACATCATATCTCTATATCCGCAAGTGCCCATTTTCTGACAGTCAGTACATCTCCTTGTGAATGCGTGGGCATCCCCAACGAGAGTAGGCGACCAAAGACTGGACTGAAGCACCTTCTGTGTTTTCCTCTTCCCTGAATAATGTTCTCCTGCTTTGAATTTATGGCAATAAGTGAGGACGCTCTGGTAATCCTCCTGAGGAATACACCGCGCCAGACTGAATCTGCTCCTTCATGATAAAGGATCAGATCCTCTCGATGGTAATACTTGGCTTTCGCGAGGAAAGTCTCAAGTCTCTGCCTAGACCAACCTTGCGGAACTTTCTTAGAAACAAGAAAGTTCACAATCTCAGCATACCATGGCAGCGAGGCGACATCAAGAATCACTGATGACCTAGAAACCCAAGCAACTAAGGTAAAGAAATAGAACTAAGGTCGTTGCGACCTCAGTCGCTCAAGAGTCCCTCGGTTGATCAAGAAAATTGGGTTCAGACCACCAAAATCAAATCAAAATCAAATAAATGCGATAGCGGTCCTGGCTATTAGATTAGCCTGGTATAGCGACCAGGGTCGGACTCAGGGAACACGTGATGGCCTTGCAGCCTACGAAGTAGTCTAAGAAAGGAACAAAATAAAGTAAAAGTGTTTTTGGTGGATTTTTAATTTATATATTTTTTTGGATTTTTAATTAATTAAGAAAATAAGGAAAACCAAGAAACAAGCCAATACAAATAATTATTTAATGCATCAAAAATCACTCAAAAATTCAAATAAAATGTTTTTTTTGTTTTTTTTATATTTTTTAATGTTTTTAGAGGATTTTTGGTATTTTTCTGATTTTTATTTAATTTTCTAAAAATCAAACAAGGAAGGGAAATGACGATACTGTCCAGTCAGGAGTAAAAGGCCAATTTAAAATGCAAAAAGGCCCTTCTAACTCCTGGAGGTAATTTTCCTGTAAACTAGAAAGTTTAAGGAGAAATTAGGCACTGGAATTATAGTTTTTGGACTTTTAAATTATTTATTAGAATTTTTATGGAGTTTTTAGTGTTTTTCAATTTTTATGAGTTTTATATAATGAAAAATGACCAAAATTGGTCAGAAACTCAAACAAGACAAAATACACAATGGGCTAATTTTTTTGTAATTTTTTGATGAGTTTTAATATTTGTTTTTGAATTTTTAAATCTGACAGTAAAGAAAAAGATTGTTTTTGAATTTTTAAAAATATCAAATAAAACCAAAAATGTCCCCAAAAATTCTAGAAAATTTTACAACATGGCAGGAGTCATGTATCCAATTTTCATTGAATTTGGAGTTAGTTTGATATTTTTTTAAAAGTCAAAACCTAGGTACAATGCATAGGGACCTGTACGTAAATACCACAAGTCCCAGGGGGTCCGGTGCAAAAATCCCAAGAGGTCACGCGCGAGGCTCGTGTCTAGGGCATACAGGGACCTAATTGCAAATAAAATAAGGTTCCTGAACTAAATAATAACATGTATTAAAAGTCCAGGGGCCTTATCGTAAAATACCCAAGAATATAATGCACATGCACAAATTCAACACGCATAGGGGTATAAATGAAATTATCTAAAAATTTTCATTAATTCATAAACAACCTAGAACTACAAGGCTATCAATGCAAATATCCCAGACAAACACGTGTCGATGCACGTGACACACTACAAGCAGGGGTTTACATGCAAATAGCAGGAAAGATAAGGTCCAATGTGCAACTTACCTAACGCAAATAAAATCCTAAAAATATTTACAGGACTAAAAGCAAACTACGCTAAAGCTAAGGGCCTAAGGGAATATTTACCCTTTATTAAGTAGGCCGTCGGATGGGCGCCACGTGTGCTGATCGACGGTTGAGAACGGGGTGGCGCCCAACACTGGAATCCTCGGGCTGATCGAACGGCCAGGGTTTCGCCACGTGTGAGATCTAACGGACGTGAGGCTCTGTGGCTAAACCTCGACGATCGACCGGTCCAGATCGCTCCTCTAAATATCGGACGGTGCTGGAAGCTCCTCGGGTGGACGGTCAGGATCTAAACTGGAGCCTGGGTCGATCGGACGGTGTCTGGAGGTCGAGGAAAAACTGATGGCCGGCGACCTTCGCCGGCCAGCTGCGTGCGCTCCCGGCCTCCTCGCGGGGCTCTGATGATCGGAGAAGAAGCTTTGTGTGCTCCCGCATCGAATGGCGGCCTCAGATGACTCGTCGGAGCTCCGAGGAACTCAGACGAGTCCGGCGGAGGTCAAGTTGCAGCCTCCAATGGTCCAAGCCCTCAGATGGGCTCGGATGTACCTGCAAAGCACACTAGCAGACTCGCAGGTCGAGGGCAAGTTGCCTCGACCCTGTGAGAGGGGGTGACGGTGATCGGTGAGGCGGGGCGGTCCAGCTCCGGTGAGGTGCAGACGGTGGAGCTCGAAACCCCAGCTCCTGTGCGAGCTGGGTTGAATGGAAGGGCGGAGAACGTGCGCGAAGGATAGGTCAACGTGATGGAAGGGTCCGATGATCGAATCGAAGGCGGAGGTCACCGGAATCGATGATGAACAGCAAATGGGTGAATTGGGCAAAACGTGAAATCAAAGAAAACGGGAAGGAAATACGACTACCTGGGTGGACGAGTCGACTGGGCTCGAGCTGCTGAAGCTCTGGGTCGTTGCCTCGCGGGTCGTCGAGGCCCGAGGTCGAGCTCCTCCTTCAGGCGGAGCACGGCGGCGCTAGCTCGCCGGATCAGAGGTCCGGGCACCTTCTCCTCTCTTCGACACCACCAACGGCGAGCTGTCACCTCATGGAAGGCAGTGGAGGTCATGGGAATGAAAGGTGGGGAGCCAAAGATGCGGAAATGGGTGGCGGAGCTCGAAACTTATACTGCCAAGGGTTCGGCTAAACCCGATCGGGCAGGGCAGCTCAGAGCGCGGACCCCGAGGCGAGGATGTCGGATCTGGCGGTGGATGGATTGGTGGGTGCGAGGTGCTCGGGTCTGGACGCTAAAAATTTTGAGAACTCTGGTCGGGCATCCAGGACCCGTGTGAAGTGGTCCACAGGGGGGAGTTGACTGGGCGGTCAACATCCCCGTGGACCAATGAGAGTCAGCCACCCTGGAAATGATTTAAAAATTCAATTAAAAATAGCAAATGGTTGAATTATAAAAAACTTAAAACATGAAAAATATTTGTTTTAATTTTTTCAATTTTTTTGTGATTTTTAATAAATTTTTCAAAATAAAATAGGGTATTTACATAATAGGGCTATATATAGGTATATATACAATATAGGGTTTTGATTTTTGATTTTTAATTAGTTATTTTTTCACATTTTTATTCCTATTTTATATTTTATTTATTTATAGCATAAAATTAGGAATAAAAGGGTATTTTTATTTTATTTTTATTATTTATATACAAGGGTGAAATAAATAGATATATACATATATATACATGGTATATGTACAATGTATTTTTTTTTGTTTTTAATTTTTGTTCTTTTTATTTTGTTTTTGTTTTTGTTGTTTTTATTTTATTTATTTACAACATAAAAGATAGAATATATAAAAATTTTATGGAAATTAATTTTATTTATTTATAAGGTGAAATAAATATAGATAAGTGGGCTATTTACATGGTGATATATACAAAAGTGACTCTTTTTATTTTATTTTCAATTTTCTATTTTTGTTTCTCAACTTATGAATTAGGTGGATTATGATCTTAAACGTGACCTGAAAAGCCTTAAACCTAAGCCCTATAAGGTTCCTCTTATGAATTAGGTGGATTAAGATCTTAATCAAGCTCCATTTCTCAACTTAATTCCAGGCTAGTTTAAATGTCGACCATCACCCAGAAAAACTATATACATATATACAAGGATGCTATTTACACAATTTTTACACACATGCAAAATTTTTGAAAAAATGTTTTGAAAATCATGAATGGATGAATGCATGAAGTGCAAGTTTTGCAAAAGTATTTACACACATTTACACAAGATTTTTGCAAACTTTTGATTTTCAAAACATTTTGGAAAATTTTTTGTACTATATACATAATTTTGATAAGAAAATATTTACACAAACTTTACACCATAAGATTTTTGAAAACCTTTTTACACAAATAATTTGTACACTAGCTATGTATGTACAATAAAAGAATGTTTATTTACAGGAAAATTTTTTAATTTTTGTGATTTTTAGGGTTTTTAGCCATTTTTATTTATTTACACACTCACACAAAGTATGAGTTATGGCTAAAGTATATTATGAAATATATACACACCCCCCTATACTTAGCTCGAACGATGTCCTCAGAGTCAAGAGCGATGAAGAAGACATAACTCATGCTATGTATAGGGAAGTGAAAAGGAAGGCTATATACAAAGACAAATGAGTGAATAGAATATCAAGAAGATCTCGCTTTTCCCCCTATACTTAGGATCAAGTAATCCTAAGTATAGTAGGCCGTACACAAAGGGAAAACCGAGTGGAGAATGTACAGGGTCTACCCCCTCCTATACTTAGGGTAAAATATCCCTATGTATAGGCAACAAAAACAGGGGTTGAAAGAAACAAAGAAATACCCAAAGGTCCTACATCCCCCCTATACTTAGGGTAAAGTGCACCCTAAGTATAGCATAATCAAAAGACGAAGAAAGGGGATGTGGGACTAAAAGAATGTGATGATATGGACATCTGGATCTATACAGGTCGGAAGATCAGTGATAATCAGGCGTGAGATGCAATAGATGTGAGTCAAAAGACCACATCTCACGCAAAATGAATAGGGGCAACATCAACGACCCGCGGCTCATGATCTAGAAATGGTTTGAGCCGCTGGCCGTTCACTCGAAAGGTACTCTCAGAAGACAACTCGGATATATCAATGCTACCGTTGTCATGTACCTTTCTCACCAAGTAGGGTCCCTTCCATTTGCTCTGTAGCTTCCCTGGAAATAGACGAAGCCTCGCATCAAACAGTCATACTCTCTGTCCAAGCTCAAAATGCTTGTGGCTGATGTGAGAATCATGCCACTCCTTCACTCTCTCCTTGTAATTGTAGGCTGTTTGAGAAGGCGGTATCTCTAAGCTCCTCCAGGGCTGCTAACTCTGCCCTCCTCTGGTCTCCCACACCATCTGGATCCATAAGTATCTTAGTAACTGCCCAAAGTGACATGTGCCTCAGCTCAACAGGTAAATGGCACGGCTTGCCATATACGAGGCGAAAGGGAGATGTGCCCAATGGTGTCTTGAAAGACGTCCTATATGCCCACAAGACCGAGTCCAAAAGCTGTGACCAATCCTTTCGGTCAGGGCGGATGACTTTCTGCATATAGTCTTGATCTCCCTGTTCGACACCTCGGCTAGACCATTCGTCTGTGGATGGTAAGGTGTGGCACACGATGGTCTATGCCGAACTCGCTAGCAAGGGCCTTCACCCGGTCGTTGATGAAATGAGACCCCCCATCTGAAATCAATACTCGAGGTACCCGAATTGCGTGATGATGTGCTTCCTCAAAAATCTGCAAACTGTCCTCGCATCAGCGGCTTGGGCGGGGATAGCCTCAACCCAACGACTAACATAGTCTATGGCCAACAGAATGTACTCAAATCCCTGACTCTTAGGGAATGGACCCATGAAATCGATGCCCCATGCGTCAAAAACCTCACAGAAGTGAATGGGCTGCATCGGCATCATGTCACGCTGTCCACAAGTGCCCATCCTCTGACAGTCAGTATACCTCTTCACGAACTCATCGGAGTCCTTGAAGAGGGTAGGCCACCACAAGCCGGATTGGAGCACTTTCTGTGCGGTTCTCCTCCCAGAATGATGTCCTCCTGCCTCAAGCTTGTGGCAGTAAGTAAGGACACTATGGTGCTCCTCCTGAGGAATGCACCTATGCCAGACGCTATCCCCTCCTTCGTGGTAAAGGATGGGATCCTCCCAGTGGTAGGACTTGGCCTTCGCGAGGAAGGTCTCAAGCCTCTGCCTGGGCCAACCTTGTGGGACTTTCTTAGCAACAAGAAAGTTCACAATGTCGGCATACCACGGGAGGGAGGCGATAGCAAGGATCGCCTCATCTGGGAAGGTCTCACAAATGGGATCAATCTGCTCAGACTCCTCAGGCTGCTCTAAACAGGAGAGATGATCCGCCACCACATTCTTAACTCCAGGCTTATCCTTGATCTCAATGTCGAACTCCTGGAGTAGAAGGATCCATCTAGTCAGTCTGGCCTTGGCATCCTTCTTTGCCATGAGGTATCGGATGGCGGTGTGATCAGTGTACAAGGTCACTCTAGATCCAATGATGTAAGATCTGAACTTATCTAGGGCGAATACTACGGCTAGCTTCTCCTTCTCTGTGACTGTGTAATTCCGCTGGGCGGAATCCAATGTGCGGCTAGCGTAGTGGATAGCAAACGGGACTCCATCCCTCCTCTGTCCCAGCACGGCACCTACGGCAAAATCGGAGGCATCCGTCATGATCTCGAATGGGAGAGACCAATCAGGTGGCTGAAGAACAGGAGCCTCTATGACACACTGCTTGAGAGTCTCAAAGGACAAAAGACACTTGTCATCGACAAGGAACTCGGTGTCTTTCGTCAGTAGGTCAGTCAATGGTCGGGCAATCCTGCTGAAATCGTGAATGAATCGTCGGTAGAAACCGACGTGCCCCAGAAATGACCGTAACTTCCTCAAATTGGGACGGCGGTGCGAGTTTTCTAATGATATCAACCTTGGCCGGATCAACCTCCATGCCCCTGTTGGAGATGATATGGCCAAGCACCGTCCCTTGAGTCACCATGAAGTGACTCTTCTCCCAAGATAGCACCAAGTGAACCTCTATACATCGCAGGAGTACTCGGTCTAGGCAGTCAAGATATGGAGTCGAATCCGTCGCCGTAAATCGAGAAATCATCCATGAAGACCTCCAAACACTCCCCTACCATGTCTGAAAAGATCGACAGCATGCATCTCTGAAAGGGTCGCAGGGGCATTGTATAGCCCAAATGGCATGCGTCGGAAGGCGTATGTGCCGAAGGGACATGTAAAGGTGGTCTGCTCCTGGTCCTCAGGAGCGATGGCCACCTGGTTGTAGCCCGAGTACCCATCCAGAAAACAATAATGGTTCTTCCCTGCAAGTCTCTCAATGATCTGGTCAATAAAGGGCAGGGGGAAATGATCCTTCTTGTTGGCCTGGTTGAGTTCTCCTGTAGTCAATATCCGCCAAGAAGTGGGTACTCGTGTAGCAATCTCCTCTCCAGACTCACTGATCACAGTCGTGATTCCGTCTTCTTGGGCACCACATACAAGGGGCTGACCCACTTGGTGTCGGAGATGGGATAGATAAAATCGGCGCTCCACCATTTCGAGATTTCCTTCATGACAACCTCTCTCAGATTCGGGTTCAGCCGCCGCTGGAACTCACGCGACGGCTTCGCCTCATCCTCGAGATAGATATGGTGGGAGCACAGGGCCGGACTAATCCCCTGGAAATCTGCTACGCTCCATCCGATTGTATGCGGTTCTTTTCAAGAACCTCCATCAAACGGGATTCTTGCTCTCCAGTCAGATCGGCGGAGATGATAACTGGGTACATCTCAGGCTCACCCATAAGGAATCGATACTTCAGCGAAGTAAGGAGCGGCTTCAGCTCTGGACAGCTGGGTGCTGGCAAATCTGGCTTTGAAGAAGCCGCGTGTATGCTGCCAAATCTTCCCGGGAGAATGAGAATGTACTCTCGCAAACTGGATCTGAAGAAGGCTGCTCAACTGAACTGTCTCTGATCTGCTCGGCATCTACCTCCTCCTCAGCTGTAGGCTCAGTGGAACTCAGGCCTGGCATGTAATCCTCGCAATCTGCCCAATCAGACTCTGAGTCCGAGGGATCTGCATCACACAAGGTGGCATCAGTACCACCATCATCACAAAAATCCGTGTCGCGGTCAAGAACTTGCTCTGCTGCCTCTAAGGTATCCTGGACCAGGAATTTGCTCTCCAAGCTCTCCTCTGCTGTCGTCTCTGCATCAGCTGGATATGAAAATGAGAGGATGGCATGTGTTGCGGGGTCTGCCCAAACTGCCTCGTCGTCTGTGATCACAAAGTCATAGTCCTGGTGGATGTCTAGCCCGACATCTGTCAGCTGCTCTGTATCTGAAGTGGTCTCCGAGCATGATCTCTCTCTGGCTCTGCTGTCCTCGACCATCTCTATTTGTACACTTTCGCCCTCGACGCGAAAGTATACCTTCCCGCTATCATGGTCAGTCACCGCCTTGGCTGTGGTCAAGAACGGACGACCGAGAATGATGGAGGTATCTGTCACTGAGTCAGGGATCTCCATGTCCAACACTACGAAGTCCACAGGGAATTGCAGGCCCAGAATAGTGACGACAACGTCTCGTAACAACCCCTTCGACCTCTTGACAGATCGATCAGCAAACTGAAGGACTGTCCTGCTCTGTCTAAGAGTGCCCAACTCGAAGCGGTCGAGAAAGGCTGCCGGAAGAAGGTTGATCGACGATCCTCTATCTAGTAGAGTACGGTCGAACCTCTGCTCTCTAATGTGACATCTGACATAAGGGGCTCCTGAACCTGGCCTCTTGGCCGGCAAACGGTTCTGGATCGCTAAACACGTGGCTTTCGTCAGCACATGGATCTCTGAGTGGTGGTTCCTCCTCTTTCTCCTAACTGTGGTCCTGTCTCTCAACGAACGCTGAAGAAGGGGGATGTGCTGCAAAGCCTCCTGAAGAGTCAACTGTATGTGAAATCGGTCTATCATCTACTGGCTGAACTCTTCCTGATCTCTCTTTTTGGGATTTTCTATTTTCTTCCCCTTCCCCATCTGAAGGGCTCTAGGGAAGGGGATCACTAGGTCCAATCAGATGAAGGACTACGAAAAGGTCTAAACGGCTCGACGGCCGGATCCACACATACATCACGCACCACAGTGGGACCAGAAAAAACCAAACCTTTTCCTTTATTCACAACATGGTTCCGAGATACATCAGAAGTGGGATAAACAACAGGTCTCTCAAAATGAACACTGGTGGCCTCAGCACCACCATCGGCTGGATCAATTGGAACTGGAAGACTCGTGGCCTCAATACCGCACTCTGGCTCGCATAGTGGGTGGCCTCAGTACCACCTCCTCCAATTGGTGAATTGGTAGCCTCAGCACCGTCTGTGGAATCAGCATCCTTGGTGGCATCAGTACCACCGTCATCATCTCTAGCGGCCTCAGTACCGCTCTCCTCCTCCTCGTCGGGCGCTCTAGGTGAATCCTCATGATGTCGTTCAGACGAGGCACCGCCTGTTGGCATCCTACCGCTCCTAAGTGTGACAAATCAGTATCAAACAGATATCCAGTCATATCACCAAATGCATCACTAGGAGTGGTATACTCAGTACAAGCTACCTGCTCAGATTTCCGCTTCAGGCTGTTGGGGTTCGGCTCTATCTGGGCAGGGATGGCGGCCTTCCCTCTCACAATGTCCCGCATCTCCTGGCGGAACTCGTCCATCTCCCGTCTAAAGGTAGCCTGCTGGTCCGTGAGGAGGCGGGCTATGTCATCCAAGGCAGGGCTCTCGTGGGAGCCCGACGGGTAGCCTCTCTGGTAGTGAGGCTGCTGGAACTGGTGCTGTGGCTGAGAGGGGTATGGGGGATGCTGCTGCTGCTAGTGAGGCTGGTCACGCCTCCAAGACTGTCCCTGCTGATAGGGACGAGGACCATAGGACGACTGTTGCTGCTACTGTGAAGGGTAGACTGGGGGTTGCTGCTGCGGCTGGTGCTCTCTCTGATGGCCGTACTGGCCTCCCTGACCTGATGGCTGCTGCTGGGGCTGGGTACCTCCGGTCCCCCACCGGAATCCGGGATGGTCTCGTCGGATACCGGGCTAAGGACGGTCATACCAAATCTTGTTGACATCCATCAACGGCTCTGCATTGTACTGGGCTAGCAGGAGTACTGCCAGAGGCTGATCAGGCTGGTATACCACCATCTGCAAGTCTGGAGATGGCGGTGACTGCTAGGTAGGCTGCGGCTGCTGGTACGGCTCCGCCTGTACAAGGTGAACCTATCTAGGCTGCTGGTGTGAGCTGGAGCGCTGGGACGAGCTGTTGCTGCTGCCGTGATCACCTCGCGACTGAAGATGGGGCTGGGAAGCCGTCTTTGCCTCCTGGAGACACATGAGCTGGGTCTTCATGTCGCTCAGAGTCTGTGCCATCTGCTCCCATCTGAGTGATGCCCTGACACTGCTTCTTCTCGATCAGCTCCATCCGATCCAACTTCTCGCTAATGATGCCCATGTCTGCAACTGAAGACTCTGCCTGTGCTGCTGCTACTGCGGACGAACTGGAAGGACCGGCGTCGACCCGTGCTATCCTCTGGTACTGCACGGGTCCTGGCTGCTGCTGGGGTCTGCCCTGAGTATACAATCAGGTCTGGGACATCACCATATAGTTCTCGGCCATCTCCTCGTAGATGGCCCAGACCTGGTCGTGATCCTTGGCGAAGTAAGACCCGCCACAAGAAGCGTTCACCAAGCCCTAAAGCTCTGGTGTCAGCCCGCTGAAAAAGCTCTGCACAAGGTTGGGCTTGGAAATATCGTGGTGCTGGCATCGATCAGTCAGCTCTCGGAACCTCTCCCATGCCTCATGGAACTACTCGTTGGGGAGCATGGAGAAGTTGCTGATAAGGGCTCTCGCGGCATTGGTCCGCCCGAGTGGATAGTACTTATGTAAGTACTTGGTGCGGAGCTGCTCCCAAGTGTAGACGAACTTCCCCAAATTCTTCAGCCATGTGGCTGCTCTATCTGCCAAAGAGAAGGGGAAGGCAATCATCATGATGGTGTCCTGTTCCACCTGACGGTCGTGGACAGTGCTGCAAATCATGAGGAACTCCTGGAGGTGGAGATGGGGCTCCTCGGTGGCGAGCCCGTGGAAGCGGGGGAGTAACTGCAAGGTGTTCGGAGGGAACTTGAAGTCCCCCACGATGGCTGGAAGTACGACCCAGTGGTGCATCAGCGTCGATCCGGGGTTGTGCAACTCCCGCATCGGTCTCGGTGGCTCTCCTGCTCCTGCCGCGGCTGCTGCGGCTACATCATCTGGGACTCTCGGCCCGTATCTGCGCTCCTCACGCTCTGCTCTCATCTGCTCCATCTCTCTCCTCATATCTAGCATGAATGCTCCCTGATCCTCAGCTGCTGCTGAACTGTCTCGAGGGAGGCAATCAGGGTGGAGTTGATCGCACCCTGGTCCAAAACAAAGTGCTCGGGCTGTGGACCTCTGGAGCGATCCTCTGAACTGCCGGCCATGGTGTCTGCAAAATCAAATGATCCGAACTCAGGTGCCGATAAATCTGCTAATCTCTCCTCTGGCACTGGTCTCTCGGAACCGAAAGAAAGGGGGTCGAGGGGGAACAGGGCGGAATCGTACTCGGGCTCGGAGAGCTGGTCTCGGCTCTCGCGAGCCAACCTAGATGAACGGGTAGACGCGCCCGAAAGCGGTGCAGCCAGAGGCTGCCTAAGAGATCGTCTACCCATCATCGTGATGTAGCGAGTAAGGCGGATGGGATCTGGAGAAACTATGATTAGAAAACAAACCCCTCAGTTCACCAACGCAACGCGAGCTGACAGACCGTAAAGGCTCGATCAAATTATCTTGTCGATTTTATTTTGGTGAACAATCTATCAGAGCGATTACGTGACCTGCTGGGATACCCGATACTATCCCCAACCGACTGTCCCACACGAAAGAGTCGGTAATCAGCCGAGGAAGGTACCGGAGGGCTCTACCTAGTGTTCGGGTCACTCTCTCGCACAATCAAACCAACCAATGAGGGGGTTGCTCTCCCCAAGACAGATTTTTTGATCAGGTATCTTTTAGGGTCAATAGCTTAAACAGTCCCAATTTTATGGTTTTTCTTTTTTATATTTTTTCAATAAAAACAAAAGGCCTAATGAATTTTTCGGTTCTCCTGATTATTAAGTCGAAAACAGGGAGAAGACGAAAAAGCCGATGCGCGATGAAATCAATGATGCATGCAAAGATAGAAATGTGTACCTGTCTCCAGCACTCTACATGCAAAGTGATCCGCGCAGAATTGAAAGACAAGAAAGAAACTACCTATATGGTGCAGCGGTGAAAACCGAGTCCTAAGCAGGGAATTTCTACTCGACAGAACCGTCTAACTGGTCACAGGTCCTTCAAGACAAAGGGTCCGGTCTCGGTCTACCCCTCCTCCTCCCGACACATCGGGTTCAGGAGCAGCGCTTGGCAGGGCAGGCTACGGCACGTAGGCTCCAAGGGAGTGAGTCAATTATTTTTATTAATGATTTATTAGTAGATCCAATTAACGAACTATATGAACATGCAATCAATTAAGTGTGTGGATCCTACTAATTACGACACAGTCAAGCAGAAAATCCTAATCTAGGGGCTCGAGAAAAACCGCGTAAAACCGTAAAAGGCAGCGAAGAAAAACAAAACCGCGAAAAAGCTGCGAAAAATCCTAAGGGTCCCCCGAGCACACCGGTGCTCAGCGAAACAGACCCTCTACAAAAGTCCAAGTCCACAGTCTGTCCATGTATTATTACAAATAATCCAACTAATCAAAAATAAAATCTACTCTAAGCCTCTCCCACTCAGCCTCTCTCTCACGCTCTCCTGCGGCTCCGTGCAGAAGGGAGCCGTCTCCAAGTCCTGCGGTTGCGCCGGCTTCTCGAAAGCTGCCGCCTCGGTCCTCGGACCCTCGTAAGAAAGAAGACAAGTGTCAAACCAAGAATGATAATCAAATATAAACCAGAAATGAAACAGGGGTATATGTTCAGAACTGTCAAAAGAAATAAACAAGCAAAATAAATTAAAAACAAAAATAAAAGAAAGAAAATAAAACAAAAATAAATGAAAAATGAAAAGCCGCGAACTCAGAAAGAGTCGCGGAAAGCCGTGAAAAAGAAAACAAAAAGAGAAAGAAAATGGAAAATAAAAACTACTAAGCCGTGCTCCCCGGCAACGGCGCCATTCTGATGACCTAGAAACCCGAGCAACTAAGGTAAAGAAATAGAACTAAGGTCGTTGCGACCTCAGTCGCTCAAGAGTCCCTCGGTCGATCAAGAAAATTGGGTTCATACCACCAAAATCAAATCAAAATCAAATAAATGCGATAGCGGTCTTGGCTATTAGATTAGCCTGGTATAGCGACCAGGGTCGGACTCAGGGAGCACGTGATGGCCTTGCGGCCTACGAAGTAGTCTAATAAAAGAATAAAATAAAATAAAAGTGTTTTTGTGGATTTTTAATTTATATATTTTTTTGGATTTTTAATTAATTAAGAAAATAAGGAAAACAAGAGACAAGCCAATACAAACAATTATTTAATGCATCAAAAATCACTCAAAAATTCAAATAAAATAGTTTTTATGTTTTTTTATCTTTTTACTGTTTTTTGTGAATTTTTTGTATTTTTCTTATTTTTATTTAATTTTCTTAAAAATCAAACAAGGAAGGGAAATGAAGGTACTGTCCAGTCAGGAGTAAAAGGCCAATTTAAAATACAAAAAGACCCTTCTAACTCATGGAGGTAATTTTCCCTGTAAACTAGAAAGTTTAAGGAAAATTTAGGCACTGGAATTATAGTTTTTGGACTTTTAAAATTATTTATTAGAATTTTTATGGAGTTTTTAGTGTTTTTCAATTTTTATGAGTTTTATATAATGAAAAAGGACCAAAATTGGTCAGAAACTCAAACAAGACAAAATAAATAGTGTTTATTTTTTTGTAATTTTTAGATGAGTTTTAATATTTTTTTGTGAATTTTTAAATCAGAAAGTAAAGAAAAAGCTTGTTTTTGAATTTTTAAAAATATCAAATAAAACTAAAAATGTCCCCAAAAATTCTAGAAAACTTTACAACATGGCAGGAGCCATGTATCCAATTTTCATTGAATTTGGAGTTAGTTTGATATTTTATTAAAAGTCAAAACCTAGGTACAGTGCACAGGGACCTGTACGTAAATACCAAAAGTCCCAGGGGGTCCGGTGCAAAATCCCAAGAGGTCACGCGCACCTCTGGGGCACACAGGGACCTAATTGCAAATAAAATAAGGTCCTGGACTAAATAATAACAGGTATTAAAAGTTCAGGGGCCTTATCGTAAAATACCCAAGAATATAACACACATGCACAAATTCAATATGCACAGGGTATAAATGCAATTATCTAAAAATTTTCATTAATTCATAAACAACCCAGAACTACAAGGGTATCAATGCAAATATCCCAGACAAACACGTGTCTATGCACGTGACACACTACAGGCAGGGGTATACATGCAACTAGCAGGAAAGATAAGGTCCAATGTGCAATTTACCTAACGCAAATAAAATCCTAAAAATATTTACAGGACTAAAAGCAAACTACGCTAAAGCTAAGGGCCTAAGGGAATATTTACCCTTTATTAAGTAGGCCGTCGGATGGGCGCCACGTGTGCTGATCGACGGCTGAGAACGGGGTGGCGCCCAACACTGGAATCCTCGGGCTGATCGAACGGCCAGGGCTTCGCCACGTGTGAGATCTAACGGACGTGAGGCTCTGTGGCTAAACCTCGACGATCGACCGGTCCAGATCGCTCCTCTAAATATCGGACGGTGCTGGAAGCTCCTCGGGTGGACGGTCTGGATCTAAACTGGAGCCTGGGGTCGATCGGACGGTGTCTGGAGGTCGAGGAAGAACTGATGGCCGGCGATCTTCGCCGGCCCACTACGTGCGCTCCCGCCTCCTCGCGGGGCTCTGATGATCGGAGAAGAAGCTCTATGTGCTCCCACGTCGAATGGCGGCCTCCGATGACTCGTCGGAACTCCAAGGAACTCAGGCGAGTCCAGCGGAGGTCAAGCTGCTGCCTCCAATGGTCCAAGCCGTCAGATGGGTTCGGATGTACCTGCAAAGCACACTAGTAGACTCGCGGGTCGAGGGGCAAGTTGCCTCGACCCTGTGAGAGGGGGTGACGGTGATCGGTGAGGCGGGGCGGTCGAGCTCCGGCGAGGTGCATTCGGTGGAGCTCGAAACCCCAGCTCCTGTGCGAGCTGGGTTGAATGGAAGGGCGGAGAACGTGCGCGAAGGATAGCGAATGTGATGGAAGGGTCCGATGATCGAATCGAAGGCGGAGGTCACCGGAATCGATGATGAACAGCAAATGGGCGAATTGGGCGAAATGCGAAATCAAATAAAACAGGAAGGAAATACGGCTACCTGGGTGGACGAGTCGACTGGGCTCGAGCTGCTGGAGCTCTGGGTCGTTGCCTCGCGAGTCGTCGAGGCCCGAGGCTCGAGCTCCTCGTTCAGGCGGAGCACGGCGGCGCTAGCTCGCCGGATCAGAGGTCTGGGCACCTTCTCCTCTCTTCGACACCACCAACGGCGAGCTGTCACCTCAGGGAAGGCAGTGGAGTCACGGGAATGAAAGGTGGGGAGCCAAAGATGCGGAAATGGGTGGCGGAGCTCGAAACTTATACTACCAGGGGTCCGGCTAAACCCGATCGGTAGAGCAGCTCAGAGCGCGGACCCCGAGGCGGGCATCCCGGCGAGGATGTCAGATCTGGCGTGGACGGATTGGACCCTGGGTTTGGGTGCGAGGTGCTGGGTCTGGACGCTAAAAATTTGAGAACTCGGGTCGGGCATCCATGACCCGTGTGAAGTGGTCCACAGGGGGGAGTTGACCGGGCGGTCAACATCTCCGTGGAACAATGAGAGTCAGCCACTTGGAAATGATTTAAAAATTCAATTAAAAATATCAAATGGCTGATTTATAAAAAACTTAAAACATGAAAAATAATTGTTTTAATTTTTTCTATTTTTTGTGATTTTAATTAATTTTTCAAAATAAAAATAGGGTATTTACATAATAGGGCTATATATAGGTATATATACAATATAGGGTTTTGATTTTTGATTTTTAATTAGTTATTTTTGTGTATTTTTATTCCTATTTTATATTTTATTTATTTATAGCATAAAATTAGGAATAAAAGGATATTTTTATTTTATTTTTATTATTTATATACAAGGGTGAAATAAATAGATATATACATCTATATACATGGTATATGTACAATGTATTTTTTTGGTTTTTAATTTTTGTTCTTTTTATTTTGTTTTTGTTTTTGTTATTTTTATTTTATTTATTTACATCATAAAAGATAGAATATATACAAATTTTATGGAAATTAATTTTATTTATTTATAAGGTGAAATAAATATAGATAAGTGGGCTATGTACATGGTGAATATATACAAAAGTGACTCTTTTTATTTTCTTTTTAATTTTTCTATTTTTGTTTTGATTTTTATATTTACACATAGTCACAATATATACAAACCATTTTTATTCTATTTTTAGAGGAAAATATATTTATTTTATTTACAGATATATTTACACACATGAGCCCCTATCTCCCTCTACTTTGGCTTTTATGCGGTCAGGCCCATGCTGAGCCCTCCCTTGGGTTAGGTTGCTCAATATTTATTCTAAATATTTCCCACTTTTTCTTTTTAATCTTTATTCTTTTATTTTTGCACAAAAACATGCTAATTATTACTTTTTACACAATGCATGCTTTTGCTAATTATCTGTATTTACAAACATATACATGCATTTGCAAAGGTTTTTGTAGCTAAAATATAAGAATAAAGAGTGATGAATGAGTATTCATCAATCACCTCGTCGGGGAAGGTCTCCGTGATGGGTACATCAAACTCAGAAGTCTCGGAGAGTTCTAGTCAGGATAGGTGATCCTCCAATACATTCTTGACTCCAGGCTTATCCTTGATTTCGATGTCGAACTCCTAGAATAGAAAGATCCATCTGGTGAGACACGGCTTTGAATTCTTCTTGTCCATTAGATATCGGATGGCGTATGATCAATGAAAATCATGACTTTCGAGCCTAAGATGTGGGATCTAAATTTATCTAAGGAAAATACTACGGCTAGCATTTCTTTCTCTGTAACAGTGTAATTCCGCTGCATGGAATCCAAAATCTTGCTAGCGTAGTGTATGGCATAAGGCATACCATCCCTCCTTTGTCCCAACACAACCCCAACAACAAAATCGGAGGCATCCATCATTATCTCAAATGGGAGAGACCAATCGGGTGGCTGAAGTACATGAGCCATTATAATCATATTCTTAATAGTCTCAAACGCTGAAAGACACGTATAGACAATAAACTTGGTGTCTTTCCCGAGAAGATTAGATAACGATCAGGCAATTTTACTGAAGTCCTGAATGAACCGTCAGTAGAAACCGACATGCCTCAGAAAAGACCGTAACTGCTTCAAGTGAGACGGTGGATTGAGCTTCTGGATGACGTCCACCTTGTCTAGATCGACCTCCATGACCCTGCTGGAGATGATGTGACTAAGGAACGTCCCTTGAGTCATCATGAAATGACTCTTCTCCTAAGAAAGAACGAGGTTTACCTCAGTGCACCTCTAAAGCACTTGGTCTAGGCTAGAAAGAAAGGAGTCTAATCATCGCCATAAACTGAAAAATCGTCCACGAAGACCTCTAGAAAGTCGCCTACCATGTCCACGAAAATCGAGAGCATGCATCTCTGGAATGTAGTCGGAGCATTACATAATCCAAAGGGCATTCGTCGGAAAGCATATGTTCCGAACGAACAGGTAAACGCCGCCTTTTCCTGCTCTTCAGGTGCGATGGCCATGTGGTTATATCCCGAGTACCCATCAAGAAAGCAATAATGGCTCTTCCTGGCTAACCTCTTGATAATATGATCGATAAACGGTAGAGGGAAGTGATCCTTCTTGGTTGCCTGATTCAAACATCTGTAGTCCACACAAACGCGCCAAGAAGTCGGTACTTGGGTATCGATCTCCTCTCCTTCCTCATTGATCACTGTAGTGATACCCGTCTTCTTGGGTACCACATGTAAAGTACTAATCCATTTCAAGTCGGAGATGGGATAGATAAAATCGACGCTCCACCACTTAGATATTTCCTTCATAACCACCTCTCGAAGATTCGGGTTCATCCTATGCTGAAACTCGTGAGATGTCTTGGCGTCATACTCGAGAAAGATGTGGTGGGAGCACAGAGCCAGACTAATCCCATGAAGATCCGCTACTGACCACTCGATTGCCTTGTGATTCTTCTCAAGAATCTCCATCAGACGGGATTCCTGATCTTCGATCATATTGGAAGAGATGATGACAGGAAAACATTTTAGATTCGTTAACAAGGAATCGATATTTCATTGACTGAGGTAACCGTTTAAGCTCAGGGGAAGAATGGACAAGAAGAGCGGGTTTGATTAGGGCTTGGGTATAGGCTACTAGATCGATATGCGTAAGCTCAGCCTGTTCTGACTCAGAAAGATCTGAAGACTGCTTTTCTGATTGTTGACTCTAATGCATTGGCGCGATCTCCGGGATGGTTGTAGGCTCATTTGAAATTAGGTGCGGAACATACTCATCAAAACTCTGCCAATCAAAGTTCACGTCTATATCAGTGGGATCAAAATCAGAACAACATGAATGAAAATCAGAATGATCATCATAATACTCGTCTGTCGTAGCTTTTAACAGTACTTGCTCTGAGACTGTGCTAACCACTCTTCCATCATCTAGTATTTGACACTCAGACTCTCCTGAAAATGTGATGAAAGATCGTGTACTCAGTTCGACCCAGACGACCTCATCATCTGTATGCACAAAATCACAATCTTGATGACTGTCAGCTCCATCTTCATATGCTCGCTCTGACTCTTCTGATTTGGCTTTGAGATCTTGGATCGTCTCTATATGTATACTTTCATCTTGTACGCGAAAGTACACCTTCCCTGTACCCTAATCAGAATGGCCTTCGCTGCGGCCAGAAAAGGTCATCCTAATATGATTGGGGTATCGGTCACACATTCAGGGACCGTTATGTCCAACACGACGAAGTCCACGAGAAATTTCAAACCCTGAATGGTGACGATAATGTCTTCGATTAATCACTTCATCCTCTTGACCGATCTGTCAGTAAACTACAAGACCGTTCTACTTGGTCTAAGAGGTCCGAACTCGAACTTGTCGAGCAAGGAAGAGGGAAGGAGATTAATCGATGACCCGCTATCTGAAAGAGTACGATTAAAAGTCTGATCGAGGATCTCATATTTGACATATAGTGCTCCCGTATCTAATCTGTTGGCTGGGAGACGATTCTGGATGGCGTGACAAGTCTCCTTGGTCAACACATGGATTTCAGAACAGTGATTACGCTACCTCTTCTTTTTGTGAACCGTAGTTCTCTCTTTGAGACCTTTCTGTAGAAGAGGAATGTATGCCAAGGCTTCCGAAAGAGTGAGATGAATGGTGAATTTATCGAGCATCTCTTTCGTCAGAAACAATATTTGAGTTTTTTTTTGGTATTTTCTTTTTTATCGCTTTTTCCTAAGCAGAGTTCTTGAGGAAAAGGAATCTGTACATCATCCTTGTCAGTATGTATAATAGGAGGATCAGATGAAGAAGAAGAATTCGGTAAGGCAGGAACGAAAACGGACAAGGGTCAGCAAACGCAGAAAGAAGGAACCCGACACCTGCAAGTCGAAAGCACGCAGACTCAATCAGTTAGTGGCCCTCACTGAAATGTTTTCCATATAATAAAAGCATCCAAGGGATTTGCTTTTCCCAGATGAGCAGCTAGTTCAGGGAAGCCAGAAAGAGGGGACCCATCTTGATGAGAATTGAGTAGTCTTCCTTCGTCCCGTTCTTCGTACCCTGCTATTTCATGATGCCACTTTCCTACTAACTATCAGTATGCCTCTATTTGCGGTCATGAGTCTACCTTTCACTTGGCATGCTTTCTTTTGGTCATTTAATTAGTATAAAAAAGATGACTTTCGCAGGTCAAAGATATGGGGGCCCTGGAAAAGTCCTGCCCTCCTCTTACTGATAATCAAAAGAATGAGAAGGGTGTTGAACTAGTCATTCTGGGACGTCATTCTAGGGGGCCTAAAAAAGGAGCTCAGCTGGATCCTATTTCCATGCATCGCGAACGGGTCCTACTATATACAGCTTATTGGACACTTTCTGAGATCTGATTAGGCACTTCAATGCTCTTCGAGATCCGACCACGAGGACTATGAAGAGTGGTCTGCGTCAGTGTCCACTGTCCCGATACTTCCTCTAGGTCGAATCCACTTTCCATTGAATCAAAACCCACTATGCCTGATGTGTTAGTGGTGAGTCAGGTGCGAAGCAAGCTCAAAAGTCTTCCCAGAAATGCAGTATCCCTCAACCCAGGTTCCACTACTGGTCTGCCCTTTTCACCGCTACAAGAGATGAAGCCGAAGCTCAATCTGTTGCATCAGCTGATTCAGAAATAGGATTATAGAAAAAAGCACCGAAACAAAAGTAGTAGACAACCCCCAACAGCTTCTGACAAGAGGCTAGTTTCGGGGGGTGAGTCAAAAGAAGTGAGCTACTTTGTCCCCTTCGATCATATATAGGAGCGGAGAATAGGTGTGAGCCTCGGTGTCACATGATGGGATCGTATAAATGGCCAATGAGTTTCTTGACCATGTCATCCAAGGCCCCATGAAACATGGCAACATTTCGTGATACCCTTCATATGTGAGGCTTGCCAGATCGATAGTGAAGGCAGTAGCCATTGCATCATCTCGAATTGGACAATGTATACCACTAAATTATTGAGGGACTTCTTGTTGAACTCAGACCTTGTAGCATTCCAAAGAAAGTGCAACCAACTTGTCATTGGAGTTGAAGATGTCGTGGTTGGGAACTCGAGGGAGGTGGATTTACTGTTTTTGCTTTGGGAAAGGAGGGAAGGGAGGGAAGCATTCGCAGAGGTATGGAGATGAAGGGGATAAAGCAATGTGAGGGGAGGGAAGACATTTGTCAAAACAACGGGGGGCTTTGGTTTACAAGGAGAGAGGAATGTGACACGTGTTGATAGATAGGGTGATGAGCTTAACTTTAGTTATAGTTATAGATATGGATATATCTCATTTGGTAATATGTCCACTTTTTACTATTCTTCAAATATTTGTACCTATTTTTTGTATTTATTTTCTTGCTAATACAGATTGTGAGTTCGATATGGTAAGCATTGCATATTGGAAAACAATTTCCATCATAGCTATTACATGAGATTGGTAGTACCATTAAGGTCGTTTAGGTTCTTTTAATGTAGCTATGCAAATGTCAAGGGTCATATAACATTTTTTAAAAAACTACATCGAAATAGGAGACAAGCGGACAACAAGCTACGCCGCTGGTCCTTTTTGAATTGCAGAATCAATTCTTCTAAACACTACATCCATAGACCTAAGAATCATAACATTACTGCTCAAGACTTTTTAGACCCTCTTCAAAAACGTAACAGCTTATGGTGCTAAGAAACCAAAAGTATCAAAACCAAAAGGGATGAATGTATGTTGATTCTCAATGCACGCTTTCTCGTGCTTCACCACTTTTGTTGAGGTAGCTTTAAGGGCAGTGTGCCCCACTGTGAAGGTCCCGCTCTTCAACCCCAGCAGCGGAGGAACTCCTGTCAAATCTATACAAGCATGTTTTCCTCCGACTCATCCAAAAAACAATATATCAACAGGTCTAAGTGTGAATTGTCCCTCCTGCAGATCGGTTAAAAAGTTCGCAGGCGCCTCTTTCTTAGCAGCAACATCTGCATGTCTGAGTATATCAAATAAAACGTCTCTAACAAGTTCATGTCTGTATTTAAAACCCTGAAGCTCCATGCAATGAACTTCATGATCCTCAAAAGTATCTAAGCATGCTTTACGACAAACTGAACATATCTCACTAGCATGAAATAAAGGAATCATTAAGAATGCTCTTTAACACGATTTTTAACTCCATTTTTAAGACAGATATGGTTCTTTTTTGATGACACATATGGTCATTAAAATGCTCTTTAAGACGACTTTTAACTCCATTTTTCCTGTATAGCTTTCTATTTCCATATATTATGTTGTTTTATACTAGATTCTTTTATGTTTCCATGATTTCTTTACATTTTCCGTAATAATATGGACATGTTTATTAAGTTTGGAACTCGAACATGTATCGCTTTATTATATTTATGTGGATTACAAATAACATTCTTGGAGAAATTGCTGGAAAATCTGGCTCGCAAAGACCGAGTTGATAATCTTAAAATCATTTGACCTACTGTTCCTAAGGACAATACTAATCTACTAATATTCAATGGTTATAGGCCACCTACGGATGGATATATGAAAACCCACCTTTTATCTATCACTGGAATTTTAACTTGGGTCAAAACATAAGCGACTCGATCAAACATTTCCCATGAGCCTAACAACGAGACATTTCTGAATTATGTAACTTAAGTTGTGTGTGTTTGAGTATATATATGTCGAGTCTAAGGATGATCCATTAAATAACCCACTTGTCACTGAAAAACATCTAGAGAGTTTGCCCAAATTACGATTCACAATTGCCATTGCATAGAGGATGTTAAGGTAACCTTCATGCTACTAGTGTAATGTTCTGGTCTTAGATTCTCGGTCCATTATCGAGGAAAACTGACCCCGACAACTTTGTTGAGCTCAGATCCAAATAGATCCATTGGCAACCACCCGTCAAGTAGTAATCCCTACCACTTATATCCCACACCCACACTTCGTGAGTCACCAAAGACCTTTTAGCCATCAGTATTATAGAGAATAAGTAATGTGTCATATCGCAACGAAGATGTTGCACATATAAGTAGAGGAGATTGTAACATCTCAAATATTGTCACACATCTAGCAGATCACAAACTTTAATGGTGGATTGTAAGTAGTGGGGGTACTATACAATTTGGGCTTAAACATTTAGATTGTGGGCAACGGTTCCTCCATAATGGTTTGGGCCTAGGCCCGGGGCGCTACAAATAGTAGCAGAGAGAGTCCCCTCTAATAGTGAAATAGGCTACCTAAAAGATATAGATACCTCAACCAAAGAAATAGGAGGAAAGGGCAACCCAAAGCGTGCAATCATCACTATTAACAGAATAAGTGAAGAACAAGAACAATGACATGTAAGTGGAAGATATTGTAGCACCCCAAACATAGTCCCGTATATAGTAATCGCAAAGTGTGGTACTAGATCATAAGTAATCGAGAGTGAGACTACCACTAAACAATGTAGGCTTAAGCATTTTAAGTTGTGGTGGTCGACATACTTCGTTTTTCTCGAGCCCAACAAGTTATGAAGGTCAGTATTCCTCCATAATGGCTCGAGCCAAAGCCTGGGACGTCACAAATACGAACCCCTATTTATCTACATACACGAAAATCAATACTATTACAACGCACCTAATTAAGATAATTCAATAGTATGACATGTACTTGTATAGTTTGACTTATATTGATTTACCAGTTGTACTATAGCAAGTTTGTCTTCCTTGAACTCATAATGATTTTATTACCAAACTTTTATGAGTTCAAAAATAAAAACAAGTGTTAAAAAATAGAGTAAATTACACAAAAGTCCTTGAATTATACGTTGGATTTCAATGTCAGAGCTAAACTTTCAAAGGTAACAATGTGCTACATGATCTTTAAGATTTGTCTTAATATGGTTCTTGACTATTGAAATCTAATTAATTATTTGATCTTTCTAACATTAAATCAAAATAGTTCAAAACTACATTGAGGTAAATATTAAAGATTGGGTATCGTATTGTTATCTTTTAAAGTTTCGATATGACATTGAAATCGGTCGTATAATTCAGAACTTTTGTGTAATTTAGTCTAAAAAAATATTCCTAATTCCCTTCTAAAGATCCGTTTCCAACAATCAAAGAGTCCATTTGGACTTATAAAGATAAGAAGGGTTCGAACTTATAATGATAAAAATAGCTTCGTTGTTCATGGTGGCCGAACTAGTATGCTTCTTAGGGGGCCATGCCCCTCCTTTATTATTCCATTTCACTTATATAATGTTGTTAATTTTTTGTATTGCCCGTGCTCTTCGTTTAAATTATAAAAGAATAATTTTGAATATTATCACTAAACGTCTAATGGTTTATTGACAAAGCATTGTATCTTCTAATTATTGAATCACAGTTCGAGTCCCATCAGTGCACTTTATGTTAAAAAAATTAACTGTACTCACTTCATCTCTCTCCATCCTTTCGTTTGCTTAAAGAAATTAAATCCAATCTTTATTTGTTAAAAAATTACTTCTACTCACTTTCAAAATATTAATATTATAAGTATAATTTGATATAAAATAAGATTGGTCACATTTATTTTAATTTTCTTAGTAAACGAAATAAATTTTATGATTCCTTTTTAAATATGAAAATGTTTAACTAAAATTATTTAAAAAATCACAATTGGAAAAAAATAGGTTATCCTTTCTTTTGCTTAAAAATTTTAATTCCATCATTTCTTTGTTAAAAAAATTATTTCTACTTAATTTCAATATAGTAATATTATAAGTATAATTTGATATAAAATAAGATTGGGACTCATTTATCTCTCCCATTATTTTTAATTTTCTTAGTAAATGAAATAAAATCTATGGTTTCTTTTTAAATATGGAAATTTTAAATAAATTATTAAAAAATCACAATTGGAAAAAAATAGGTTATCTTTTCTTTTGCTTAAAAAAATTAATTCCATCCTTTCTTTGCTAAAAAAATTATTTCTACTCACTTTCAATATATTGATATTATAAGTATAATTTGATATAAAATAAGATTGAGACTCATTTGTCCTAGATTAATGTTGTAATGGAATAATATTTAAGTTATCATCTGCGTAAATCCATCATTTGACTCGCTAATACTTATTATAATAACTGCATTTTCATATGGTTGATGAATGAATATATATACAAATATATGTTTTACTCTTATTTAAATTAAGACAATAAGATTCCTAATGAATCTTGATATGATTGTGTTTAAATATGTATTTTAACACTTCAAATACCATTGTTGAGTATCGAGAATATCATGAGTCAACATTATGAATTCACACGTTACTTGCCATGATTTTAATAAGATATTTGTGGTAAGTGATGAACGACTAGACACTACTCTAATTATGTCAAATTCTAGTATGAGGGATCAACAGTCCAACTAGAACCTCACTAAAAGAATCTCTGCAAAGAGAGCGAGTTGTAATTTATATCTGGATAAGTACAGGGTCGAACACATAGACATGAGATGATTGGATTATTTAACTAAGGTACAAATACCTATACTAAGGATTCTAATGAGATCGATGTTAACGAAGATAATGCATGGTATTTTTGATCTTTTTGTATGCAGATAATAAAATGCTACAAAATGAAGTAGAATGGAATGCATAACAATACATACAACAATAATGAATGCTCCTGAATTAAATCCTAAGCATGAGATCTATTTTAATACACAATTTGGTCCATTCGATTAGTTATGCCAAGAGTGTAAATGATTAGATGCTTTCTACAAAGATTAATCGAGTCAATATTGAAGCATCTAAGTTCTTAAGCATAAATGTGACTCTTCCTATTTAATCATATCTACATTTGACTTAAAGTCATTTAAACTCACTTAAACATGAAGTAATATGACAAGGATTAATTTACCTAAGACAAACTATCTAATCTAAAACTTAAAATGAATTTAAGGTGAATTATTTGACACATAAGCAAGGACTTTTGTTATGTAAATAGTTGATCAATTACACATTTATTCATAGCATAATCGTGTAGAACATGAAAAGAGGATTCCAATAAGACCAATTTTATCAATTTTGGATATCATATGCTCAAGATATTAAATAATGAATCCAGGAGCCTTTTTGTAAACAATACTTAACTACAAAAATCATCACAAATAAGTCCAATATGGATTCAAAAAATAAAAGAGAGCAACAAGAGCTTACATGCAATTGACTAGTTGCGTTGGGCTATATCTGTAATTTAAAGAACTCAATGGGGTGCAACTGCCAAATCTCCAAGAGGGCATGTGAAAGGTGTGATGCATCTGTTTTGGCATGAGGCTTGGGTGGCATCCCAGGCTCAGACGATGTCGGTTCTACTGCTGCTTCAGAGCTCGATCTGATTCCATTGAGGCTGGAGTCTCGGTGATGTGGGTTGGGGCTAATCTCGACCATTTGATCAAAGAGATCAAAGACACGTGTACTCCTCCTATGTGGTCTACTCCTCATTGTGCGGTGGTGTACAAGCAGGGCTCCAACGACTGATGGAGAGCTCCTCTCTCGTATTCAAGGCTCGATGTAGATCCAAGAACCTTCATGAAGGTTTGGCGAACCTGGTGGAAGGTCCATGCGACTGTTGCAATGGCTGAAATAGTAGAACGATGAAGCTTTGTCAAAGCGAAAACCCGAGATCAGAGATGGGCTCAAAGCTCTGACCAATAAAGTACATGCAATTTTAGAACTATATAGTCGAAACAAATAAGAGTTTGGAGGTGGTTTTGGGGCACTATATAGGCGAAGCAAATAAGAATTTGGAGGTGCTTTTGGGGTGAACAGAGGGTTGTCAAAGGCGGAGAAGATGAAGCCCTAGATGGGTTCTTCTTCCTTGCAGGAAGAAGAAATAGATTGAGTCGGAGGGGGATCGGGGGAAGAGGAGGACGTAACCAAGATCGTGCATGAAGATGGTGGAAAGATGCCCTCATCATGGGCTGTAATTTCTTGATTGTCGACAACCCAACATGTATCGGATCTTACCATACACATGGTATTACATGTGTGTGGAAAGAACATTTACATATTTGCATGCTTAGTTGCTAGTATGAAGCGTTGTTATTTTTCTATGTGTTAAATTGATTATGTTTATATATAATGTGTATTTCTATGTTGATTTTATCTGAATATGGTTGAGAATATTACAACAAATAAAATGCATGATCCATACAACTAACTCCAACTTGGGAATGCATAGGTAGGGTTGTAAGCCAACATCAAACAAGAGTACATTCTGGGTATATTTACCATTCTAACTCGCAGGGACGGAGACAGGGGGCGGGAGGGGGCTTGGCCCCCCCCGTCTCCTAATTAAATCTCTCTATATATTATATTATAATAATCGATTATAATTTATACGTAAAATAGTTAACTATGAAAAATAATACGTTGTGTATAATGGCCTCCCCCATCTCTCATTTACAAGTAGTATAGATATGAATACATCCATATCTGATCCGACATTGTATCAATATTATACAAATTCTGACATCCGTATCTGCATTTGTTTTCAAATGGATACGAATATCGATATCACATTCATATCAACAAAAATTTATATCCGAATCGATATATCCATATATATAAGGTTTAATGGGGCTACCCTCTGGGGGTAGCCAACTGGCTACCCCCGCATCATTTTTCAGCAAAATTTTTTGTTTTTTTTTTGAAAAATACCGTCATGTTTTTTTATCACTATATCCCTCTAATATGTCATTCAAATTTTGTTAGAAACAGAGATTCATATGCCATCCGTGTAGAACAGGTCGATTACAATAATTCTAAGACTGTTAAAATTACATATTCTAGATAAGGTATAAGAGTCTCTGTTTCTGACGAATTTTGAATGATATTAGAGGGATACAATGATGAAAATACATGGCGGTATTTTAAAAAAAACCAAAAATTTTTGTCGGAAAATAGCGCGGGAGCAGTCAGTTAGTTACCCCAAGGGGGCAACCCCATTAAACCATATATATATATATATATATATATATATAATTGTATAAACATTTTACAAATATTTTGAAAACTTGTTTTGTAAATAATTTTACAAAGAATTTTTGAAACAATTTTGCAAATAATTTTTACAATGTTTTTACAAATGTTTACAACAAAATATTTTTCAAAGGTTTGAAAATATTTTACAAAGATTTTCCTAAGTTTTTTCAAAATATTTTGCAGTTACTTTCAAAATCATCCCACGACCATGGAAGAAGATGCTTGTTCATAAACTGCACGCAAGTACAATCCATAAATACCATATATTATGCTACCAATCCATCGTCATTCGTCAGCCATCACTATGTTTAACATTTGAGACTCCAATGGAATCGCCGCTCTAGAAAATCCGCATGCATCGAAACAACCATCACAGCCAGAGCTTGGAAGATACTCCATCAATTTCCTCCTCTATCATCTAAAAAGAAGAAACCGAGCTTCAACAACTTCATATGAAAAGGCCTTGCAAAATGCCCATGCCCCATCTTACAATTATTTTCTAATTTAAAGCCATTTATTATTATTTTTTAATTCATAATGTATATTGTTTATATAAGAAACGGACTTTAGTTTTTTAGTGGCCATTTCAACTCTAGAACGTGGTTCGATTGGGTCAACATTTCATCACTCCATGTTTCTGCTTTGCGAACCCAGATCCAACTCTCCAGCCAATTTTCATTTTCCCGACTCCCACTTGCATCAACTTGTTCCCCAACCTTTGTTAATACGGATAGCTAACATGCTTTATATCTGATTTATTATATAAAATCTTTGTATAAAATTTACAAGTAGAATACTAATTAGCGATCAATCAATCAACGTAAAGTTCATTGGTTAATCATCATAACATGAACTCTTAGTAACAACATTGACATTCGTTGTGAATACCGAGTATCAAGAATAATTTCGTAAAGACTAATAATTCCATTTTTGGAGATGTGATTAGAAATATGGTTCTTTATCCTGTGCAACGCACGTGTTCACATTAGTTTATTTTACACCGCAGTTCAGCCATTGTGTGTGTAGTATATATCTGTGTGCACGCATGAGTTGGTGCGTGCGTGCGCAACGAAATCGACATATTGCATTTGCCATTTATTCACGGGATCGTAAGTGCAGGAAAATATCTCTCAGCATGTGCTTCAAGTTGAGATCTGCAACTGGATGAGCATGGACCAACTCCACGTCAATTTCATTGTATGATAGAAATTTTGTGTTGGTGATATGATACACTGCAGATCGAGAAAGTATTGTAGATCAATCAGGCCAGCTCGGCACATAATATTTGGACCGGACTTTGGTTAGGACCTAGATTTTGAAAAATAAACAGGCCTAGGCATGCGGCAGGAAGTGGCAGCTGGCAGGGGTCGATGCATGCCATCGAGGATAGCAGAACACGTCGAACAGGAAATTTCTTGTTGCATGCGGAAGTTGTGCTACGCTTAGGCCACGTAGGCATGCGAGACGTGCATCAAAGCTGGTGGGAGGAGATTAATGGAATTGCAGAAATCAACATGGGTGAAATCGGTATAATTGCCCCCTGGTGATAGCTATCTTTCCTCTTCTAGCCTCTGACTTTGATAAACTCCCACCCTTCACCCCCTCTTCCCAACACCTAGGGCTCCCCCCACCCTCTAGCCATGTTCGACGATCGGCATCTGCTCCTCCTTCGGCTGTGCGCCATCTCTCCAATCCATCCCCCCCTCCAAAAATTCCTCATCATTGACGATGACCCCATTCCCTCCTTCGTCGTTCGACCGCATCAGCGAAAAAGGAAAGTTACTTTCCCTCCTGCAAGAGACGAAGGGGGAGACGGTTGGGGCATGACATTGAAGATATCATTTGAGGTCAGAAAGAAGTAATTTGAGGGCAAAATTGGAATTGGAAGTTAAAAATTAATGGGGGTCGAACAGGGCCAGAGATCGGGGGGAGGAATTTCTGTGATCCGGGGCTGGTGGAGGGAGGTGAGGCGATGATGGCTTGAGGAAGTGGCAGCCCTAGTTGGTGATGGGAAGAAGGGAGGAGGACGGGATTCTACCGAATTAGAGGGTAGAAGTGGAAAGATGGCTGACACAGCAGGGCCAAAAATGGAATGTAGGGGCAGGGGGCTCACGCCGACATGTATTATCCCACTTTTGTCTTATATCGATTTTGCCCATGCTGACTTTCTGCAATTCCATTAATCCCCTTCCACCGGCTTTGCTGCATGTCTGGCATTCCTGCGTGGGCTAAGACTACATCACCTTCCGCATGGAACAAGAATTTTGACATTTGACGTGTGCTGCCCTCCATGCACTGACCCCTGCCAACTATCGCTTGTCGACCTCGTACCTTTGCTTCCCCACTCTTGCATGGAATATATATTGGGACTATCAACCACTTCTCTCACTTTACGTCTGCCGCCCCAACCGCGTCTGCCGCCACCACCATACAAGGAGCTTGGCGATGGAACAACCTTTGCCCAACGACCACGGAAGGAGCTTCACCATCCAACAACCTCTGTGAAGAAGGTACCTCCTGTTTGCGATGGAAGCTTCTTCTCCATCATCCCCTTCCCTGGAAGAAGTAGCCTCCACTCATGCATCTGAACTTCTGCATCTTCATCCAACGTTTCTATGGTTGCCCTTCTTGCTTACAACAAGACGACGGAATTCGTGAGTTATTGATATCTATCTTTTACGGATATAGTAACATACTTTTCATCTGGCAATCTATATATGCATCGCATTCGAATTTAGAAATAGATAATGATATGTGAATACATGCATCTTGAATTGATGTGTTAGGCACTCCACGAAAGTTAGGTTTGTTGTCCATGTCTTGTTAAAGAGACCATAGTATTAGAAACTGTGTTATATCTTAATTGAATGACTTGCTATAATACAAAAATAATATATGTAATTATTTTCTAAAAACTGTATCATATATATAAAAAGCGTAAATGATTTTATTATTTGTAACTAAAAATAAATCTAAAGCTACATATTAAAACAAATATACAAATAAATGCACAAATATATGTGGACATCAAAGTGTATTTGTTTATGTATATATTATAAAACATATACGTATGCAATATTATATAAAATTGGTACATATATATCTCATGTAAGTTCCTACATTAGGGGCGATATAATATTACTTATTTAAAAATCTTAATTTTAATGGTATAACTTAGCATCGTGTTAATGAAAGTGTATTTTGATTTGAACAATTTTGTAAGGATCTTTTTGTCAATACAATATTTGTTGGGATATTTTTGTGAAATTGTAAGTTTACAAGGATATCTTTGTGGAATACACTTGTAAACACATTTTAATAATTATAATGAGAAGTATAGCAAAGATTAATTATATATATAGTCTCAATAATTGCCCCCCTCCAAGTAGAAATTCCTGGCTTCGTCCCTGCTAACTCTTGTAACCATACACACAACTACTATTTACAAAAGAGTTACTATCAAACTAAGCAAATTGCCAAGAGGTTAGTATAACCAAACCTAACCCTGCAAACGAATAGTGTTTGTTTGGTTGCTAGGTTGCCCCGAGGTAACCTGACATACCCCTAACTCCATATATACCTGGATTGGAATTAATTATATGGATCTCACAATTTCTTTGTTGTAATTTTTTTGACCACGTTCAAATAAAAAAACATTAAAAAATATATTATAATCATATATGAAAGTTATAACACATAATCAATATGACATCATATCACATTTATCATCCCAACCCTCTCAACCATCTAAACAACAACTACTACTTACAGGAAGATACTCCAACCCAACCTAACCATGTTACTTAACATGACGATAAAGTCGCGTGTTTAATCAACAATACACATATTTACATTTTTTACCAGACTTCACGGATCACAACGCAGATCATTGACGATGGAAGGCAAGTGCTTTACATACTGACAATCAGTAATTGGATTCCATACATCTGATTGTGTAATCAGACGGTCTGCATAACTCCAAATCATAGATGGGTACCTATTAGAGAGGAGAATTTGGGATGATCCGAACCTCGACTGTTCCCAAAGCAACCTTATACAGGAGGCCACGTATCGGTAAACTTCCGGAGCATTCCTAATTGGAGTCGGAGTCTGAGTCGGTGGATTCCTTTCCCTATATAAACGCCCCAGCAGGGAAGGCTCTCTCCTCCAGAATCGAAACGCATCTTCGTCTTTATCCACGCGCTGGTTTCGGACGAAGGGCCCCTCTTCGCAGCTGTCGGCGTCCTCCCCTCCACACGTTCTCTTCCCCTCTCCCGGCCTCATCCCTCTTCCGCAGCCGTCGCATATCCCGGAGCTTAGGGTTCGAGAGATCCGCCCGTGGGCCATGGCGAGGAATCCGGCATGCACCGTCTACATAGGTAATCCCTTGATTCCGATCATCCTTTAGGGTTTTGGTCACATCTGCCGATCGTTACAGTGGTTCTTAGGGTTTACGTCGTGATGGATCTTGTTGTGATGGATTGGGGATTTAGGGTTCAGATGGACCATGGTTTCTCCTCCTCTGTTTGTTGATTTGTGTAGGTCGTGTGCAGAGTCTGGGTGTTGCTTGTGACGGGAAGATGTGGGGATGATTTGAGGATCTGTGAGGGTTGAAGCTTAAGGAATTTGGGAGGCGGGTGATTTTGCGGGTAGATGTTTACCTTTCCATTCTCCGTATCTATTGGGTTATAAGGCCGCGAATCTTTCGTGCTGCAAGAAACTACAAGCTTTTATGAGGGTAGTCGTTAATCCAACTGAGCGTCTTTCTGTTCCTTTCTCTTCCGACGAAGGAAGTGTAGCTTCCTCCTTGCAGGCTTTATCCTGGAGACGAAAAAACATGTCAGGGGCGGAACTGATGGGTTCCTCGTGGTTTGTTCCTTTAGGAATGAAATCTTTTTAGGAATTTATCTAACATGACAAGGCGAAACTGATGGAACTGATGCCTTCTGTTGTTGAGAGCAATGATTCTATCAACTATTGTGATAGAATATATTGGAATTGTTTTATATCGATGTCAGAATAGCTGCATAGTTTATTGTTCTGTCAGTGTAGAAAGAATTTGGTCCTCTCCTTTTGAAGACTGACTGGTTGGTTCTTGATGTTATTAGGTAATTTGGATGAGAAGGTTAATGATAGGGTCTTGTATGAGATTCTTATCCAGGTAGGTCGTGTCGTAGACCTATACATACCCGTCGATAAAGAAACAAACCGCCCCAGGGGATTCGCCTTTGCCGAGTATGAATCAGAAGAAATAGCTAGCTATGCTGTGAGACTATTTTCTGGCCTTGTACGCCTACATAACAAAACTTTGAAATTTGCGGTGCGTTTCTTGATCTTTTTTAATTGTACCAGTATTCTTTTATAGTTTATTTATTAGTTCTTGAAGGACAACCTGGAGCTTGTCCTATTTCATATCTCTACCTACTGATATTTTAATTAGTAACTCATACTATGCTATGTTATATCATTTGCGTGCATGAACAGATGTCTGGGCAAGATAAGCCCTCTCCAAATACTGCAACACCAGTCACTCCACAGACAACTCCTTTGCCCAGTTTGAGACCACATGCCATGCATGAAAAAACAGAAATGCAAACAGCCCGAGTGTCAACACCATCTGGTAGTTGTAGAATGTCATCTCATGCACATTCTAAATTCATGGAAGGTGACTTGTCCTTTTAATGGTACTCCACCCCTTTCCCCATCCTGATGATTTTTTATTCTCATGCGTTAGTTTTATTCTATGTTTCAGCACCTCCACTTGGGTACAATAATAATGGATTGATTGCCAGCAATTTTGAGCATAGTAGGCGGGTTTTTGGTTCTACAATGAATTATATCAATTCCCAAAACTCAAGCCTTCGAGTTGGCTATCCATACCACTGATAGCTTTTTAGCTATGTCTTTTCATGCTCAATTTCAGTGTAGATGGTTCATGTCCTGCAAGAGAAGCCATAGTTTAATGGTTTTATACCCTTCTATGATTTCCATCTAATGTAGTGAAGTACTTGTACTAGTCTAAGTGGTCAGAAATTGACCATCTAATGTAGTGAAGAACTTGTGCTCGTCTAAGTGGTCGGAAATTGGCCATCTTTGAAACTAATGTGATATGGACATGGCAAGTGTCACACCCGCACGATATGTATTCGGTAAGTAGTGGGAAAGGCACATGGAATTTGGCTGGTGAATTATTGTAACAACCTGTTTACCTTCTACTTTTATGATCTTTCCTCAAGACAGGATGTTATGATCTTATGAGAGTTCATATCGTTGGAGTCTGGGGAATCCCTCAGTTTGTTCTCTTGGAAATTCATAGCAAGATAGATGCTTTAATCGTACTTCAGCGCCTTTATTATCATGTTGTGATGGTTTGCCTTTTCTGTTCTCAAGGGTAAGCACACATTATTACATGTCAATCATGTTCTGCAGCTTAGTAGTACTCTAGCATACTCGATAAGTCTCCTTATCTGACAGAAGTGCGAGTTTCTTGATACTTTTAGCAGTTTCAAGATTCTGCTGCTGTCTATATTTGATTGGTGCTCCTTCCATGTTCATCTTGAATCTTGTGAACCATTCAGTGATAAGAATTTGGTCCTGATGACACATCTGCGTGGAATTCCTAGGCATGTATGTTGATGCTATCTAGAAGCTTTTTCTAGCGTGGTAATTTGTGACCCATAAGAATAAAACATGGTGAATTCAGATGTGAATGTGAAGTTATTGTCTTGTATGCTAGTGGTAGTAACATTTTTCTTCTCATGCTAGCTGATGTTTTTTCCCCTGTGCGGCTGATATGTTGCGGTAAGCCATTATTGAGATATATGCCCTATAAGAATATAAATCAGTTAAATAATATGAAGGCAGTCTATGTTTCTGATTAATATTGGAGTAAAGTCAAATAAAATGGAAAGATGAAAGTACACTTCTGAAAAGATCGTTACTTAGACCAGCGCTGAATAGAAACTATATCTATATGTTTGGATATGGACAACATTGTCATCTGTCCAGTTTGTTTTGACCTCTAGTCTATAGCCATATTACTTGATTTCTTGGATTAATCATCTGACTTCACTCTAATAAAAGTTGATCTCCATTTATTTATTTTTTCATGTATAGTGTTTTACCTTTTTGGTTGGAAACTTCTTTTTTATACTCATAAGCATGATATTGTATGGCTTGGGTAACTGCTTTCATTTATTGCATGTGTACATGATAGTTCACACTTATTTTTTACATCTAGAATTGGCCAAAATATCCTTGAAGCAAGAAAATTAAAAGAAAAGTATGGCTGACATGGCAAAACAAAAGAGTATGGCTGACATGGCCCTGAAAATGAAAACCTATGTATAACTATGATCACGAGGCCTCGAAGGGAAGGAAAATTGTGTGAAAATTGGAGGGCCACTGACAAAGATCTTCAAAGTACTTTACACCTTTTAATGCTTTCATTCTCCATCAACATATAAAAAGTAGTCCGTATAAAGAAAGGTGGTGGATCTTGTCGTTACACCACATTTCTTCTTCATTGGTGCAAAGAAAATTTCAAGATCTAATTTCTTTTGAATCAAAGAAACATGACATGAATCTTCCCTAGGTTCTTCCCAATTTCCCCAATTTTCTATTGAAATACGGTGTTTCCTCTTTGTTCAATCACCACAAAGGATTCCTTACTTCTTGCCATCTAGCTACTTCGCTTCACTCCACCACCACACAGCCCAATCTTTACAAATCCATAATATACGATCTTTTTGCTTTCTTGGCTGGAAAGTGTTGAACTTGCCTTTTTTGGCCTCTACGCATGGAAGGATGTGTAATTCTCCATTTCAAACTCTGATTTCTTCTTCTTACTTCTTCTTGACCATAGAGAAACCTTCCCTCCATTATTGTGTCGTCTTTGGCAATGCCTTGTTCACTTCTCTATAATGATAATCTTGTATACAGCAAAAGTTTTAATTATTTTGACACCTTGCAAAGAGCTCATCACATGTGCTCTTAAGTGAGGAAAACATGAGTAAGTTAGGGGTGCCCCATTAGGCTCGTCTTTAATCCCTCCCAACATTTTCATTCCCTCTTCCCAATCTTTCTCTACCTCGTACTGATCATTTGCCAAATTGAGATCTTCATTTAACAAGTTATGCTATAATGGCTTCATTATACAATTTTCATGTCATGCTTTGTGCAACATCATGAATGCGTTGCTTTATTGATTGCAATATCAACAACATTCTTTGCCTGGAACTCACCCCTATGACTCATTTATGCTTTATTTTTTCCATCTCTTCAATCAAGTCCTTTGTGGATTCTTTGTATTCTTGATTAGGGTCTAAATTAACCCCACCCTTTCTCAGAAGCTTTCCTTATATTGTGATTGTTTCAATCTGCTCTGAAGCCAAATTCAAGTCAGAAAATGTTTCTGGTTGCTTCCCCAGGTCCCCAGTTGTTCCTTCTCAGAGCGTGAGTCGATGAGCATTTGAGGCTGCTGTTGGGGGCCAACAGCCACTGGTTGTCTGTTGCTATTGTTGCGTTCCATAGAAATTTCTTGTACAACTTGATATTATACGTTGCAATCCTTCACTATCCAAACAGATCTCTCTTTCGAATTATTTCCACCCTTATAGATGCTTCCTAATGCAGCACAAAATTAAAATATAGGGCTTGATGTTTTATCCATTAATTTTATTTACGTTTATTCGAGTCATGGCAATTTTATTAAATAAAAGAGATCGCATGTGATCTTTAATTAGTTAGGTGGTTTCGGTTTGAATTTCTAATTTGATTAGTTAGAGTCAAATTAGGATAAAGGTAGATTTGAATTTCTATTCAAATCAATTAGAGTCAAATTAGGATAAGTTGGGATTTGAATTTTGATTTTGGTTTCTATTTTTTGTAATCTCATCCCTCCTATATAAAGGGATGATGGTCTTTTATTTTGGAGGGGTTCAAAATATATGAAAATTGAGTTTATCTCCATCTCTCTCTCTTTCTCTCTTGTTATTTTCTCTCTTAACGTGGTCTTCACGATTCTCCTCCCAAAATCCCACGCATCCGGCGTGTTCTCTTTCTCCTTCCCCTCTCTATATTTCTTCCACCGAAAATTATAATTTTCTCCGTTGCAAATCTCCATTTCCATCAAGTGGTATCAGAGCATGGCAGACGAATCGTTCCTACGATTTGACGATCCTGTCGACTATTGGAGGATGCAATTCAACTTCAGTCGTCTATCTCATGGCAAGCATTCACGTACGCGTCAACAAAAGTTCAAGAAATGCATTGAATCAAGCATCAAAGTCCAAGAGTGGATGGATGCGACATTCAATGAAGATTCACTCGACAACAACAAAATTCAGATCGTCGCAGCTGCTGTGCAACCCGATTTTGAGAAAAAAAATAAAGGTACTTTCATTCCAAATGAAGATTTATTTGATATAACTATTGTGCAAGAAGAAAAGGATCAAGGGCCCATCTTCGATGAAGATCCCGCGGACGAGGAATACGAAAACCTTGATTTTTTAGCAACTGATGTTGCTGTCCAGAAATCAAAAAATGAAAAAAATGAAGATCGTGAGCCCATATTCGATGAGGATCCTATGGACGAAGAACTAGCATTCGTCGATTTGTTCTACATAGGAAGCAAAGAAGAAGAAATAAAACAAGATGTCGACAATGACACGTTGGCCAAGTTTCATGCTGCTGTTTAGGAACTTTCAAACCCGCATCCAACACTTCTGGAGTTTTTTCCAACATACGACAACCACATGCTCACATGCAGCAACATCTACCCTCGTGGGAAACCCCTTCCTCGCCAATGGAGGCCCTCCTATCCGAACAACCCACCATCACGACAACGGCAAGAGCACTCGCCCTTTCCATCATTGCTTCCTCTATCAGCAACGTCGTCCCCTTGTTGGACCCGATACCCCATCGTTGTGTACCGATATTGGTGCCATCGCCTTCCTTTTGGGTTCCTCCACCACCGATGGTTGAGGTTCCATCGTTGGAAAGATCTAAGCTGGCACCTATACCCTTCGTTGATACTATTCCAGAGACCATCTTGGCTGCTGCCACCGTACCCGATAGGGAAAGAAGCCACAGCCGTGATTGACAATCTCGCTCAAAGGGGATTTGGATCCCATGCAATCAGGAATAGGCGATGTAGGGAGAAAGTATGGGTGATGTCCTTCTGCTGAAATTATATTGGAATCTTCTGGAAATTTGGTACCATTATGAGAAGGGAGATATCAAGGAAGCCGACTGGAAAAGAACTTTACAACTGGAACCCACGTTCCGAAAACCCTGGCTTTGTTAATAGTTGCCAATATTATAATGGTATGCCTCAGGTCCGAGTTTTATGGTGCCCACATATTCCAAATATAGTACATAAGATCATTGGTATCTTTGGAGGTTACCGAAAAATCTCTACAAAAGGAAATCTCAGATTTACCTCCAGAAAAAATGATCTACAGAATTCCTGTATGGATAAAAGAATTTCTGAAAAATTCAAGGAGGTTAAAAAGGGAGGAAATAATCGTCCGTCAAATCCAATTAGGATTACGCACATGGGATTCAACTATATAAGGACCACATGGTCTAGTTTATTGGTCGCATCTCCTCTCATCCTAAATCTGTGCTATTCCTTAGCTATGGATTCTCCAAAGGCCGAAATGATCCTTAGCTATGGATTCTCCAAAGGCCGAAATGATCGATATGAAGATGCCCCATCAAGTTTTCAAACACCACATCAGCAAAGCAATTTCCGTGTGGGTGCCGCTATTTGAGCCACATATGTTCTTCCAACATAGTGTTGATGATTTCGACCACAAATTTTCAAGCTTCGAAGATCAAGTAATTCATCGAGAGATGAATTTTTCAAGCGGAGGAGAATTGATGCAGCACAAAATTAAAATATAGGGCTTGATGTTTTATCCATTAATTTTATTTACGTTTATTCGAGTCATGACAATTTTATTAAATAAAAGAGATCGCATGTGATCTCTAATTAGTTAGGTGGTTTCGGTTTGAATTTCTAATTTAATTAGTTAGAGTCAAATTAGGATAAAGGTAGATTTGAATTTCTATTCAAATCAATTAGTCAAATTAGGATAAGTTGGGATTTGAATTTTGATTTTGGTTTCTATTTTTGTAATTTCATCCCTCCTATATAAAGGGATGATGGTCTTTTGTTTTGGAGGGGTTCAGAATATATGAAAATTGAGTTTATCTCCATCTCTCTCTCTCTCTCTCTCGTTATTTTCTCTCTTAACGTGGTCTTCACGATTCTCCTCTCAAAATCCCGCGCATCCGGCGTGTTCTCCTCTTTCTCCTTCCCCTCTCTATATTTCTTCCACCAAAATTTATAATTTTCTCCGTTGAAATCTCTATTTGCATCACTTCCCCCACTAGTTTTGAGCATTGAAAGCTATTAGATTTGTGGCATTTGTTGGGCTACTGCTTTCCACTAGTAGACCTTGCGTATCACTGCAATTTGACAAAGCTATTAGATTTGTGGCATTGAAAGGGATTCTTCAACTTCTGATCGCTCCCAAGAGAAAGTTGCATCCCCATCTTGCTTCTGGAGCAGTTTACAAGTTTTTCCTTCTCATTTGGTATACCTTCCACAGAATTCTCCAGTCTTTGGCTGTAGCTCCCCTTTGCCACCACTTGAGAGGATATGAAACATGCACAGACTCCAGTGGTTGTGTATCCAGCTGCTTCCGATAATCCACAGACCTTTGTTGTATATGACGAATATCCATATTGTTACCACCACCAAAACAAAACGTTGCTTCTGCTTTTGCAAATTTTGTAAGCTTACAACAACCAACTATAGTTGCTCTTTGCTCCTCTACATCTGTCTCCTTATGCACACCAGCCTAAATTCGATTTACATTTGTCTTCTCCTTCACATCTTTGTCTTTCCATATGCCAACAAAGCATTCTTTTAATATATGCCATTCACACAATAATGTTGACAAAATTTAGATATCTTTTTTGTAAACCATCTTTTGCTTTGAACGATTGATTGCCGTTTCGCACGATCACATGGGTAATCCTAGGCTTCAGGTTGTCAATCACCACAGAGATCCTCAAGTTGCTTGGACTTGAAAAGTCTCTCATATTTTTATCTGCACACATATGTCTCCCAATATATCTCCCAATCATTTATGCTGGAGGTTTAACTTGCCAGGATTTTTTTTTGACATGAAGAGGGTGTGATGTCGAGGAGACACCCTCCTATTGATCTCGCTAAGATTGTGAAGATCCATATGCAAGTTATGCTAGCTAACCCAAGTTCTGGCATGCGTAGAATCATGTCGGCTTGAAATACGGGACCATCTAATTTTAGAAATTCATTCCCTTAAATACGTGAGATCACCAAGTGCATCTGCTTTACAAAGTCCTCGTCAAAATATCCGATCAAAATATGCTTCACATCGAGAACGTTTAGGTAAATGCTTCTTGCGTGACTCATCTAAACTCCATCATCTCAATTCTTGGATTCTAGAATTTAGTGAATAAACTTATAGCTAAAGGATTTTGCAAGCTTAACGCCTCGGTTTCTGCGAGCCATAAAAAGTAGACTTTGGAGAGAATAGAATCACCAAAGGGTGGAGGAGGATGTAAACCTTTTGTTGTTTTTACCTTCAGAATAGATAAAGGCTTTCTTCTCGGAAACAACTTTCGTCATCTCCACTATCTTTTTCTTCAAATCTTTCAATCTCCACATGAAAATCCATCGGCATAACAAATGGGGAATAGAAACAATCCACTAGCAAATCATTCTTGACTAAGTTGCCTTTATCATCCCCAATAAAAGGTTTTGAATTTCGTCATATTGGATTGTCGAATGATTTCTATCTTATCTTGCCAAATGTTTTAGCCAACATTTACACAATGTTTGACGTACTGTCATTTGACTTTCACGGTTTGCTTCTATTGTGGGTCATCATTTGATGAACAATGTGGACATTCGAGATTTGAAGAGAATGAAGATTAAAGAAACGTTTTGGAAGGTTTATTTCTTCTAGGCATAAGATTCAGTTGAGCATCCCTCTAGTTGTGGTTTTCTACGATGAGCGAATTGCTTGGATGAAAAGGCGGGTTACTACAAGTTCATGCTTGATGATAATAACCCTGCGGTAGGAGGGTGATTTTTTTAGTTCATAGGGATGTCAAGATGAAGTGGGACGTTCATTGTATCATTTTTGTTCATTTTGGTTGTTGACACACAGACGAATATGGTGTTTCAAGCAATCTAGAGATTTGTGCAGGTTGCATGCATGGTCATCTTGACTCTATCTCAAGCTTGTTGTCTGTGTTGGAATTTTTCTTTTTGTCGGGTGGTGTGCTTGGGGCCAAAGGAATTTGCTATAGAGAGCATCTTTGGTGATGCTTCATGGCTTGAGGTAAATGAGGACAAATCCACTTTTGTCCTTTTCAACATGGAGCTAGAGGATTTCAGTGGGCTTGTGAGGCCCTTTTTATACAGTACACGAGGGCTCGATTTTATTCGTCTCTTCTTGCTTTCTTAGGTTGGGATGAGGGGTAGTATTCTCATCGAAAAAAAACTCAATTTGGTCATTCTCAAGGTAGATGCTCAGTTTACCTCTTGTCGTGTGTGCCAGGTGGTGGTGATATGTACATTTGAGGATTATTGTTCAGAAGTGCATAGTTTAAATGAGACAAACAAAGTATTGCTTGATAAGTGGGCCATGTTAAGGGTTGCATGCGACTGTCTGATTGGGTGTTGTTGGAGAAGTTGAAGAAGAAGCTTGTGGTTTCCTCGTACCTTCGAAGAGATTCTCAACTATTTCGATTTCATTCGTCTCATTTTGCATGCTTTAGGCCATGATGAGAGGTTGTATAGACTCGTGGAAGAAGAAAAAAAACGTCATTTTGGGCTACTCTTGAGGGGGATGTCGAGTCTACATATTGTGTGTTGGTAGGTGGTGACATATCTTTTAGGACGGTTCAAGGGTGCGAGTGCCCAAGAAACATGTAGATGTCACATCTAGCAAGGGTTTAAATATCGATTTTGGATATCGTATCGATACCCTGTCGATACGATATTTCGACAAAATTTCGACGACATTTCACCCATATCGACCACCATTTGTGAAGAAACGACCGAAAACTGCCCTCATATCGCCATTTCACTCGAGATTTCGGTTCCTTGTCGAAATCAAAATTTTGTCGAAATTTCGTTGAAATTTCGCGAGATCTGAAACCATGTGTCACATCTAGTTTGTGAGTGTGATGTGGGATAATCTTCTTGCCATCTACTTTCTGGAAGATGATTTGCACAATCTTGTCGGGGATCGTACTTTTTTGCATCTTATTTTGGAAGATAGTTGTGGCTTCAATTTTTGATAGGATGATTCGACCAATGATGTGGCATTGTGAGATTTGTTCCTTTGTCTGTTGATGATGAATGCGGATTGGAATCTTCATGGGAAATGCTTGTGTGAATGGTGTTTGGTCCTTTTCTTTTTTGTTGTGACCTTTTTTATCATGAGGTGCTAGAGTTTATGAAGGTGTCTTAGTTTCTTTTACTATTCGTTCTTCTCCAAGAGATACTTCTAGTTATCTTGATTTTCTTCCTCTCTTATCGCTTGCTTCCGGTCGGGATGGGAGATTGTCTTGAAGTAGTTGAAGGAACACTTTGTTTTGGTTAACTTTGATGGGATATCGAGTGTATGTTATGTGCTAGAAGGTGGTGATACATAGCTTCGAGGATGATTGTTTGGGGATACTTGGTGCTCTTAGTTATCTTGATGTCCTTCTTCTCTTCACTTGCTTTCGGTTGTGATGAGAGATTGTCTTGAGTAGTTGAAGAAAAAGTGATTTTGGTCAACACTACGGGAGATGTTGGGTGTATGTTGCGTGCTACAAGTTGATGTCACATAGCTTCGAGGATGATTGTTAAGGGGTGCTTGGTTTGAAGAGATGAACACATCATTGTTGTCCAAGTGGGTCTTGCACTTTTTGGGTGATTGTTCAGATTTATTGTACAAGTTTTTTGGAGTATTTATGAGGTCACCTTTAGTTTGCCTACGCAGCTTGGGATGGCCACCATTTATTTTTTGAAAGGGGGTCTATACAGTCTTCTTGGAGATATTTTTTTTTGCATCATGTTTTTGGCACGAAGATTGGTCCTAGGGTGTGACCATGTGTGATAGGTTCCCTTGTTTGCTTGTTTGTGTCGAATGTTTTTGTAGATGTTTGGGAAAATTGTGTTTGGTCCACCTTTCGCTTTGACCTTTTGAAGAGAGTGCAAGAGTTTATGATGGTGTCTGAGCTTGTCAAGAGGAGGTGATTGTCGGACTTAGTCTGATAAGAGTTTCTCGATGAAGAAGGTTTACAAAATATTATATGCCTCGATGGTTTTTGACCTATGTGATCGTCACTATAGGTTGTCAATGGACTTGAATTGGAGGGTTCTTTTGCGAGTCTATATTTTTTATAGTTGTCGAAGCATGGATGAATGATCATTGAGATTTGGGGGCTAAGCTTTTTCAGGGACATACAACCTAGTTATCATCATGTCGAAGGAGTGGAGGCTATTGATCTCCCTCCCCTAGCTCTCCCCTGATCCCCCATTCTCCCCCTCCTTGGAGTGCATGAGCCTCTTATCAGGCACCAAAAGAGGTCCCATCCGTTGCAGTCCGAGCCTTATACTTCCTCCATGTTCAACTTCTCCTTGGACTTTGCTTTCCAGTTGCCACTTGAATGAGTGCGCGAGTATTGCCATCATAAACTTTATCATCCTCATCTATAAGCTCATCTTCGCACATACCCTGCTCCATGTGTCGAAGGTCTCACCTCGTAGTCATTCCCTCGTATGTCAATATCAGGCTATTCCTCTCTTGGAAGGAATAGTTCCTGCAACCCCTTGTATTGAGCTCTTTGCCTCGTGACCTCTTGTGCTCGCAACCCTCTCAACCATGGAGCTCTTAGATTGACCCACCACCACCTCCTTCCCCTCCCCCCCAAGCATGTAGACTGTCCTTGATGACTTGATCCCCCTCCATTTCCTCTCAACCCAATCCATCATCACCTCTTCCTCTGCCTTATAACAAGGTCGAATGTAGCCGAGTAAAGCACCTACATAGATGAGTCCTTTGGAAATGAGGTTAGATGGAGTTGTGGGTAGAGGTTAGAAGTTGTGGGTAGACAGTAGGGCGAGGAGAGGCCCCAAGGGAGGCATCGCTTAGCGTGGCCTGGGGAGGGCTCGAGCATAGGAGGAAGACGAGTCTAATGGTGTTTCAAAATTTAAGGGAAACAAATGTAACAAGTTCTTAACCAGATCTTGGTTTGTGTAAGTCATGATTTGGTTCATTTAATAGACGACTAAACAAACAGAGCAACATAGTTAACGATGTAAAAAGGTAGTAGCGTAAATGTAACCCCAAATCTCTTAGGGGCTCTAACTATAAAAAATCAAGAACATAAACAACGAAAGAAACATAAAAATGGATCGGTACGGAAGTTTGATGGAAGTTTGATAGCGTAGTGGAATTTGTCTTAAGCAACCCACTAAAGAATGGCTTAAGAAATTTTTGAGTAGAGTTGTGTTTGTTTTGGGAACTTAGAAGGAAAATGCAACTTCAAATGGTTAGTTGGTTTTCACTGATTCAATACATGTAAGAGTATTGCACCAAGGTCTACCAGTGCAAGCAATTGAGCAAAAGCGCATTACGTGTATTTGGATGTCGATGGATATGCCGAAGCAAATGCTGGAATTAGCGAAGGGTGACAAATTTCATAGCATATGCTTTTCTCTACAAGGTGTACTTGTATATATTTTCATTCGATTTAGTTTTGATTCATCAGTCAGGTACATGTATCTGCAATACTGGCGGATATGCTGAATTTTTGTACTTGAAGGCAGCTTTGGACGTAAATTCTACTTTCTTCTGTTGCAAATTGATTCAATAAAAAAACACAGAAGCCTTCGGTCTGACTAAGATCATCCACCTAATTGCATAGTTTGCTATTTACAGTGAACAAGTTAGAAACGGTTTGTTATTTATAGTGAACAAGTTACATATCCAAATATGTCCAAGATACCTTGCGAGATATTAGCCGATAAGCACTAGGTTGAAATTATTGATATGATATAGTTGATGATATTTCGTGTTGTTCAATACCATGGTCGGCTTTAAGCAACTAGCTCAAGCAATTAATTCTATTTTGGGTCCGGGTTCTTTCCTGAAAATGACCTATCAATTTCCCGCCAATTATTATATAGCGAAGAATTTTTGTTTTGAGAACTTGATGATTGATTACTTATGGGTCTGGTTGGAAATGAAGTTTTCTCGATTTGCGGGAGATGGACTGAGGGTTTTGACAGTTCTTTCTAAAGGGCCGACCGACTCGGCTAGGCTGGGTGTGACACGAGCACTAGGATGAAATGGTGGGCTTATACTTGGCAATCAATTGCTTAATATGACCGCTATTGCAGCTACTAACATATAATTTAGCATCCTCTGTTTTCTGTTAACTCAAGTTTTCTCTCGTGACATAAATACGAATTTATTATTTTTAATGACCTTTTATGGCACTTCAGTTCGTTGGCATTCTTTTGCCTGCATCAGGGGCTAAAGAGTAGCATTTATTGATAGAAAAGATGCCACATCTGGTTCAACAATACTTGTGTTGATTTTTTATTTTTCCCAACTTTTGCATTAAAATTTAATTAAATTTATATTATTGATTTAAACTAATATGGTGTTTATTCACGAGTGTTTATTCAATCATTACCACACATGTTAATGAATATATTTCTTTGAGTATTTTTGTATGATTTGAACAAGTTGGTTGAGTCAATACTAATAGGATAATGATATATCCAAATAATTATGATTGGGTGTTAAGTATTGATATGTATTTAATCATATATGAGTAAAGAGCATGAGCTTATGTCCTCTACTTGTTTAGAAATTTGGAGTTTCTGATATTTTTAACTATATATTATAATTTGATAGAAATCAATAACAACAAAGCTCTTTTCCATTTTAAGTATGATCAGCTATATGGATTTTTTGCCTCTATTTAGATCTATCTTGGGTCATTCTCGAGCTTAGGTCCAAAAAAATAAGATCCCTAAGTATAATTCCAACACTTCTTGGACTTTCCACACCCTCTTTTAGCCAGCTCAACATTCTAAAACTCACATCTCCTCATCGGTGCATCAGCTGATCTCCTTTGCAAATGGTCAAACCACTTTAAACGATTTTCTCGCATCTTATCTTTGATCGGAGCTACACTCACTTTCATTCTGATGGCATCATTCCGAATCCGATTTTTATGTGTGTGTGTCCATACATCTAACTTAGCATTTTCGTTTCTGTCACTGCCATTCTCTGCACATGTATATGGTTCACAGGCCAACATTCAGATCTATAGAGCATTGTAGGTCTCACTGCTGTTTTATAAAACTTTGATTTCAAAAGAATTTTCTTATCACAGAGAACAATAGAGGCTCTTCTCCACTTTAGTCAATTTGCATTTATTCCCTTTGTAACACCTCCATCAATTTCTCCATCATGTTGCAAAATAGAACCCAAGTATCTAAAATAATCTCTCTTCTAAATGCTATCATCACCAATCTTAACATCTATTCCTTCACCATTGCTTCCGTCAAAAGTATACTCCATATATTCAGTCCTAGCCATACTTATACGAAATCCTTTGGTCTCCAAAGCATGTCTCTGGATCTCAAGCTTCTCATTCATCTCTAGTCTCATCAATCAACACAATATCATCAACGAATAACATACATCAAGGTATCTCACCCTGAATGTGACTTGTCAATTCGTCTATAATCATAAGTAAAAAGGAATGGACTCAAAGTTGAACCTTGATGCAGACTAATGTTGATGTCAAAATAGCCAGTCTTTCCAAACTGTATCCTTGCGTAAGATGAAGCTTTATCATACATATCTTTTATAAGATTAATGTATAGGATATATACTTGTCTCTTCTCCAAAACTCTTCACAGTATCTCTCGTGAGATAGAATCATAAGCCTTATCTAAATCAGTAAAAATCATATGAAGATTCTTCCTTTTAGCTTTGTAAATCCCATTGTTCTCCTCAGCAAGTGGTTGGCTTCAATAGTTGAGCGATCTGGCATGAATTTGAATTGTTTTCTTTAACTTTGAAAATTTGCCTCAACCTTCTTTCGATCACACGTTCCGAACACCGTTTGTAAATGATACGTCAAACCTAGATCATTTCCTTTAGTGGAACTTCTCCAAGCGGTGGTAACATTTGGAAACATAAACTTCTTTTTTTAGCTCGCTTTTTTAGCTCGCTTTTCATGCATTGCTTTCTTCGGGGATTCTTTCCTATTAAAGTGGATTGCCAAAAATAAGGATCCCTGTAATCTTCTGTTGTTACTGTTATCCTCATTCTCTTCATATTCAAATAACGTGCCACTTTTTTTAGCATAGCCAACATCTTTCTCAGGTTATATTTACTTGGATTAAGAAAGGGGGGCAACCATCCTCATCACCTTTTCTCCACTTCGAGGGAGTGAATCCTTGTTGTTATAGCAATTGTTGTAACGCAGGAGAACCATCTGATTGGGATGGAGATGCACACCAATCACAATCCATCACTCATGAGCACCGTCGATCCCAATCGGGCGTTTCCCATGCATCACAACACCTGCTGTTACAGCAGATTCACTCCCCCCCTCTGAAGCTATCCTAGTTTGTTAAAAGGCATTTTCTGGTCACAAATAGTTTTCCCTATTGGGCCATTTGGTTTCTCAAAAATCTTTGAAACACGAGGGGAAAAGTGGAATGGAATTCATTTTACCCGTAGGGTCGTCCTTGAGGGTAGTTTGTGAGTGCAATGACCCAGCCCATCAATTTTAGGGGCTTATTTTTACATGTTCATCAATCTTTAGTTTAGGAAAAAATAGTATCTGTCCTATTGGACTCTTATAGAATCGAATTTTTAGTGAAAGAACTTACCAAAAATGGACCCTTATAAAATCAGTTTTTTGATGAAACAACTCACCGAAAAATGGGTCCTTATGGAATCGAAGGTGAACAACTCGACGTGAAAGCTCAAAATTTAATGGGATTCCATAAGAGCACATTATTCCTCGAAAAATTGTTAAGAACTCATTCTTTTCTTTTGCCTAGGGTCCACGAAATGTCAGGGACGGCACTGTTTACCCTTGAGTTCTTTTGGTAGTATTTTGGCATTCAAGCCCTTAAACTGACTCGTGGCATAATCCCTCTTCTAGTACCGGGTTGACTTCTTGCGTTTGTCTATGCTATCTTTGTTCCTTATGCAGGAGTTGGCACAAAATGTTATCTCCTTACATTTCTTCTTCTCAACCTCCAGACACAAAGCTGCGGGTTTAGAGTTCTTCCTTGGCTCAGGTGGGAGCTGTAGTATATCCAAGAAGAGCAGTGATATGTCTTCTATGCCATTCAATGCGGAGTTTGAGTCCCATAGTGCTAAAGAAGAGGATGGTTATATGTACGTGCATAATGATTTTCAAGATATAGGTTCTTTCCACTTCAGAATTCTGGAATTGGATGAGATTTCAAGTGCAATTGAAAAATTAGGTATTTTAGAAGTTGAGATTCTAAGATTAACATTCTCAAGGAAGTTCACCAGAGTTTAAACTACATTCCGACGGACTATTTCCATGTGTTTCATTAGCACTTTGATCACTGTTTTCATGCGAATTTATTCCCAGTGGAGTGAAGAAGCTTCTAAGCTTTTTTAAGAGCCCAACTAGAGAGCCATACCTAAGCCATAATCTTCAAGATCATGTGATGGGGAGGAGGTGGAGGAAGAAGGGTGTAATTTGTAAATTTGATACACAAGGAGCCTAAATATGTCACATTTTGACAAATTCCGTTCACTTTTTACGGATAAATGGATGGGTGTTAACCACATGGATTGTCGTGTAAGTCGTGTAAGAGTTAGCAACTTTACATGTTTAGATGATAATTACGAAAAAGTACATGAGCAAGAAAGTAATCACAAAGTTTTATGTGCTTCGTGGTGTAAAATTCCTTGTAAGAAATTATGAATTTATGAGATAATGGTGACTACAAAAAGGCATTGTTATACAATCATATGCAAGTATGATTTTTATATTACTACAATTTAACTGTAAGTTATAAATTAACCAACAAGGAAGTGATAAGAGAGGCTTTACAAGGAAAGAAACATACATAGGGAACCTTTCATCAACGAATGAATAAAACTCATTTGATCTCTTGTAATCAATCAGCTTAAAATCTTGCATACATTAAATAAATAGAGTTGTAACTCGGAGTTTCAAAGATGCTCTAACCAGAGGAGTGGAGGTGATTGCACCGACATTGACACGAATAATTTGAAAAATTGTTTGCGAAATTGATGAATGTCATTCATTTGCTCATTCTACGTCATTCTTGCCATGCCTTAACCAATAGTTTATTGATATGAGCAAATCATTTTTCGTTTTCTCTTGATGGAAGAAAAATTCTTGCCATGCCTCAACAATGTGAATCTTTTCTATAGCATGTTGGAGAAATTCTCATATTTGAATGTAAGTTTGAACCTTACGCAAAATTTTCTTTTAAAAAATCCTATCAGATAACGTACACAAATTATAACTTTTTTGGTGTATCTTTTCATTTTACAAGTTTTTTAGCACAATGGAAAATTAGTAATTTTATTCATTTTTGCTCGTAAAAAATATGTTTTTACATTAGTACCCTTACAAGTTTTTGCAATTATACTTATTTCCTAATTTTTTTGCAATAACATATGTGCCAATGTGTTCTTGCATCATTACTAGTTGTGTCGCTCTGGTTAGTTTTCATGCCTTTTCTCCTTAAACATATGTTAAATATAGGGGTACACGTGTAATTTGAGCTTTTCTTCGTCTTCTTTATCTTCCTCTTCCTCCGCTTGCCTCCCTACGTCCTCTTCCACCCCCAAACTCCTTACCTCACAAACAACCTCCACCTCGAGCTCCCCCATCACCGCCCCACCTGGAGTACACCCTTACCCCTCTACTTGCTTCCCTCTGCCTCACCAACCTTGTTCTCTTCATTCTTTTTCGCAACTAACCCCCTGCCCCCTCTGTTTTGAGCTCTCCTCTATCCCCCTAGCATGAGGACAACGCCAGTATTCTCATTCTCTTTGGAGGATAGTCGAGGATGGCATCAATGTGTTGTTGGGGAGTGAAGGGATGCTTGTCTCGCAACCTCATCGTTAGTAGTGGCGATGAGAACGGAGAAGGGCCTTAAAATGGCAGCGTTGTGCACATCTACAAAGGTAGGGCTCCATTGATGAGGCTCTACAAACGATGAGAGAGAAGGAGAGTATGGAGGAGCATGAAAGGGATCTTGCTCGATGTATGGGTAGATGGTAATTGTTGGTTGTTGGTGGTGGAGTTGGTTGTAGTTGAAGGAGGGCATCATTGCCTAAACAACAAAATGTGGGTCCAACAAGTGGTGTTTACTCCATCAACAACAATGTACATCGAATGGGGTGGTGGTGAGGGGAAGGTTCACAAGATCATGATTATTGGGGTACAAGTGTAATATATTAACCAAACCTTGGTTTAAATAAATCATGATTTAGTTTAGCTTGGTAGATGGTCTACTTACTGAGGGTCACTACTGGTAACGATACAAGAACAACAGGGTACTAGTGGTATTGCAAAAAGGTCGGTTATAAGTGTAATTGGGGAAACATGGAAGGGTATGAGTGTAAAAATATCTACAAGATATAAAATGCATGTTTATGTAACACGTAATCTAAATGATCATCTATAAAAAAAACTCGTAATGTTGGATGTGCATATGATCAAGGGATGTTGGAGCTTAAATCTTTTTGATGAAGGTTTAGCCAATGATATATATGCCGATTATAACATTACCAACTAACATGCATAGTAATTACGACGCTGGAAACGAATCGATGAATGTGTGTGTTTGAGCATGCGCGCGCGCGCATGAGAGCGTGTTTGTGTGTATATGTGCATCGAAGGGGGGTGGGGTGTATGTGTGTGTATACGTGTATCTGTGTATATCTACACGTGCAAGCATATGCATGCGTGACATGCTTGTATGTGTTTGGACGTGTCTACATTTATATATAGAGGGGTTATCCTGTGAGAGCGAAAATCTATTGAGAGCATGAGAGCAGTGATTCTGGACCACTAGATTCTATCATCTTTCTCCTCATTGATTGCAGGAGGAGAGAGAAGAGCAGAATCTAATGATCCACATTCACTGCTCTCATGTTCTCATAGTTTTTAGCTCTCACAGGATGAACCCTCTTATATATATGTACATATGTGTGTGTACGTAAGCATGTTTGGAGAATACAAAAATATCAAAACAATACTAACTTATATATATGCTCAATAAAACTCAAACCCTATGTTGGAAAAAAGCCGCAAATATGAATATCTCCCTCATACAGTCTCCTATGGACCTCTACTCACTTTTAAAGTATTGTACGTTCAATTATCTACAAAACAAGATCAAATTCAAAAGAATAAGAGTTCATATGTGAAACTTGGATTTTGGGACCTCATTATATATTGTACATATTTACTGAATTTGACCTTATTATTTTACGTATATATTTGACATCATTTTCTATTTTTCTATTGATTTTTCTTTGATTTTGTTTTGAATTTTTTGGGAGCGATAAGTGGCTCCTCTTGGAGCCGCCACGTGTTGCCCCCTTTTACCCAGTCATCATTACTTTGCAAGGTGCTTTGCTCAGAGTGGACTTTACAGTCATTGATATTGAGCATCGAGGAGAGTTCACCCAGTCACCTATTATTTTTGAGAAGTCATTCTTAGCTTTGGCTAAGGAGACTATAGACTGCGAGATTAGGGAGATCGATTTCTCCGCATTGGGTACACATTGCCCGCACGTGACCTTTGAGGACACACTCCGTCCCAATGCAACCCACATAGCCATTGACACTCATGACAATCAAGAGATAGATGAGTCCTATCTCTCTAATACACCTAAGATTCCGACTGTCGAGCCAACCATTGGTTCAAAGACTCCCGACACACCCAAAATTCCCGCTGATTGCATCACCACCACTGTGACAACTTCTATAGAGGACTCAAATAGAATCTCTCTCCGAGCTGGATACCATCTTTTCCTATTGCCTTGACCATTTCGATGTTTCGATTCCTATGCCTCCACTGCCACAGCTAACAACATCCTTTTGCAAGCCACCTTCAAGACTTAGACCTAGAGAGACAACCATTGCCATACCACTCCATTCCAAGGAAGTGGTTGTTCCCTCTAGTTGGTTATATAGTGAGAAAAAGATGGGACTCGACTCCATGAGGCATTCCCCTGAGCCCCTCAAGGCATGTTATTCTCCTCTTCCTCTCTATGCTTCAGGTTCTAGATCCCCAACCAAAATAGTTTCCACAGACATGGAATCTTCTAAGGATTCCTCATCTAGTTTTGATGATGATGTGATCATCGTAAATGCACACAGCAAGGTTGTTATTCAACCCCACTCAAGCAAGCAGCCATATGTCGATCCTCGTTGGACTTTCCACCCTCCTCATTACTACTCTTCAGAGGATGATTCCGATGTCGGCACATATCCTCAATTCATCTTCCCTCTCTGTTCACCCAAGAAGGTTCGCCACAAATCTTCTCGATCCTTGTATATTCTCATTTCACCTTGTATAGTTTTTCTTCATTTTTATTCCCTCTCTCTCTCCCACGATTCACATCACTCGCCCCGGTTCCATATTTTTTCATTCCTTTGATTATACTTGGGATGACTAGTTCCTAAGTATAGGGGGTTGAGTGACCCGAGTCGTTCCTTTTCATTTTTTATTTGCATGTACATTCGCCAACCACATCGGTTCTCACACTTCTTCTCTTATACTTAGGCTCACTAAAGTTTAAGTATAGGGGAGACCGATGCCCGCCCTGTATTTCCATTTATTTTCTTCTCCTCTTGACATCGACTGCCCCTTTTTTGCTCTTATTCTACACTTAGGCTGACTAGAGCCTAAGTATAGGGGGCATGTCAACTTCTATATTTCCACTCTTTTCACTATCTTACGCTTAGCATGAGCTATGTCTCTTCTGCGCTTCTTGTGCTCCAAGGACATAGCATACACTAAGCGTATGGGGGAGTGTATATATTACATATATAATTTACCTATAGCTCGTACATTTGCATATTTTTATGTATATAATATTCAATAAATACAGGATGGGTACAATTTGTAAAAAAACGTAAAATTTGTAAAATACGTGTATAATGTGTATATTGTATACACGTTGTAAAATAGGTATAATCTTGTATAAACATGTGTCAATAATACTCTCTTTGTAAAATTGTTGTAAAATCCTTGAAAATAATACTTTTGTACAAATTTTTGTAAAATATGAGGTATAAAAAATTAATTATTCAGAAACTTGCACTTCATTTATGTGCATCTCATGTATCTGAATTTCATTAGTATATCATGCATATGCAAAAAGGAAAGCTAGTGGGTTATGAACCCATTATGAGTAGAAGTCATGGATGGACTTGACCATACCTTAATCTACTTAAATTTCAGGGGAATTTCATTGAGAAGTAGGATTTTGGAAATTTCAGGTCTTAGACTTAATTCTTCATGTTTACAAGACAATGAATAGACTTTGACTCTTAGTGTCTAACCTGGTTGCCTCATTTTGAGTAGACTCTTGGATAAGGAACTAATATGTACTCTACACCTCACACCTAGCTCAACTCAAACGGGGTGTTGGAAGATCGTGTGTCTCTTTTTCTTTGGTAGCATGGACATCTAAAGACCAGAGTACCGTGTCGAAATAAAGCTTCGGATGAGGGATGGACTGCTATCACAATTTTTTTCTAAGACCCCAAAATATCAGTGGAACAAAAGATTCTGTATTCGTCGGGCACAAAGATTAATGTAGAGCAACAACAAATCTTTCCAAAAGAAGCCAATATCAAAAAGAACAACATTTGACCACAATAGTCCTAGCTTCAGATAGCCTGCAGATCTGGTGAAAACTTGGCTACACCGACCAAGCTTCGCAGGAGAGTTGACTACACTGGTCACTCTCCACCACTTTTCTGCTTCTTCTAGACTTCTCCTCGTACTCATTGTGAACTAGCATATTCCTGAACTTAGAAGGACTACTTGATTCCCCGAGGTAGATGAGTTACTAGAGGAGGATATTGCATCGCAGTCCGACATCTTAGATGGGAAGAGCTAACCCTTCACTCAATAGAGACAATTATTCAATGTTCATGTGGGATGCTTTGTGAGGGTGTTGAACTAAGATGACTTCTGAGTTGGGTCTGGATAATGATTTGTACAATTGGGAGATTGATGAATCTCCATTTCGCCACCTTTATTCCTTCATTTTGGCATTTAAACTCTATCTAAATGCATGTAAATAACATTATTTTGCATAAACTAACATTTATTAATTATTGTGTAAATATGTATTTAAAGCTAAAATAAAAGAATAAAGAAAAGAAAAGAAAAGAAAAAGAAATAAAATACAAAGGTATTTTATGACTCTAAACCCTGAAACCTAGGTATCATGATGATTGGGTCAACAATGAATAAAGTAGGGGGAGATAATGGACAATAAACATAATAAAAACCTATTTAATTATTCATCAATAAGTCCAATTTGAGACTTATTTTATTCTTTATTATTTATACATCAAATTAATAAATTTTGTACATGAATGTTGTAGATAAAAATACATAGACAAATACAAAATTAATTTTACACAAAAATAATACAAATTGTACATTCTACACTTGAAATAAAGATCCAAAATTCAAACTTCTCAGACACATATCTTCCATATGAACTCAAAATGCATCAAAATCACTTTTTATTATATATAACTTTTTATAAGCTATTTAATGAAGGTGGTTTCACTTAATTTGGAGTTAAGATTCAAAAGTTAGGTTTTGGACCCCTATTGTATAATATACCTGAATAAAATATTCATTTTATTTATTATTTATATTGTTCATAATTTTATATTTTCATATTTTTGTAAATATTATTTATAGTGAATGTTCATAATTAGAATAAAATAAAATCATAAAAAATGTACTAAAATAAAATAGTATACAAAAATACATAGATGCATATATATACATATATATAATTGGGAAAAGGGAAGCTACACCGGGTGGTGCAGCCAACTAGCTACACCCGGGTATTTTTCTCATTGGTTTTTGATTTTTTTGATGTAAACCTATGGGGATTTACTTAGTTTATTGAGTGGAATAAGTGTTTCAAATTTCATGCAAAACAAACATTCTTAACATGCCCATCTAGATAGGGTCAATTTCAATAATACTGAGACCGTTAAAATGTGATAGTCTTGATGGGGATGATAGAAGTGTCGAATTTAGTTGAAATTGGCATGATATCATGGTGATATATGGTGATTTAAATCCCCCTAGGTTTCATTTCAAAAACGCAAAAAATCAATGAAAAAAAGGGCCGGGTGCAGCTAGTTAGCTACACCCCCAGGTGCAGCTTCCCCAACCCCTATATAATTTATACCTCTATTTATTTAAGTATACAAATGAACTCTGAAAAATATAATAAAAATATATTTGTGTATATTTAAATTAGTTATACTTATATAAGTTAAGTATATAAATAATAAAATAGAAATTAGAAAATAAAAATCAAATATTCAAAACATAGGTCAATATACATATGATTATACTTGTAAATAATAACTCATAATAAATAACTCCATAAAAATAATTAAAAACAGTAATTAAATACTACATAAAATAACAAACATTTTTATACCCTAAAATTAATTTATTCATTTACTGTTATTTATCGATTTTATGAATAGTTTTGTATTCCCTTTTTTCTAGTTGGTCCACATGGACCAACCAAGAGCTCTCTTTTGTTGACTCGAGTCAAATGTACTTCCCCCCTCTTTGACTCTTGTCAGAATCTCGAGCGCCTCATTTCGTCGAATTCTCCAAGCGGCCATGATCACCAAATCACCTCGAGCTCTTCTTTGATTCTATCCCATCATGATCGTCCTTCATGCGCCATCATCAGATTCCATTGATCTCCATCGAGCCACGGAATAATCTTGATCAAAGTTATCCCTAACCCTTGTCTATAAATAAAAACTCATTTCATTCTTTGATTCTTTGGTCCCTCTTTGAGTCCTTAATCCCCTTGCTTTTTACGTGTGTATGTGTATTCCTGGTGACAGATAGAGCATCCCCAGAGTCCAGGCGGAGCTAGGAGGAGGTCCAAGGTGTCGCTCCGACGAGATCTCTGCTCCTTGGCAAAAATCAAATCTGAGTTGCACTATTTATTCAATTTTAAGTAGTTTTAGTTAGTGTAATTTCATTTCCATCGTTCGTTTTGTAATTAGATCTGTAGCTTAGGATAAAATCAAATTAGACCGACTGTCGGAGCTTACTGCTCCGGCCATGTCTCACTGTGAATCAGAGTCTCAGATGTTTTTGACCCATCTACCACTCCCATCTCCTTCCCTATCGCATGCTGCATCCCTTCTAGGTTTCTATCCATCTTGATCCTTCGTGGATCAGCGAACTAGCTCCACCTCCGCCGTTCGCCGGACCTCCTCCATCTCGCCCACTTTCCATGTGCAGCAGCTTCCATATGGGTTGAGAAGCATCGCCTAGAGCCCCCAAGATTTTCTTTGTATATTGTAGTTCCAAGAGGCTTGTATTGGGTCGATTTTGATCATGCGAAGGAGCCCCAGCTGCCCGATAGTTCGATGAGCTCCAGGCCCCTTACTAGCAGGGCCCGGACCTACTTGCTAGTGCCACTCAAAAAAGGGAAGGCTCCTAGGAAGACGATGGACCAATCAACATGAATAATGGAGGCCAGAGTAAGGAGGAATGATCGATTGAAGCAAGGCCAGGGTTCTTTCATGCTCTTGCTCTTTACCTCAACGCCGTTAGACGTCAGGCACGCCCCAGATCTAATATGGATCGTTGATTCCACACGAAACGATGTCCAAGATCCGTCGTTTGATGCACTTAAGTACGCCCACATGGCGCATTGATAGCCACTCGATCCACGCCTGTTAGGGGGTAATTCACATCTTTCCCCCTTTTTTGTTTATTGTAATTCAGTCTGCATTGCAAAGAGGCGCCTAGGCTTATCGTTTTTTGCATTTGGGTCCACTCCAACTCACCTCACGTGGCGTGCCATGTGAGGTTGGATTTTTGTGGATGTGCCCACCCGACTTCTTTTATTTCTTTTTTGTCCATAAAATTGTTTATCGGTAATATATTTTATGGAGAAATTATGTAAAGGGACCTGAGATTTATTTATTTTGCATTTATGCCTCTCTAGGGCGGGACTAATTTGAATATATGTTGATAAATTGCACATTCACCCTTGTATTTTGTTTTAGGGTTCGTAAATGCATGGTTACTTGTTTTTATTTGCAACATGGTCCTTGCCAGCTAATTATTTTTATTTATCTTATTTCTCTTATTAAAAATAGCTCTTATTTGAATTGAATTTTGGGAAAGTTTGTGTATATGCCTGGAATGATGCTCCTTTACGCCCTAATTTTATTTTGACATTTCTTCATTTATTAAAATTCAAACAGTGATCCTATTTTCCCTGCCTAACTTTAAATTCCACAAAGCTCCCAAATCTTTTTGAAAAATTCAAAAAAATTATTTTAATTATTATAGTAGTTTATAACTCCATACCAAAAATCCCTAAAAATAGAAAAAAGAAAATAAGTAAAAATTAAAAAGCTCCAAAATCCTTATAAAATGTAAAAACTTTTCAAAAAGCCCAAGAATATTTCTTTCTGTTTTGTATTTTTATATATACATATTAGTTTATACTAAAATTAATTTTGAGAATTTGAATCTATTTCGTCTTTTTAAATCTCAAAATAATCCAACCTTTTCAAAAAGTCATTGATTTTCTATTTTTCTGATTTTGAAAAAGACCAAAAAATTATCTAAAATTTCTGAAAATCATAAAACATTAGACAAATATAAAAAATAAAAATAATATTTTAATATGTAATTTTTGGTTCTTTTTTATTGTATTTATAATTATATTACCTTATATTATGCATATAGATGTATATATATATAAACGTATATTATAAATTAAAAAGAAAAAGAAATAAAGAAATCAGAAAATTATGAAAAGAATATACAATATAAATTAAAATTTTAAAAAATACAAATATAAAATAAAAATATTATTTACTTATTGCTTAATATTATTGTGTGGGTTAATTATTGCTTAGTTGCTTAATCTCTGTAAGCGGTTGCCACATCGACTATGCTACCGCCTTGTGTGATGTGCACGAGACTCCTCACCTGATCAAGCCAGACTGATCACATGGCACAGTTGTCGAAGAGCAATGGAGCGCATATTTTTTGTACATATTTCTCTACAACATCTTTTTTTACATTTTTATATGCACATAACCTCTTTTTATTTATTTACCTTTATTTGTTAATTTTTGAATACATCTCTTTGTTGTGTTTGATACGTGGTCCTACTACGCGAGGATGACTTCTTAGGAGGTCGATGCTGCCAAGCTTGGTGGAGACTGACCTTCTTGCCCTGGCTAGTAGGAGAGGCAACAAACAAAGCATGAAGCCTTGTAACATAGATTCTAGCTTAGATTTTATTTTTTATCTTTTGTGAGGAGAGCACCATTTATTTATTTAGTTTGTAATATTTTGGACTTGGACACTACTTTACCTACGATATCCATTGCCCGGGTGATTGTTCACCTGGGGGCCTTGTCACAGTTTTTCGTGTTTCTCACCTTTATTTTATTTTATTTTGAGCTTTGCGCCTTTATTTTCATTCGTTTTATGTGATTGGATCCCCTAGATCTAGGCGTGCTTGCATCGATAGCTAGTTCCAAACACCTAATAGAAGCATGTATTTATAGGGATTTACATTTGGACTTAGTCAAATAAATTAATTGCAAACTTCTTGAACTTGGAACCACGCACCGTGAGAGACTCCATTGAGCACTTACAAGAGTCGTTGTGGTGGACTCTCTCTCCTATATTTTTATTCTTTAGGATTAACAAGAAAATACAAAAAAAATCGTTAAGCGTATTTCTTTGAAAAATACTTAAAAAAGTGAAAACTCAATATCTAAGACATGGGGACTGTTAAATAAACTTTGACCTTAATTAAAATCTGTAATGGACTTCATTGTTTTGGGTTCATAAATCCCTCATTGTTTTTTGGTAGCTTCCAGACAAAGTGAGGCATAACCCGTAAGGATTAGAGCCAAAACTCGTTCTGTGTCACCTTAATTGTCACCTGGGTGCAACAATTTACTGACGCTTCTATTGTTCATGGACGAGTAGGACTTGGTCAATGATGGTATTCTCGCCTTGTGTGGAACACCAACCCTGTTCGAAATACCGAGCTTAGGCTACACTGTCATGGGGGTGTCTGTCTCATCGTTTCTTGTCCGGCTTTGTATGTTCACGGTTGATTCCGTTGTGAGCTTAATATGAAGTATTGGATTCACCACTATCGGCTCCCCCTATCTTATTTTTTGACTGAGTAGCCCCCCAAGCACGAGATCAAGGACCTTTAAGCACATAACACATGTTACGAAGGAGGTGGAAGAAGTACATGATACTTTTCCGGCAGTACACACACTCCTATAGGGTTAGCCAATATGGACTCGCTGTAATATTTGCTTGAAATAACCATAAAATTGAAAAGATGAAAATAACTGATCTCTTACGACTACACATTGTGTTGAGTTGGTGAACCCAATTTTGTAGTGTGTTTGTATGGATCTATATTAAGGTTCAAAGTTCATGTCCCACATATTTGTGCAAATTTTGTTCACGTGTCCTCTTTGACCCTTGTTCACTTAGACCCTTCTATTGTTTTGCACTCCTTTTATTCCTTGTTGACCATTGTATCTTTCTTCCTGCATCGATCTCCCTTTTGTTCCTCCAAGATGTCAATTCATGGACGGTTCAGTTGAGACTCCGTCGACTCCCACATCGATTCCATGAATCTGGCATATTCAATAAATTCGAGGTGATTCCAAAGATCCCGATTCAGATCTTGCGAATCAATATCCAGACTCATCATCTTCTTTCTTTTCTACTTCCTTAAATAAGAAGGGATCTCTCTTGTCCCATTACTGCTCGTTGTGAGTGGAGATGGTCGATTACAGTCTGCATCAAAAATTATGTTCACAACTATCTAAGATTGTCCCTAATCTCAGTTCCATCTAGTCAGTTGGTGCTCAATTTTCCAATCGGTCTGATTGGGATACCTTTCGTATTACATATTGAAGTCAGAACCAGGATCCCAATCTAAAATTTGTGTCGTCTGATTCAGACTCTGAGATGTCTCCTCAAGGCGGAAAAGGGAAAGGGCAGCACCCCCAGACTAAGCAGGGCCAAACACCCGACCAGAATCAAGTGAATGCTCAATTGCTCGCGTCCATCCAAGCTATATAGCAACAACTAACTGAGAAAGCCTTGGCCCAAACCACATTTCAAGAATGCTAAATGATTTGAGGAACAAACTAAGAGGAGGAGGAAAGGATGAAATACCTCGCGATGACCGAGAGGATGATGAACAAGCACCCGAGGTTCCAAACCCTAGCTGAAATAGACTTACAATCAATGTATAAAAATTACAGAAATATTACAACTACGAATGAAGGTCTAAATACTAAATAATGATAACAAAAAGAGGGGGTCAAGTACGCCATCACAAAAAATATTGCCGCCTGTGGCTGGAAGAACGGTGTACTTCAGCAGCATCGCCGCTGCCTTTCTCTTGTGATGCACAAAGGTTCCCCGCTGGAGATCTGATGAAAGAGGCTCCTGTCTCTTGGAAGATCTTGAAGGAGCGCCGCCTGCTCGTGTCACATGATCAAGATGCGGCGAGCAGATTTAGGGTTTCACAGATGAAACCTCCTTTCGGAAAATCAAAATAAACAGAATATGATCTTCATGAAAGAACACTAATTGAATCGAATCTCGAAATAAACAAAACAAAAGACTCCTCGAGAATCGACCCGCTCTGATACCATGTTAGAAAATCGGAAGCGGAAGCGGAATCGATAATCAGAGCATAGACAAGAAAGATAAACATCAAAGAACACAAAAGATTTTACGTGGAACCCTACTCCGTGAGGAGCGGGATGAAACCACGGGAGAAGCCCTCTACGGGGCGTGTTTGTCTATTGACTTTCTCATCTGTTACAGGAGGCCTGGGGCTCCTTATATAGCTTCCACAGGACCTCCAAGTCCCACCACTAGGCGGTGTGGGACTAAACTCAGTGGTGGGGTAAATGGACCCTGGAGGGATCCATTTACCCACCTATTACATAAGTGACGCATGCTCCAAATACTCTAACAATAATCTTGTATACAGCAAAAGTTTTAATTATTTTGACACCTTGCAAAGAGCTCATCACATGTGCTCTTAAGTGAGGAAAACATGAGTAAGTTAGGGGTGCCCCATTAGGCTCGTCTTTAATCCCTCCCAACATTTTCATTCCCTCTTCCCAATCTTTCTCTACCTCGTACTGATCATTTGCCAAATTGAGATCTTCATTCAACAAGTTATGCTGTAATGGCTTCATTATACAATTTTCATGTCATGCTTTGTGCAACATCATGAATGCGTTGCTTTATTGATTGCAATATCAACAACATTCTTTGCCTGGAACTCACCCCTATGACTCATTTATGCTTCATTTTTTTCATCTCTTCAATCAAGTCCTTTGTGGATTCTTTGTATTCTTGATTAGGGTCTAAATTAACCCCACCCTTTCTCAGAAGCTTTCCTTATATTGTGATTGTTTCAATCTGTTCTGAAGCCAAATTCAAGTCAGAAAATGTTTCTGGTTGCTTCCCCAGGTCCCCAGTTGTTCTTTCTCAGAGCGTGAGTCGATGAGCATTTGAGGCTGCTGTTGGGGGCCAACAGCCACTGGTTGTCAGTTGCTATTGTTGCGTTCCATAGAAATTTCTTGTACAACTTGATATTATACGTTGCAATCCTTCACTATCCAAACAGATATCTCTTTCGAATTATTTCCACCCTTATAGATGCTTCCTGATGCAGCACAAAATTAAAATATAGGGCTTGATGTTTTATCCATTAATTTTATTTACGTTTATTCGAGTCATGGCAATTTTATTAAATAAAAGAGATCGCATGTGATCTCTAATTAGTTAGGTGGTTTCGGTTTGAATTTCTAATTTAATTAGTTAGAGTCAAATTAGGATAAAGGTAGATTTGAATTTCTATTCAAATCAATTAGAGTCAAATTAGGATAAGTTGGGATTTGAATTTTGATTTTGGTTTCTATTTTTTGTAATCTCATCCCTCCTATATAAAGGGATGATGGTCTTTTATTTTGGAGGGGTTCAAAATATATGAAAATTGAGTTTATCTCCATCTCTCTCTCTCTCTCTCTCTCGTTATTTTCTCTCTTAACGTGGTCTTCACGGTTCTCCTCCCAAAATCCCGCGCATCCGGCGTGTTCTCCTCTTTCTCCTTCCCCTCTCTATATTTCTTCCACCGAAAATTATAATTTTCTCCGTTGCAAATCTCCATTTCCATCAAGTGGTATCAGAGCATGGCAGACGAATCGCTCCTACGATTCGACGATCCTGTCGACTATTGGAGGATGCAATTCAAATTCAGTCGTCTATCTCATGGCAAGCATTCACGTACGCGTCAACAAAAGTTCAAGAAATGCATTGAATCAAGCATCAAAGTCCAAGAGTGGATGGATGCGACATTCAATGAAGATTCACTCGACAACAACAAAATTCAGATCGTCGCAGCTGCTGTGCAACCCGATTTTGAGCAAAAAAATAAAGGTACTTTCATTCCAAATGAAGATTTATTTGATACAACTATTGTGCAAGAAGAAAAGGATCAAGGGCCCATCTTCGATGAAGATCCCGCGGACGAGGAATACGAAAACCTTGATTTTTTAGCAACTGATGTTGCTGTCCAGAAATCAAAAAATGAAAAAAATGAAGATCGTGAGCCCATATTCGATGAGGATCCTATGGACGAAGAACTAGCATTCGTCGATTTGTTCTACATAGGAAACAAAGAAGAAGAAATAAAACAAGATGTCGACAATGACACGTTGGCCAAGTTTCATGCTGCTGTTTAGGAACTTTCAAACCCGCATCCAACACTTCTGGAGTTTTTTCCAACATACGACAACCACATGCTCACATGCAGCAACATCTACCCTCGTGGGAAACCCCTTCCTCGCCAATGGAGGCCCTCCTATCCGAACAACCCACCATCACGACAACGGCAAGAGCACTCGCCCTTTCCATCATTGCTTCCTCTATCAGCAACGTCGTCCCCTTGTTGGACCTGATACCCCATCGTTGTGTACCGATATTGGTGCCATCGCCTTCCTCTTGGGTTCCTCCACCACCGATGGTTGAGGTTCCATCGTTGGAAAGATCTAAGCTGGCACCTATACCCTTCGTTGATACTATTCCAGGGACCATCTTGGCTGCCGCCGCCGTACCCGATAGGGAAAGAAGCCGCAGCCGTGATTGACAATCTCGCTCAAAGGGGATTTGGATCCCATGCAATCAGGAATAGGCGATGTAGGGAGAAAGTATGGGTGATGTCCTTCTGCCGAAATTATATTGGAATCTTCTGGAAATTTGGTACCATTATGAGAAGGGAGATATCAAGGAAGCCGACTGGAAAAGAACTTTACAGCTGGAACCCACGTTCCGAAAACCCTGGCTTTGTTAATAGTTGCCAATATTATAATGGTATGCCTCAGGTCCGAGTTTTATGGTGCCCACATATTCCAAATATAGTACATAAGATCATTGGTATCTTTGGAGGTTACCGAAAAATCTCTACAAAAGGAAATCCCAGATTTACCTCCAGAAAAAATAATCTACAGAATTCCTGTATGGATAAAAGAATTTCTGAAAAATTCAAGGAGGTTAAAAAGGGAGGAAATAATCGTCCGTCAAATCCAATTAGGATTACACACATGGGATTCAACTATATAAGGACCACATGGTCTAGTTTATTGGCCGCATCTCCTCTCATCCTAAATCTGTGCTATTCCTTAGCTATGGATTCTCCAAAGGCCGAAATGATCGATATGAAGATGCTCCATCAAGTTTTCAAACACCACATCAGCAAAGCAATTTCCGTGTGGGTGCCGCTATTTGAGCCACATATGTTCTTCCAACATAGTGTTGATGATTTCGACCACTGCACCAAAGACACTGGGTCCCATTGTTTGCTCCACATCTATTCTTCCAAGAGGCGAACAAGAAAATTGACATCAAATCTTCAAGCTTCGAAGATCAAGTAATTCATCGAGAGATGAATTTTTCAAGCGGAGGAGAATTGATGCAGCACAAAATTAAAATATAGGGCTTGATGTTTTATCCATTAATTTTATTTACGTTTATTCGAGTCATGACAATTTTATTAAATAAAAGAGATCGCATGTGATCTCTAATTAGTTAGGTGGTTTCGGTTTGAATTTCTAATTTAATTAGTTAGAGTCAAATTAGGATAAAGGTAGATTTGAATTTCTATTCAAATCAATTAGTCAAATTAGGATAAGTTGGGATTTGAATTTTGATTTTGGTTTCTATTTTTGTAATTTCATCCCTCCTATATAAAGGGATGATGGTCTTTTGTTTTGGAGGGGTTCAGAATATATGAAAATTGAGTTTATCTCCATCTCTCTCTCTCTCTCTCTCGTTATTTTCTCTCTTAACGTGGTCTTCACGATTCTCCTCTCAAAATCCCGCGCATCCAGCGTGTTCTCCTCTTTCTCCTTCCCCTCTCTATATTTCTTCCACCAAAATTTATAATTTTCTCCGTTGCAAATCTCTATTTGCGTCACTTCCCCCACTAGTTTTGAGCATTGAAAGCTATTAGATTTGTGGCATTTGTTGGGCTGCTGCTTTCCACTAGTAGACCTTGCGTATCACTGCAATTTGACCCCTTATCCTTTACGGCATGTTTGGTTGGTTGGAAATGAATTGCAATGTAATGGAATCAAGACAAGAATAGAATTAACAATGGAATGGAAAGGAATGCGTTTTTCCATTCCATTGTTTGGTGCATATTAGGAATTGAAACACTTCTTATGAGACACGTTCCTTTCTTATGTTTGGAAAGGGAAAAGAATATAAAGAAAATAACATTTCTTTGATATATTTCGTTAAATAGAAAAAATAATCGATATCCTCCAATTTATTTTTTCATATAATTGATATATTTCATATAAGGAAACAATAGACTAATTAAAATAGAAATTACCATGCAACTGATATATTTGATATATCCATATCTGTATCTGCTAGAATATTTTATTACCGTATCTGTTTCCGTATCCTAAAAAATGAAAATATTATGGGTGTCTGTATTCGCAAAAAAATAAAAACACATATCCATGTCCGTATACATATCCACTAAAATGTAATCCCTATCCATATCCTAAAAAAAATAGAAATGGTATCTGTATCAGTATCCATATCTATAGCTACAAAAATAATAAAAATTCATTTTCATGTCCATATTCGTTTCCGCCAAAAATCCTCATCCATGTCCATATTTTTATCTGCAAAAAAATTATAACCCATATCCATATCCATATATGTATCCGCTAGAATATAATCAATATGCATGTCTTAGAAAAAATTAACAATCGCATCCATATCCATATTAGAGAAAATTATATATCCCTGTCCATATCCATATCCGGAAAAAAAGCACATCCATGTTCCTATCCGTATCCGCAAAACAAATCATGTCTGATATATGTTATTCAAATAATATTATATATATATATCCATATCTGCTGGAATATCGTGTAACCATATTTGTATCTGTATACAAAAGAATTGAACAGTATCTATATCTGTATCCACAATAAAATCCTATATCCATGTTAGTATTCATATATGCATATATTTGTAACTTATCCGATTTTTTGCATATATATATATATATATATATATCATGTCAGTGTCCATATATTCATGTCCAAAAAATCATATTCATGTTGGTATCCAAAAGAATATATCTAAAAAAGAAAAACACATATCCATATTGTTAACCATATATTTATAACAAGAATATAATAATTAAAAAATATTGAAGAATACATTGTTAACATTTGTAAGGAATGGAATCTCAATTCCCATGGGGTACCTAGGAATGGCAATTCCCATATATGAGGGAATCCGATTTCCATTGTAATCGTTATTCTTGCCTTACTATAATCTAACAAACACGGGAATGGAATCAAGGGAGGAATGACGATTCCATTCCCACCTCTATTCCAGCATAACAAACGGGCCGTTAAGAGATTCTTCAACTTCTGATCGCTCCCAAGAGAAAGTTGCATCCCCATCTTGCTTCTGGAGCAGTTTACAAGTTTTTCCTTCTCATTTGGTATACCTTCCACAGAATTCTCCAGTCTTTGGCTGTAGCTCCCCTTAGCCACCACTTGAGAGGATATGAAACATGCACCGACTCCAGTGGTTGTGTATCCAGCTGCTTCCGATAATCCACAGACCTTTGTTGTATATGACGAATATCCATATTGTCACCACCACCAAAACAAAACGTTGCTTCTGCTTTTGCAAAATTTGTAAGCTACAACAACCAACTACAGTTGCTCTTTGCTCCTCTACATCTGTCTCCTTATGCACACCAGCCTAAATTCGATTTACGTTTGTCTTCTCCTTCACATTTTGTCTTTCCATATGCCAACAAAGCATTCTTTTAATATATGCCCATTCACACAATAATGCTGACAAATTTTAGGTGTCTTTTGTAAACCATCTTTTGCTTTGAACGATTGATTGCCGTTTCGTGCGATCACATGGGTAATCCTAGGCTTCAGGTTGGCAATCACCACATAGATCCTCAAGTTGCTTGGACTTGAGAAGTCCCTCATATTTTTATCTGCACACATATGTCTCCCAATATATCTCCCAATCATTTGTGCTGGAGGTTTAACTTGCCAGGATTTTTTTTTTTGACATGAAGAGGGTGTGATGTCGAGGAGACACCCTCCTATTGATCTCGCTAAGATTGTGAAGATCCATATGTAAGGTATGCTAGCTAACCCAAGTTCTAACATGTGTAGAATTATGTCGGCTTGAAATACGGGACCATCTAATTTTAGAAATTCATTCCCTTAAATACGTGAGATCACCAAGTGCATCTGCTTTACAAAGTCCTCGTCAAAATATCCGATCAAAATATGCTTCACATCGAGAACGTTTAGGTAAATGCTTCTTGCGTGACTCATCTAAACTCCATCATCTCAATTCTTGGATTCTAGAATTTAGTGAATAAACTTATAGCTAAAGGATTTTGCAAGCTTAACGCCTCGGTTTCTGCGAGCCATAAAAAGTAGACTTTGGAGAGAATAGAATCACCAAAGGGTGGAGGAGGATGTAAACCTTTTGTTGTTTTTACCTTCAGAATAGATAAAGGCTTTCTTCTCGGAAACAACTTTCGTCATCTCCACTATCTTTTTCTTCAAATCTTTCAATCTCCACATGAAAATCCATCGGCATAACAAATGGGAATAGAAACAATCCACTAGCAAATCATTCTTGACTAAGTTGCCTTTATCATCCCCAATAAAAGGTTTTGAATTTCGTCATATTGGATTGTCGAATGATTTCTATCTTATCTTGCCAAATGTTTTAGCCAACATTTACACAATGTTTGACGTACTGTCATTTGACTTTCACGGTTTGCTTCTATTGTGGGTCATCATTTGATGAACAATGTGGACATTCGAGATTTGAAGAGAATGAAGATTAAAGAAACGTTTTGGAAGGTTTATTTCTTCAAGGCATAAGATTCAGTTGAGCATCCCTCTAGTTGTGGTTTTCTACGATGAGCGAATTGCTTGGATGAAAAGGCGGGTTACTACAAGTTCATGCTTGATGATAATAACCCTGCGGTAGGAGGGTGATTTTTTTAGTTCATAGGGATGTCAAGATGAAGTGGGACGTTCATTGTATCATTTTTGTTCATTTTGGTTGTTGACACACAGACGAATATGGTGTTTCAAGCAATCTAGAGATTTGTGCAGGTTGCATGCATGGTCATCTTGACTCTATCTCAAGCTTGTTGTCTGTGTTGGAATTTTTCTTTTTGTCGGGTGATGTGCTTGGGGCCAAAGGAATTTGCTATAGAGAGCATCTTTGGTGATGCTTCATGGCTTAAGGTAAATGAGGACAAATCCACTTTTGTCCTTTTCAACATGGAGCTAGAGGATTTCAGTGGGCTTGTGAGGCCCTTTTTATACAGTACACGAGGGCTCGATTTTATTCGTCTCTTCTTGCTTTCTTAGGTTGGGATGAGAGGTAGTATTCTCATCGAAAAAAAACTCAATTTGGTCATTCTCAAGGTAGATGTTCAGTTTACCTCTTGTCGTGTGTGCCAGGTGGTGGTGATATGTACATTTGAGGATTATTGTTTAGAAGTGCATAGTTTAAATGAGACAAACAAAGTATTGCTTGATAAGTGGGCCATGTTAAGGGTTGCATGCGACTGTCTGATTGGGTGTTGTTGGAGAAGTTGAAGAAGAAGCTTGTGGTTTCCTCGTACCTTCAAAGAGATTCTCAACTATTTCGATTTCATTCGTCTCATTTTGCATGCTTTAGGCCATGATGAGAGGTTGTATAGACTCATGGAAGAAGAAAAAAAAAACGTCATTTTGGGCTACTCTTGAGGGGGATGTCGAGTCTACATATTGTGTATTGGTAGGTGGTGACATATCTTTTAGGACGGTTGTTCAAGGGTGCGAGTGCCCAAGAAACATGTAGATGTCACATCTAGCAAGGGTTTAAATATCGATTTCGGATATCGTATCGATACCCTGTCGATACGATATTTCGACAAAATTTCGACGACATTTCACCCATATCGACCACCATTTGTGAAGAAACGACCGAAAACTGCCCTCATATCGCCATTTCACTCGAGATTTCGGTTCCTTGTCGAAATCAAAATTTTGCCGAAATTTCGTCGAAATTTCGCGAAATCTGAAACCATGTGTCACATCTAGTTTGTGAGTGTGATGTGGGATAATCTTCTTGCCATCTACTTTCTGGAAGATGATTTGCACAGTCTTGTCGGGGATCGTACTTTTTCGCATCTTATTTTGGAAGATAGTTGTGGCTTCAATTTTTGATAGGATGATTTGACCAATGATGTGGCATTGTGAGATTTGTTCCTTTGTCTATTGATGATGAATGCGGATTGGAATCTTCATGGGAAATGCTTGCGTGAATGGTGTTTGGTCCTTTTCTTTTTTGTTGTGACCTTTTTTTATCATGAGGTGCTAGAGTTTATGAAGGTGTCTTAGTTTCTTTTACTATTCGTTCTTCTCCAAGAGATACTTCTAGTTATCTTGATTTTCTTCCTCTCTTATCACTTGCTTCCGGTCGGGATGGGAGATTGTCTTGAAGTAGTTGAAGGAACACTTTGTTTTGGTTAACTTTGATGGGATATCGAGTGTATGTTATGTTCTAGAAGGTGGTGATACATAGCTTCGAGGATGATTGTTTGGGGATATTTGGTGCTCTTAGTTATCTTGATGTTCTTCTTCTCTTCTCACTTGCTTTCGGTTGTGATGAGAGATTGTCTTGAGTAGTTGAAGAAAAAGTGATTTTGGTCAACACTGAGGGAGATGTTGGGTGTATGTTGCGTGCTACGAGTTGATGTCACATAGCTTCGAGGATGATTGTTAAGGGGTGCTTGGTTTGAAGAGATGAACACATCATTGTTGTCCAAGTGGGTCTTGCCCTTTTTGGGTGATTGTTCAAATTTATTGTACAAGTTTTTTGGAGTATTTATGAGGTCACCTTTAGTTTGCCTACGCAGCTTGGGATGGCCACCATCTATTTTTTGAAAGGGGGTCTATACAGTCTTCTTGGAGATGTTTTTTTTTGCATCATGTTTTTGGCACGAAGATTGGTCCTAGGGTGTGACCTTGTGTGATAGGTTCCCTTGTTTGCTTGTTTGTGTCGAATGCTTTTGTAGATGTTTGGGAAAATGGTGTTTGGTCCACCTTTCGCTTTGACCTTTTGAAGAGGGTGCAAGAGTTTATGATGGTGTCTGAGCTTGTCAAGAGGAGGTGATTGTCGGACTTGGTCTGATAAGAGTTTCTCGATGAAGAAGGTTTACAAAATATTATATGCCTCGATGGTTTTTGACCTATGTGATCGTCACTATAGGTTGTAAATGGACTTGAATTGGAGGGTTCTTTTGCGAGTCTATATTTTTTTATAGTTGTCGAAGCATGGATGAATGATCATCGAGATTTGGGGGCTAAGTTTTTTCAGGGACATACAACCCAGCTATCATCATGTCGAAGGAGTGGAGGCTATTGATATCCCTCCCCTAGCTCTCCCCTGATCCCCCATTCTCCCCCTCCTTGGAGTGCATGAGCCTCTTATCAGGCACCAAAAGAGGTCCCATCCGTTGCAGTCCGAGCCTTATACTTCCTCCATGTTCAACTTCTCCTTGGACTTTGCTTTCCAGTTGCCACTTGAATGAGTGCGCGAGTATTGCCATCATAAACTTTATCATCCTCATCTATAAGCTCATCTTCGCACATACCCTGCTCCATGTGTCGAAGGTCTCACCTCGTAGTCATTCCCTCGTATGTCAATATCAGGCTATTCCTCTCTTGGAAGGAATAGTTCCTGCAACCCCTTGTATTGAGCTCTTTGCCTCGTGACCTCTTGTGCTCGCAACCCTCTCAACCATGGAGCTCTTAGATTGACCCACCACCACCTCCTTCCCTTCCCCCCCAAGCATGTAGACTGTCCTTGATGACTTGATCCCCCTCCATTTCCTCTCAACCCAATCCATCATCACCTCTTCCTCTGCCTTATAACAAGGTCGAATGTAGCCGAGTAAAGCACCTACATAGATGAGTCCTTAGGAAATGAGGTTAGATGGAGTTGTGGGTAGAGGTTAGAAGTTGTGGGTAGACAGTAGGGCGAGGAGAGGCCCCAAGGGAGGCATCGCTTAGCGTTGCCTGGGGAGGGCTCGAGCATAGGAGGAAGACGAGTCTGATGGTGTTTCAAAATTTAAGGGAAATAAATGTAACAAGTTCTTAACCAGATCTTGGTTTGTGTAAGTCATGATTTGGTTCATTTAATAGACGACTAAACAAACAGAGCAACATAGTTAACGATGTAAAAAGGTAGTAGCGTAAATGTAACCCCAAATCTCTTAGGGGCTCTAACTATAAAAAACCAAGAACATAAACAACGAAAGAAACGTAAAAATGGATCGGTACGGAAGTTTGATAGCGTAGTGGAATTTGTCTTAAGCAACCCACTAAAGAATGGCTTAAGAAATTTTTGAGTAGAGTTGTGTTTGTTTTGGGAACTTAGAGGAAAATGCAACTTCAAATGGTTAGTTGGTTTTCACTGATTCAATACATGTAAGAGTATTGCACCAAGGTCTACCAGTGCAAGCAATTGAGCAAAAGCGCATTACGTGTATTTGGATGTCGATGGATATGCCGAAGCAAATGCTGGAATTAGCGAAGGGTGACAAATTTCATAGCATATGCTTTTCTCTACAAGGTGTACTTGTATATATTTTCATTCGATTTAGTTTTGATTCATCAGTTAGGTACATGTATCTGCAATACTGGCGGATATGCTGAATTTTTGTACTTGAAGGCAGCTTTGGACGTAAATTCTACTTTCTTCTGTTGCAAATTGATTCAATAAAAAAACACAGAAGCCTTCGGTCTGACTAAGATCATCCACCTAATTGCATAGTTTGCTATTTACAGTGAACAAGTTAGAAACGGCTTGTTATTTATAGTGAACAAGTTACATATCCAAATATGTCCAAGATACCTTGCGAGATATTAGCCGATAAGCACTAGGTTGAAATTATTGATATGATATAGTTGATGATATTTCGTGTTGTTCAATACCATGGTCGGCTTTAAGCAACTAGCTCAAGCAATTAATTCTATTTTGGGTCCGGGTTCTTTCCTGAAAATGACCTATCAATTTCCCGCCAATTATTATATAGCGAAGAATTTTTGTTTTGAGAACTTGATGATTGATTACTTATGGGTCTGGTTGGAAATGAAGTTTTCTTGATTTGCGGGAGATGGACTGAGGGTTTTGACAGTTCTTTCTAAAGGGCCGACCGACTCGGCTAGGCTGGGTGTGACACGAGCACTAGGATGAAATGGTGGGCTTATACTTGGCAATCAATTGCTTAATATGACCGCTATTGCAGCTACTAACATATAATTTAGCATCCTCTGTTTTCTGTTAACTCAAGTTTTCTCTCGTGACATAAATACGAATTTATTATTTTTAATGACCTTTTATGGCACTTCAGTTCGTTGGCATTCTTTTGCCTGCATCAGGGGCTAAAGAATAGCATTTATTGATAGAAAAGATGCCACATCTGGTTCAACAATACTTGTGTTGATTTTTTATTTTTCCCAACTTTTGCATTAAAATTTAATTAAATTTATATTATTGATTTAAACTAATATGGTGTTTATTCACGAGTGTTTATTCAATCATTACGACACATGTTACTGAATATATTTCTTTGAGTATTTTTGTATGATTTGAACAAGTTGGTTGAGTCAATACTAATAGGATAATGATATATCCAAATAATTATGATTGGGTGTTAAGTATTGATATGTATTTAATCATATATGAGTAAAGAGCATGAGCTTATGTCCTCTACTTGTTTAGAAATTTGGAGTTTCTGATATTTTAACTATATATTATAATTTGATAGATGAAATCAATAACAACAACAAAGCTCTTTTCCATTTTAAGTATGATCAACTATATGGATTTTTTACCTCTATTTAGATCTATCTTGGGTCATTCTCGAGCGTAGGTCCAAAAAACTAAGATCCCTTAGTATAATTCCAACACTTCTTGGACTTTCCACACCCTCTTTTAGCCAGCTCAACATTCCAAAACTCACATCTCCTCATCAGTGCATCAGCTGACCTCCTTTGCAAATGATCAAACCACTTTAAACGATTTTCTCGCATCTTATCTTTGATCGGAGCTACACTCACTTTCATTCTGATGGCATCATTCCGAATCCGATCTTTATGTGTGTGTGTCCATACATCTAACTTAGCATTTTCGTTTCTGTCACTGCCATTCTCTGCACATGTCTATGGTTCACAGGCCAACATTCAGATCTATAGAGCATTGTAGGTCTCACTGCTGCTTTATAAAACTTTGATTTCAAAAGAATTTTCTTATCACAGAGAACAATAGAGGCTCTTCTCCACTTTAGTCAATTTGCATTTATTCCATTTGTAACACCTCCATCAATTTCTCCATCATGTTGCAAAATAGAACCCAAGTATCTAAAATAATCTCTCTTCTAAATGCTATCATCACCAATCTTAACATCTATTCCTTCACCATTGCTTCCGTCAAAAGTATACTCCATATATTCAGTCCTAGCCATACTTATACGAAATCCTTTAGTCTCCAAAGCATGTCTCTGGATCTCAAGCTTCTCATTTACTCCATCTCTAGTCTCATCAATCAACACAATATCATCAACGAATAACATACATCAAGGTATCTCACCCTGAATGTGACTTGTCAATTCGTCTATAATCATAAGTAAAAAGGAATGGACTCAAAGTTGAACCTTGATGCAGACTAATGTTGATGCCAAAATAGCCAGTCTTTCCAGACTGTATCCTTGCGTAAGATGAAGCTTTATCATACATATCTTTTATAAGATTAATGTATAGGATATGTACTTGTCTCTTCTCCAAAACTCTTCACAGTATCTCTCGTGAGATAGAATCATAAGCCTTATCTAAATCAGTAAAAATCATATGAAGATTCTTCCTTTTAGCTTTGTAAATCCCATTGTTCTCCTCAGCAAGTGGTTGGCTTCAATAGTTGAGCGATCTGGCATGAATTTGAATTGTTTTCTTTAGCTTTGAAAATTTGCCTCAACCTTCTTTCGATCACACGTTTCGAACACCGTTTGTAAATGATACGTCAAACCTAGATCATTTCCTTTAGTGGAACTTCTCCAAGCGGTGGTAACATTTGGAAACATAAACTTCTTTTTTTTAGCTCGCTTTTCATGCATTGCTTTCTTCGGGGATTCTTTCCTATTAAAGTGGATTGCCAAAAATAAGGATCCCTGTAATCTTCTGTTGTTACTGTTATCCTCATTCTCTTCATATTCAAATAACGTGCCACTTTTTTTAGCATAGCCAACATCTTTCTCAGGTTATATTTACTTGGATTAAGAAAGGGGGGCAACCATCCTCATCACCTTTTCTCCACTTCGAGGGAGTGAATCCTTGTTGTTATAGCAATTGTTGTAACGCAGGAGAACCATCTGATTGGGATGGAGATGCACACCAATCACAATCCATCACTCATGAGCACCGTCGATCCCAATCGGGCGTTTCCCATGCATCACAACACCTGCTGTTACAGCAGATTCACTCCCCCCCTCTGAAGCTATCCTAGTTTGTTAAAAGGCATTTTCTGGTCACAAATAGTTTTCCCTATTGGGCCATTTGGTTTCTCAAAAATATTTGAAACACGAGAGGAAAAGTGGAATGGAATTCATTTTACCCGCAGGGTCGTCCCTGAGGGTAGTTTGTGAGTGCAATGACCCAACCCATCAATTTTAGGGGCTTATTTTTACATGTTCATCAATCTTTAGTTTAGGAAAAAATAGTATCTGTCCTATTGGACTCTTATAGAATCGAATTTTTAGTGAAAGAACTTACCAAAAATGGGCCCTTATAAAATCAGTTTTTTGATGAAACAACTCACCGAAAAATGGGTCCTTATGGAATCGAAGGTGAACAACTCGACGTGAAAGCTCAAAATTTAATGGGATTCCATAAGAGCACATTATTCCTCGAAAAATTGTTAAGAACTCATTCTTTTCTTTTGCCTAGGGTCCACGAAATGTCAGGGACGGCACTGTTTACCCTTGAGTTCTTTTGGTAGTATTTTGGCATTCAAGCCCTTAAACTGACTCGTGGCATAATCCCTCTTCTAGTACCGGGTTGACTTCTTGCGTTTGTCTATGCTATCTTTGTTCCTTATGCAGGAGTTGGCACAAATTGTTATCTCCTTACATTTCTTCTTCTCAACCTCCAGACACAAACAATGTTCCTTCCTTTCGTTAGGAAAGACACTCATGTTCTATCCTAGTGGTCGTTTTGTGTTTTTTGTAACAGTTTAGTAAGTCTGATGTGACTAGGTTTGCTAAAGAGATTGGTATGCTAAATAAAGGTTTTGTCTCCTTGAGATTTTTATTATTTGGGTAAAGAAGAGCTTCTTTACATCATGCATATTTACTATCCTTTTTGTGCTTCTTATGTGCAGTCTCTTGTTCTAAACTACGAGTTGTAGTTTTGTTTTTGTTTTTGTGTCCTTAATTTTTTTTGGCTTTTACTTTATTGGAGAGAGAGGTAAGTATGTTATTCTCCTTTAGATTTTTAAAAAATATTGTTTATAAATGAAGAGGGTTCAAATAATAAAAGAGAAACAATTTGTAAGAAGGCATTTTTACACCGTGAACCCTAAAGACTTTATAAAATACCTTATCTACCATGCATTCTACGCAATTATCACTTAACCCCATTAAAATTGTTTCGTCTTACACCATGACCCATGTCATCACACTTGATATACCAACTTAATTATTCATGAGTTGATTAAACTAGACACATCTACAATACAATCCAATGGTTCATATTAAACTTTAATTTTATATTAATTTATTATTATACAACGAGACAATCCGAAGGAATCTTAGTTGTTTGGATTTGAACTCGAGAATGGTCCAAAATAGATCTGAATGGATGCAAAGAATCTATGTAGTCGGCCCTACTTAATTGTAGGAAAAGTTTGTGTTGTTGTTGTTTATTATTATACAATGTAGTTTTTAATATTTTAACTATTCCCAACATCTCCTCCTCTCATCAGCCTTGCAACAGCCTCCCTTAATCCTCTGTTGCTCGTTGCTTGCAAGCCTTCTCCCTCTTGCTCTTGCCCCTTAAGATGACTACCACCACCACCATGTTGTCACCAACTCCCTCAACCTTTGGTTCCAAAAGCCCACCTCTAATATCAACCTCATCTTGTCGGCCGACCTCGAGGCCCCGCTATCCTCATCCCTCTTCTCCCTTTGCCTCCACCTCAACGAGCCCCTCGTCCTCTGCATGCTCCGCATGCTCCGCCCCCGCCCACATTCTTCCGTCACATCTATGCCACTTTCCACACCCATTTCTCTCGCAGCTATTGCATTTCCCTCCTCCTCCCTCCTCCTCGCCCCACTTCCATGCGAACCTTGTCCTCGGCTACTACATTACTGCTTGCTCCATCATCTCCATCTAGATTCTCACACGCATGTGTTTTCGTCGACCTTGATCATGGCTTCCTTCTCACTGCCTCCAGCCACAAAGCTGCGGGTTTAGAGTTCTTCCTTGGCTCAGGTGGGAGCTGTAGTATATCCAAGAAGAGCAGTGATATGTCTTCTATGCCATTCAATGCGGAGTTTGAGTCCCATAGTGCTAAAGAAGAGGATGGTTATATGTACGTGCATAATGATTTTCAAGATATAGGTTCTTTCCACTTCAGAATTCTGGAATTGGATGAGATTTCAAGTGCAATTGAAAAATTAGGTATTTTAGAAGTTGAGATTCTAAGATTAACATTCTCAAGGAAGTTCACCAGAGTTTAAACTACATTCCGACGGACTATTTCCATGTGTTTCATTAGCACTTTGATCACTGTTTTCATGCGAATTTATTCCCAGTGGAGTGAAGAAGCTTCTAAGCTTTTTTAAGAGCCCAACTAGAGAGCCATACCTAAGCCATAATCTTCAAGATCATGTGATGGGGAGGAGGTGGAGGAAGAAGGGTGTAATTTGTAAATTTGATACACAAGGAGCCTAAATATGTCACATTTTGACAAATTCCGTTCACTTTTTACGGATAAATGGATGGGTGTTAACCACATGGATTGTCGTGTAAGTCGTGTAAGAGTTAGCAACTTTACATGTTTAGATGATAATTACGAAAAAGTACATGAGCAAGAAAGTAATCACAAAGTTTTATGTGCTTCGTGGTGTAAAATTCCTTGTAAGAAATTATGAATTTATGAGATAATGGTGACTACAAAAAGGCATTGTTATACAATCATATGCAAGTATGATTTTTATATTACTACAATTTAACTGTAAGTTATAAATTAACCAACAAGGAAGTGATAAGAGAGGCTTTACAAGGAAAGAAACATACATAGGGAACCTTTCATCAACGAATGAATAAAACTCATTTGATCTCTTGTAATCAATCAGCTTAAAATCTTGCTTACATTAAATAAATAGAGTTGTAACTCGGAGTTTCAAAGATGCTCTAACGAGAGGAGTGGAGGTGATTGCACCGACATTGACACGAATAATTTGAAAAATTGTTTGCGAAATTGATGAATGTCATTCATTTGCTCATTCTACGTGATTCTTGCCATGCCTTAACCAATAGTTTATTGATATGAGCAAATCATTTTTCGTTTTCTCTTGATGGAAGAAAAATTCTTGCCATGCCTCAACAATGTGAATCTTTTCTATAGCATGTTGGAGAAATTCTCATATTTGAATGTAAGTTCGAACCTTACGCAAAATTTTATTTTAAAAAATCCTATCAGATAACGTACACAAATTATAACTTTTTTGGTGTATCTTTTCATTTTACAAGTTTTTTAGCACAATGGAAAATTAGTAATTTTATTCATTTTTGCTCGTAAAAAATATGTTTTTACATTAGTACCCTTACAAGTTTTTGCAATTATACTTATGTCCTAATTTTTTTGCAATAACATATGTGCCAATGTGTTCTTGCATCATTACTAGTTGTGTCGCTCTGGTTAGTTATCATGCCTTTTCTCCTTAAACATATGTTAAATATAGGGGTACACGTGCAATTTGAGCTTTTCTTCGTCTTCTTTATCTTCCTCTTCCTCCGCTTGCCTCCCTACGCCCTCTTCCACCCCAAAACTCCTTACCTCACAAACAACCTCCACCTCGAGCTCCCCCATCACCGCCCCACCTGGAGTACACCCTTACCCCTCTACTTGCTTCCCTCTGCCTCACCAACCTTGTTCTCTTCGTTCTTTTTCGCAACTAACCCCCTGCCCCCTCTGTTTTGAGCTCTCCTCTATCCCCCTAGCCTGAGGACAACGCTAGTATTCTCATTCTCTTTGGAGGATAGTCGAGGATGGCATCAATGTGTTGTTGGGGAGTGAAGGGATGCTTGTCTCGCAACCTCATCGTTAGTAGTGGCGATGAGAACGGAGAAGGGCCTTAAAATGGCAGCGTTGTGCACATCTACAAAGGTAGGGCTCCATTGATGAGGCTCTACAAACAACGAGAGAGAAAGAGAGTATGGAGGAGCATGAAAGGGATCTTGCTCGATGTATGGGTAGATGGTAATTGTTGGTTGTTGGTGGTGGAGTTGGTTGTAGTTGAAGGAGGGCATCATTGCCTAAACAACAAAATGTGGGTCCAACAAGTGGTGTTTACTCCATCAACAACAATGTGCATCGAACGGGGTGGTGGTGAGGGGAAGGTTCACAAGATCATGATTGTTGGGGTACAAGTGTAATATATTAACCAAACCTTGGTTTAAATAAATCGTGATTTAGTTTAGCTTGGTAGATGGTCTACTTACTGAGGGTCACTCCTGGTAACGATACAAGAACAATAGGGTACTAGTGGTATTGCAAAAAGGTCGGTTATAAGTGTAATTGGGAAAACATGGAAGGGTATGAGTGTAAAAATATCTACAAGATATAAAATGCATGTTTATGTAACACGTAATCTAAATGATCATCTATAAAAAAACTTGTGATGTTGGATGTGCATATGATCAAGGAGTTGTTGGAGCTTAAATATTTTTGATGAAGGTTTAGCCAATGATATATATATGCCGATTATAACATTACCAACTAACATGCATAGTAATTACGACGCTGGAAACGAATCGATGCATGTGTGTGTTTGTGCATGCGTGCGTGTGCATGAGAGCGTGTTTGTGTGTATATGTGCATCGAAGGGGGGTGGGGTGTATGTGTGTGTATACGTGTATCTGTGTATATCTACACGTGCAAGCATATGCATGCGTGACATGCTTGTATGTGTTTGGACGTGTCTACATTTATATATAGAGGGGTTATCCTGTGAGAGCGAAAATCTATTGAGAGCATGAGAGCAGTGATTCTGGACCACTAGATTCTGTCATCTTTCTCCTCATTGATTGCAGGAGGAGAGAGAAGAGCAGAATCTAATGATCCACATTCATTGCTCTCATGTTCTCATAGTTTTTGGCTCTCACAGGATGAACCCTCTTATATATATGTACATATGTGTGTGTACGTAAGCATGTTTGGAGAATACAAAAATATCAAAACAATACTAACTTATATATATGCTCAATAAAACTCAAACCCTATGTTGGAAAAAAGCCGCAAATATGAATATCTCCCTCATACAGTCTCCTATGGACCTCTACTCACTTTTAAAGTAATGTACATTCAATTATCTACAAAACAAGATCAAATTCAAAAGAATAAGAGTTCATATGTGAAACTTGGATTTTGGGACCTCATTATATATTGTACATATTGACTGAATTTGACCTTATTATTTTATGTATATATTTGACATCATTTTCTATTTTTCTATTGATTTTTCTTTGATTTTGTTTTGAATTTTTTGGGAGCGATAAGTGGCTCCTCTTGGAGCCGCCACGTGTTGCCCCCTTTTACCCCCTTTATTTCGTTTTATTTTATTTTATTTTTCTTTTATTATTTTCCTACCATATGGCGGCTTCTGGAGCCACCGCGTGGCCACCATCCTTGCCTTCCGATCTGGGTTGATCCAATGACCCTCTTCGCCCTTCGGTGAGATCTAATGAACCTTGTTCGTCGTTACAAGCTTCAGTTAAAGCTCATTTAGCTCGGCCTTCACCGCGACTTCGAGCGACAAATGAAGCTCGACCGAGCTTCTTCTCTGTTGATCAACCCACTCCGCCTCGATCGCACCCGCATCACCATCTCCCCTTGATGAATTCCAGATTCATCTAATTTATTTATTTATATTATCTCTCTTACTTAAGAAAAGCAATAAAAATCACTAACAACTAACATTAATTAACTAACACTATGTTGTAAATAATTACCTATAATTATTGTTTATTATTATTCATATTATTATGTTATTATTTATATGTTTACTATTTGTTAAAAATCCAATAAAAATTAGTATGATATTGTACCTAATTAATTTAACCTAATTTATAAAATAAAAACCTAAAAAATAAGAATAGAAATTAAAAGAAGCAATTTATTACCTTAATTTACTTACAAAATATTTACTTTGTACAGTTGATTTTATCTCTCTTTGATATCTACAACTTTTATGTTTTTCATTTTTTCTTATTCGATTTGCTTCTATTTCTTTTTCATTTTATTCTGTATTTTGTATTCTTCTCAATTCTGATTGGGCTACGTGGCTCTCTCTGATTGAACAACGTGTCCCACTTCCACTTGCCCCCCCAGCATCTTCTTTGCATCCCACCTCCCTCTAGGTCATTGGATCTCAAGATCTAATAACTGGGAAGTCTTCGTCAACCTGCAGTTTCATGCTCCAAGGGTCACAACCCTTCGCAACCACCCGTCTTCACTGAATTTAACAACCACCTCACATACCTTAACCACCTGATATCACTGCATGATCATTCTCCGTTCATCAACCATCCTCACCCAACTCCCCATCTCACCCTTCTCCCTCATGTGCTCTGTGGATTGGTGGTTGAAACCATCACCCTATAATCGCACAACCACCACTTCTCCTCCATTAAAAGTCACTCCTCTGCTCTGCAGCCACTAACCGCCACTTCGGAGAGAGTCCCCTAGCCTCAATCTCTACCTATGACAGAGTGTGAGAGCGTTTCGACAGCAAGAATGGTGTCGTCTTCTCTAGAGAGATCCATGAGACTCCTCATGCGGCGGCCATTCAAATGCTACGTGAGCTCAATTTTGTAGCCTGAAACTTCGAGTGAAGATCATAGTTCTTCAAGCTCCATTCTAGGCATGTATTCATCACTAATCCTTCTTCGTCTCGAGGTAAAGTTTTCGATCTTATTTTTATTATGTTTTCTTCATTTTATTCACTGTAATCCATATATTAAATCCATGATCTGAATATCGCAACGCCATCGCCATCGCATCGTCATTCACATGTGCATCTCCGGTTAGTTTATCCACTTCTCCATCATTGTAATCACCTCGCTCTTTTCTTCTTCCTACAAGGGAGAAGAAACCGCTAGGGTTGATTCATCCGCCCCTGAAACCCTCCATTCCATCTCCCTTACATCCCAACAGATTCACAAGTTCATGGTCTTCTGTTCTAACCCTTGCAGGCATGCAATTGGTTCATTGATCGGAGAAACCAAGTGTTCTCCGACCTCAAGCTCCTTCTCCGACGATCTTCCATCGAGATAGAGATCCACGTCTCTTCAGCTCTTACCTTTGGCACTAGCATCTTCGCAAGAGTACCACAAAGGTTTCCGGACTTTCAAATCTAGAGGAGTGAAGACACGAAATTCCCGAACAACTGAGGTAGAAAATAAATCACAATGTCGTTGTCCTCAATCGCTCAGAATGTGTCAATCAAGAAAAATGAACCACAGATGAAGATAAATCAATAAAATACAGAGAAGTGGTCCTGCTATAAGATTAACCTGGTATAGCTCCCAGGGTCGAACACAAGGAGCACAGATTGGCCTTGCGGCCTACGATGTAGTCAGAAATCCAAAGGAGTCTTTTTTAGTGTTTTTATTTGTTTTTATATTTTTTTTTAGATTTTTTAAAATTATGAGAAAATGAAGTAAAAGGAATGCAAGGCAACTTCAACAATTTATAAAACACTCCAAAAATAATGCAAAAATCAAGGAAAAATGGTTTTTATGTTTTTTAAGTTTTTTACTGTTTTTGGTGAATTTTTGGAATTTTTCTAATGGGTAAATTATTTATTAAAAATCAAACAATGCGAAAAACAGAGGGTACTGTCCAGCAAGGCTTAAGACCCAAAAATAAAATAATTTTGGATCTCAAAAAGCCCTGAAGGTAATTTTCCTATAATCTAGAAAGAATAAGGAAAATTTAGGCACCCTAATTATTGTTTTTGGATTTTTAATTTATTTATTACAATTTTTATGAGTTTTTAGGGGTTTTTCAATTTTTAGGGTTTTTAATTGATGAAAAATAGCCAAAATTGGCTAGAAAATCAAACAACAAGCAAACTACAGTATCTAATTTTTTTGGAATTTTTGGGGATGTTTTTATATTTTTTTTGTATTTTTAAAGTCAAACAGTAGCAAAAATAGGGGTTTTTGAATTTTTAAAAATAATAAATGAAATCAAAATTGTCCTCAAAAATCATAGAAATTCCTACACCATGGCAGGAGCCATGTGTCAAAATCTCATTGGATTTGGAGGTCGTTTGATATTTTATTCAAAAATAAAGGTGGGGCACTGTGCACAGGGACCTATGTGCAAATACCCAAAAGTTCTGGGGTCCTGGTGCAAAATACCCAAGAAGTCACGTGCCAAGCACGTGCCTGGGGCACTCAAGGACCTAAATGTAATAAAAATAAGTTCCAAGGACCTATTGATAACTCGTATCAAAAGTCCAGGGGCTTATATGCAAATATCCCAAAATAAAACGCACATGCGCATAAACAATGCTCACAGGGGCATAAATGTAATTTCTCAAAAGTATTCTTTCAATTCATAACAACCAGAACTACAAGGGGTCTTATGCAAATATCCCAAAGTAACACGTGACGAAGCACGTGGTTCACTACTGGCAGGGGTATAAATGCAAATAACATAAATAGCAGGGTCCCACATGCAAATTATCCCAAAACTAAACAACTGACTCGACAACTTACAGGACTGAAACGAAATAAAGCAAAGATAAGGGCCTAAGGGTAAATTACCCTTTATTAAATGGAGTCGTTGGATGCGCGCCACGTGTAGATCGGACGGCTGCAGATGGTGGGCGCTCCAGATGGCGTCTCCTCGGATCGGACGGTGGAAGCTACTCCTCGATCGGACGGCCAATATCTGATCTGGAGCGGTGAGGACGATCGGACGGCGAAGGAGGGTCCTCGAAGAACTGATGGCCGGCGAACTTCGCCGGCCTCGTGAAGGTGTCTCCGCTCTCCTCTGCTGCGCCTGAAGGTCGGAGAAGATCCGGCGTGAAGTTGCGCAACTGCTGCGGGTCTCCGATGCTCCGGCCGAGCCCTGGAAGGCTCCGGCGAGGTCGGCGGAGAAGAAGCTCCTGGCTTGAAGTTGGGAAGCCTCAGACGCCTCCCTTTGGACCTGCAAAGTAAACAAGAAGCTTCGCGGGTCGAGGGCAAATTGCCTCGACCCAAGAAAACGGGGTGAAGGTGAACGGTGCGGTGGGGCGAAAGAGCTCCGGCGAGGCGGAGACGGTGGAGCTCGACTCCCAGATCCTGTGCGATCTGGGTTGAGTGAAAGGGCGTAGAAGGTGCGTGAGGGGTTGGCGGAGGTGATGGTCGGGTCGGAGGATCGAGATGTTACGCGAAATGGCCGGAATCGGAGAAATGCGTCGGAGATATGAATTGGGCGAAATCGAAAATTACACTAAATAGAAGGTCTAATCGACTACCTGATGGCTGCAGTAGACTGTGCTGGAGCGTGGCTAACTCCGGGTCGTAGCTTCGAAGGGCGTCAAGGCCTGAAGCTCGATGCTCAACGCCGGCGGCGGAGCAAGGACGGCGAGAATCGCCGGATCAATGGATTCGCTCCCTCGCCTCACTGCAACAAGGGCAGACGCTTGCTGTCACTCTCGCGAAGCCTATGGAGGTCACTGGGAAGGAGGAGAAGGGCCAAAGATGGGGCGCGGAGGCGGCGGAGGTCAGGATATAAATGGTGACAGGGGCGATTAGGGTTGAGTGGCGACAGCTATAGAAGGCGTGGATTTGATGGCGGAAGATCCGGCGAGGGAGAGGGATGAACGGCGAAGAATCCGGGCGCGGGGTATGCGTGGGAGACAGCCTGGAGACGCGTGGGAAAATCGGAGAAGACGGGGCGGCGCGCGTCTTCCAGAATAGGAAGGAGTCCGCGGGGGAGTTGACCGGGGTCAACAGTCCCCCGTGGACCAATCAGGAGCGGCCACGTGTGCCCGAATTTTGTTTATTTATTTTAGGGTAGAAATAGGCCGAATTAAAGAAAACTCAAAACATGAAATATTTTTCTTTTATTTTTTTCTATTTTTTGGTGATTTTTAATTAATTTTTGGGAATAAAAATAGGGTAGCTATATATATAGGTATATGTACACTATATGGAGTTTTTATTTTTGATTTTTTATTTGTTATTTTTATGTATTTTTATGCTCATTTTGTATTTTATTTATTTACAAGATAAAATGAGGAATAAAAGAATATTTTTATTTTATTTTTATCACTTATATACAAGGGTGAAATAAATGGTTGAATACATTTATATACATGGTATTTATACAATGTATTTTTGTCTTTTAATTTTGTAATTTTTATTTGATTTTTGTTTTGTTTCTTGTTATTTTATATATTTACAATATGTAACATAGAATATTTACAAAAAGTTTAGAAAATAATTGAATTTATTTACAAGGTTAAATAAATACAGGATGATGGTCTATACACAAGGTGAAGGAAGGGTATTTTTGATCTTTTTGCTTTTTTTTTTATCTTTTTATTTTGTTTTTAATAGTTTCTAAATATACACACAATATGGACAAACATGTTTTTGGGTGAGGAAAATATAATTTTATTTATTTACAGAAGTGTATACACATGAGCTCCTATCTCCCTCTACTTTGGCTTTTATGCGGTCAGGCCCATGCTGAGCCCTCCCTTGGGTTAGGTTGCTCAATATTTATTCTAAATATTTCCCTCTTTTTCTTTTTGCTCTTTATTCTTTTTATTTTTGCACAAAAACATGCTAATTATAGGTTTTTACACAATGCATGCTTTTGGTAATTATTTGTATTTACACATATCTACATGTATTTGCAAAGGTTTTTGTAGCTAAAATAGAAGAATAAAGAGTGATGAATGGGTATTCATCAAGGAGCAGGGAGGAGGGGCATATACTTCATCGGAGCCCAGCCTTGTCGCCATTGCCAGCGGAGGAGCTTTGTCGAGAACGAAGAGCAGTTGCCATTGAATCAACCCAAATTGGGTGAGATCTGACGGTCTAGAATGTTCCACGTCGCCCCTGAAGCATTGCTTCGTAGCCTAAGGTTCGTAGCAGCCGAGCCTTCCGAGCCTGATACAAAGCACGAGGAGGTTGCACATGGCCCGAGCTGTGCCACTCGGGCTAGATCGAGCCTAGCCCCGATCACATGTGTCATGCATGTGAGTCTGAACAAATTGCAGAACAACCTAATCAAGATTCAAAATTGCTGATAAGCCCCACCCTTGGAAAATTTGCATTAATACCTAAGCAGATTTCTGTAATTGTTATTTAGTCCAATTTAGATCTTTTTGTATCTAAATAGTTCATGTTTTATTGCATTTATGTCCATGCATTGTTATTTTAATAACCTGTGAATCACTTATCCATTTTAATGAAATTGGTGTTGTTGGAAAGCTAATTTTCTTCTCTTTAATTTAGTACAATTTTAATACCGATATGATATATATTTCACACATTATATGTTAGAGTAGTTTTGTCTTCAGTTTTACTATTCACTCAAAATTGAATTGTATTTAGGTAAAATTTGCTCTCTTCTTGGTACTGATTTATCATTCATTAATCAATTGAATGTTGGGGCATGCCAACAAATTACACATACACATCCTAACTTGACCTTAGAATATAACATGGTCGAAAGAACAAACTGAATGGAGAGGCATGCACCTTATGAATTTTGGACTTGATTGACCAGACCTCATACCCGCCATTTAGAGAGCCTACACATACATGGAATTGGACTCATGAGCTTGATCTACAAGTTCCCATATATATTGAATCCATTATACGAGGCTCTGATCAATATCTACCATACAGATGGTCTATACTCAAACCAGCATTACATGTTAGTGTCTTGATATGTTGAGTATAAGACTCCAAGTTCTCAACAATGTCCTCCAATTGAGTAGACTTCTAGCATGATTTGTCATGAGAACTTTTTTGGAGCATGACATTTCTAGACTTGTCGAGAGATATGAATCATTTAGTGATAAGTTGAGAAATGTCACTGACATATTGAATTCATTTCCTGGCAGCTCAGGTATGAAAGTGAAGAATGAGATGAGTGGATTCGATGATAAAAAACCTAGAGGACACTAGGAAACCCACACAGTCTATACAACTGGAGTCCATTCTACCTCCCTTTTCTACTAACCACTTGCCTTCTAATCTAGAGTCTCACCATTCTTTTACTCTGCGTTCATCTATCAAAAACACCAAAAATTGAAAATCTCAAAAGACCAAAATTGATGCATAAGAGGTCGGGCAATAAGAGAACAAGGACTGAGAGACACCTAGTGTATATGACTACCTCCTTAGTGATGGGGAGAAAGACCAAGAGCCGCAAAGTGAAGCGGTTGCCTAAGGTTGAATGTGAAATCAAAGACACCATCTTTACCCATGTTAGAATCGATGATGACTCTTATGTGAACATTCTCCCGACCTCCGTGTTTGACAAGCTTAAGCTCGGACCACTTGGGAAATCGAGAGTGATCGTTCAGTTGGCTGATCGATCCTTAAAATGATCGAGAGGTATTATCCCAGTCATCATTACTTTGCAAAGTGCCCTGCTCAGAGTGGACTTTACAGTCATTGATATTGAGCATCGAGGAGAGTTCACCCAGTCACCTATTATTTTTGAGAAGTCATTCTTAGCTTTGGCTAGACTATAGACTGCGAGATTAGGGAGATCGATTTCTCCGCATTGGGTACACATTGCCCACACGTGACCTTTGAGGACACACTCCGTCCCAATGCAACCCACATAGCCGTTGACACTCATGACAATCAAGAGATAGATGAGTCCTATCTCTCTAATACACCTAAGATTCCGACTGTCGAGCCAACCGTTGGTTCAAAGACTCCCGACACACCCAAAATTCCCGCTGATTGCATCACCACCACTGTGAAAACTTCTATAGAGGACTCAAATAGAAGCTCTCTCCGAGCTGGATACCATCTTTTCCTATTGCCTTGACCATTTCGGTGTTTCGATTCCTATGCCTCCACTGCCACAGCTAACAACATCCTTTTGCAAGCCACCTTCAGACTTAGACCTAGAGAGACAACCATTACCATACCACTCCATTCCAAGGAAGTGGTTGTTCCCTCTAGTTGGTTATATAGTGAGAAAAAGATGGGACTCGACTCCATGAGGCATTCCCCTGAGCCCCTCAAGGCATGTTATTCTCCTCTTCCTCTCTATGCTTCAGGTTTTAGATCCCCAACCAAAATAGTTTCCACAGACATGGAATCTTCTAAGGATTCCTCATCTAGTTTTGATGATGATGTGATCATCGTAAATGCACACAGCAAGGTTGTTATTCAACCCCACTCAAGCAAGCAGCCATATGTCGATCCTCGTTGGACTTTCCACCCTCCTCATTACTACTCTTCAGAGGATGATTCCGATGTCGGCACATATCCTCAATTCATCTTCCCTCTCTGTTCACCCAAGAAGGTTCGCCACAAATCTTCTCGATCCTTGTATATTCTCATTTCACCTTGTATAGTTTTTCTTCATTTTTATTCCCTCTCTCTCTCCCACGATTCACATCACTCGCCCCAGTTCCATATTGTTTTCATTCCTTTGATTATACTTAGGATGACTAGTTCCTAAGTATAGGGGGTTGAGTGACCCGAGTCGTTCCTTTTCATTTTTTATTTGCATGTACATTCACCAACCACATCGGTTCTCACACTTCTTCTCTTATACTTAGGCTCACTAAAGTCTAAGTATAGGGGAGACCGATGCCCGCCCTGTATTTCCATTCATTTTTTTCTCCTCTTGACATCGACCGCCCCTTTTTTGCTCTTATTCTACACTTAGGCTGATTAGAGCCTAAGTATAGGGAGCATGTCAACTTCTATATTTCCACTCTTTTCACTATCTTACGCTTAGCATGAGCTATGTCTCTTCTGCGCTTCTTGTGCTCCAAGGACATAGCATACACTAAGCATATGGGGGAGTGTATATATTACATATATAATTTACCTATAGCTCGTACATTTGCATATTTTTATGTATATAATATTCAATAAATACAGGATGGGTACAATTTGTAAAAAAACGTAAAATTTGTAAAATACGTGTATAATGTGTATATTGTATACACGTTGTAAAATAGGTATAATCTTGTATAAACATGTGTCAATAATACTCTCTTTGTAAAATTATTGTAAAATCCTTGAAAATAATACTTTTGTACAAATTTTTGTAAAATATGAGGTATAAAAAATTAATTATTCAGAAACTTGCACTTCATTTATGTGCATCTCATGTATCTGAATTTCATTAGTATATCATGCATATGCAAAAAGGAAAGCTAGTGGGTTATGAACCCATTATGAGTAGAAGTCATGGATGGACTTGACCATACCTTAATCTACTTAAATTTCAGGGGAATTTCATTGAGAAGTAGGATTTTGGAAATTTCAGGTCTTAGACTTAATTCTTCATGTTTACAAGACAATGAATAGATTTTGACTCTTAGTGTCTAACCCGGTTGCCTCATTTTGAGTAGACTCTTGGATAAGGAACTAATATGTACTCTACACCTCACACCTAGCTCAACTCAAACGGGGTGTTGGAAGATCGTGTGTCTCTTTTTCTTTGGTAGCATGGACATCTAAAGACGGAGTACCGTGTCGAAATAAAGCTTCGGATGAGGGATGGACTGCTATCACAATTTTTTTCTAAGACCCCAAAATATCAGTGGAACAAAAGATTCTGTATTCGTCGGGCACAAAAGATCAATGTAGAGCAACAACAAATCTTTCCAAAAGAAGCCAATATCAAAAAGAACAACATTTGACCACAATAGTCCTAGCTTCAGATAGCCTGCAGATCTGGTGAAAACTTGGCTACACCGACCAAGCTTCGCAGGAGAGTTGACTACACTGGTCACTCTCCACCACTTTTCTGCTTCTTCTAGACTTCTCCTCGTACTCATTGTGAACTAGCATATTCCTGAACTTAGAAGGACTACTTGATTCCCCGAGGTAGACGAGTTACTAGAGGAGGATATTGCATCGCAGTCCGACATCTTAGATGGGAAGAGCTAACCCTTCACTCAATAGAGACAATTTTTCAATGTTCACGTGGGATGCTTTGTGAGGGTGTTGAACTAAGATGACTTCTGAGTTGGGTCTGGATAATGATTTGTACAATTGGGAGATTGATGAATCTCCATGTCGCCACCTTTATTCCTTCATTTTGGCATTTAAACTCTATCTAAATGCATGTAAATAACATTATTTTGCATAAACTAACATTTATTAATTATTGTGTAAATATGTATTTAAAGCTAAAATAAAAGAATAAAGAAAAGAAAAGAAAAGAAAAAGAAATAAAATACAAAGGTATTTTATGACTCTAAACCCTGAAACCTAGGTATCATGATGATTGGGTCAACAAGGAATAAAGTAGGGAGAGATAATGGACAATAAACATAATAAAAACCTATTTAATTATTCATCAATAAGTCCAATTTGAGATTTATTTTATTCTTTATTATTTATACATCAAATTAATAAATTTTGTACATGAATGTTGTAGATAAAAATACATAGACAAATACAAAATTAATTTTACACAAAAATAATACAAATTGTACATTCTACACTCGAAATAAAGATCCAAAATTCAAACTTCTCAGACCCATATATTTCATATGAACTCAAAATGCATCAAAATCACTTTTTATTATATATAACTTTTTATAATCTATTTAATGAAGGTGGTTTCACTTAATTTGGAGTTAAGATTCAAAAGTTAGGTTTTGGACCCCTATTGTATAATATACCTGAATAAAATATTCATTTTATTTATTATTCATAATTTTATATTTTCATATTTTTGTAAATATTATTTATAGTGAATGTTCATAATTAGAATAAAATAAAATCATAAAAAATGTACTAAAATAAAATAGTATACAAAAATACATAGATGCATATATATACATATATATAATTTATACCTCTATTTATTTAAGTATACAAATGAACTTTGAAAAATATAATAAAAATATATTTGTGTATATTTAAATTAGTTATACTTATATAAGTTAAGTATATAAATAATAAAATAGAAATTAGAAAATAAAAATCGAATATTCAAAGCATAGGTCAATATACATATGATTATACTTGTAAATAATTACTCATAATAAATAACTCCATAAAAATAATTAAAATAGTAATTAAATACTACATAAAATAACAAACATTTTTATACCCTAAAATTAATTTATTCATTTACTGTTATTTATCGATTTTATGAATAGTTTTGTATTCCCTTTTTCCTAGTTGGTCCACATGGACCAACCAAGAACTCTCTTTTGTTGACTCGAGTCAAATGTACTTCCCCCCTCTTTGACTCTTGTCAGAATCTCGAGCGCCTCATTTCGTCGAATTCTCCAAGCGGCCATGATCACCAAATCGCCTCGAGCTCTTCTTTGATTCTATCCCATCATGATCGTCCTTCATGCGCCATCATCAGATTCCATTGATCTCCATCGAGCCACGGAATAATGTTGATCAAAGTTATCCCTAACCCTTGTCTATAAATAAAAACTCATTTCATTCTTTGATTCTTTGGTCCCTCTTTGAGTCCTTAATCCCCTTGATTTTTACGTGTGTATGTGTATTCCTGGTGACAGATAGAGCATCCCCAGAGTCCAGGCGGAGCTAGGAGGAGGTCCAAGGTGTCGCTCTGACGAGATCTCTGCTCCTTGGCAAAAATCAGATCTGAGTTGCACTATTTATTCAATTTTAAGTAGTTTTAGTTAGTGTAATTTCATTTCCATCGTTCGTTTTGTAATTAGATCTGTAGCTTAGGATAAAATCAAATTAGACCGACTGTCAGAGCTCACTGCTCCGGCCATGTCTCACTGTGAATCAGAGTCTCAGATGTTTTTGACCCATCTACCACTCCCATCTCCTTCCCTATCGCATGCTGCATCCCTTCTAGGTTTCTATCCATCTTGATCCTTCGTGGATCAGCGAACTAGAGCTCCACCTCCGCCGTTCGCCGGACCTCCTCCATCTCGCCCACTTTCCATGTGCAGCAGCTTCCACATGGGTTGAGAAGCATCGCCTAGAGCCCCCAAGCTTTTCTCTGTATATTGTAGTTCCAAGAGGCCTGTATTGGGTCGATTTTGATCCTGCGAAGGAGCCCCAGCTGCCCGATAGTTCGATGAGCTCCAGGCCCCTTACTAGCAGGACCCGGACCTACTTGCTAGTGCCACTCAAAAAGGGGAAGGCTCCTAGGAAGACGATGGACCAATCAACATGAATAATGGAGGCCGGAGTAAGGAGGAATGATCGATTGAAGCAAGGCCAGGGTTCTTTCATGCTCTTGCTCTTCACCTCAACGCCGTTAGACATCAGGCACGCCCCAGATCTAATATGGATCGTTGATTCCACACGAAACGATGTCCAAGATCCGTCGTTTGATGCACTTAAGTACGCCCACATGGCGCATTGATAGCCACTCGATCCACGCATGTTAGGGGGTAATTCGCATCTTTCCCCCTTTTTTGTTTATTGTAATTCAGTCTGTAAATATTTAAAATAGTTATATAATCATGTAAAAATTGCAAAGAGGCGCCTAGGCTTATCGTTTTTTGCATTTGGGTCCCCTCCAACTCACCTCACGTGGCATGCCATGTGAGGTTGGATTTTTTGGATGTGCCCACCCGACTTCTTTTATTTCTTTTTTGTCCATAAAATTGTTTATTCGGTAATATATTTTATGGAGAAATTATGTAAAGGGACCTGAGATTTATTTATTTTGCATTTATGCCTCTCTAGGGCGGGACTAATTTGAATATATGTTGATAAATTGCACATTCACCCTTGTATTTTGTTTTAGGGTTCGTAAATGCATGGTTACTTGTTTTTATTTGCAACATGGTCCTTGCCAGCTAATTATTTTTATTTATCTTATTTCTCTTATTAAAAATAGCTCTTATTTGAATTGAATTTTGGGAAAGTTTGTGTATATGCCTGGAATGATGCTCCTTTACGCCCTAATTTTATTTTGACATTTCTTCATTTATTAAAATTCAAACAATGATCCTATTTTCCCTGCCTAACTTTAAATTCCACAAAGCTCCCAAATCTTTTTGAAAAATTCAAAAAAATATTTTAATTATTATAGTAGTTTATAACTCCATACCAAAAATCCCTAAAAATAGAAAAAAGAAAATAAGTAAAAATTAAAAAGCTCCAAAATTCTTATAAAATGTAAAAACTTTTCAAAAAGCCCAAGAATATTTCTTTCTGTTTTGTATTTTTATATATACATATTAGTTTATACTAAAATTAATTTTGAGAATTTGAATCTATTTCGTATTTTTAAATCTCAAAATAATCCAACCTTTTCAAAAAGTCATTGATTTTCTATTTTTCTGATTTTGAAAAAGACCAAAAAATTATCTAAAATTTCTGAAAATCATAAAACATTAGACAAATATAAAAAATAAAAATAATATTTTAATATGTAATTTTTGGTTCTTTTTAATTGTATTTATAATTATATTACCTTATATTATGCATATAGATGTATGTATGTATATATATATAAACCTATATTATAAATTAAAAAGAAAAAGAAATAAAGAAATCAGAAAATTATGAAAAGAAAATATACAATATAAATTAAAATTTAAAAAAATGCAAATATAAAATAAAAATATTATTTACTTATTGCTTAATATTATTGTGCGGGTTAATTATTGCTTAGTTGCTTAATCTCTGTAAGCAGTTGCCACATCGACTATGCTACCGCCTTGTGTGATGTGCATGACACTCCTCACCTGATCAAGCCAGACTGATCACATGGCACAGTTGTCGAAAAGCAATGGAGCGTAGCATATTTTTTGTACATATTTCTCTACAACATCTTTTTTTACATTTTTATATGCACATAACCTCTTTTTATTTATTTACCTTTATTTGTTAATTTTTGAATACATCTCTTTGTTGTGTTTGATACGTGGTCCTACTACACGAGGATGACTTCTTAGGAGGTCGATGCTGCCAAGCTTGGTGGAGACTGACCTTCTTGCCCTTTCTAGTAGGAGAGGCAACAAACAAAGCATGAAGCCTTGTAACATAGATTCTAGCTTAGATTTTATTTTTTATCTTTTGTGAGGAGAGCACCATTTATTTATTTAGTTTGTAATATTTCGGACTTGGATACTACTTTACCTACGATATCCATTGCCCGGGTGATTGTTCACCTGGGGGCCTTGTCACAGTTTTTCGTGTTTCTCACCTTTATTTTATTTTATTTTATTTTGAGCTTTGCGCCTTTATTTTCATTCGTTTTATGTGATTGGATACCCTAGATCTAGGCGTGCTTGCATCGATAGCTAGTTCCAAACACCTAATAGAAGCATGTATCTATAGGGATTTACATTTGGACTTAGTCAAATAAATTAATTGCAAACTTCTTGAACTTGGAACCACACACCGTGAGGGACTCCATTGAGCACTTACAAGAGCCATTGTGGTGGACTCTCTCTCCTATATTTTTATTCTTTAGGATTAACAAGAAAATACAAAAAAATCGTTAAGCGTATTTCTTTGAAAAATACTTAAAAAAAGTGAAAACTCAAAATCTAAGACAAGGGGACTGTTAAATAAACTTTGATCTTAATTAAAATCTGTAATGGACTTCATTGTTTTGGGTTCATAAATCCCTCATTGTTTTTTGGTAGCTTCCAGACAAAGTGAGGCATAACCCGTAAGGATTAGAGCCAAAACTCGTTCTGTGTCACCTTAATTGTCACCTGGGTGCAACAATTTACTGACGCTTCTATTGTTCATGGACGAGTAGGACTTGGTCAATGATGGTATTCTCGCCTTGTGTGGAATGTTCGAAATACCGAGCTTAGGCTACACTGTCATGGGGGTGTCTGTCTCATCGTTTCTTGTCCGGCTTTGTATGTTCACGGTTGATTCCGTTGTGAGCTTAATATGAAGTATTGGATTCACCACTATCGGCTCCCCCTATCTTATTTTTTGACTGAGTAGCCCCCCAAGCACGAGATCAAGGACCTTTAAGCACATAACACATGTTACGAAGGAGGTGGAAGAAGTACATGATACTTTTCCGGCAGTACACACACTCCTATAGGGTTAGCCAATATGGACTCGCTGTAATATTTGCTTGAAATAACCATAAAATTGAAAAGATGAAAATAACTGATCTCTTACGACTACACATTGTGTTGAGTTGGTGAACCCAATTTTGTAGTGTGTTTGTATGGATCTATATTAAGGTTCAAAGTTCATGTCCCACACATTTGTGCAAATTTTGTTCACGTGTCCTCTTTGACCCCTGTTCACTTAGACCCTTCTATTGTTTTGCACTCCTTTTATTCCTTGTTGACCATTGTATCTTTCTTCCTGCATCGATCTCCCTTTTGTTCCTCCAAGATGTCAATTCATGGACGGTTCAGTTGAGACTCCGTCGACTCCCACATCGATTCCATGAATCTCGCATATTCAATAAATTCGAGGTGATTCCAAAGATCCCGGTTCAGATCTTGCGAATCAATATCCAGACTCATCATCTTCTTTCTTTTCTACTTCCTTAAATAAGAAGGGATCTCTCTTGTCCCATTACTGCTCGTTGTGAGTGGAGATGGTCGATTATAGTCTGCATCAAAAATTATGTTCACAACTATCTAAGATTGTCCCTAATCTCAGTTCCATCTAGTTAGTTGGTGCTCAATTTTCCAATCGGTCTGATTGGGATACCTTTTGTATTACATATTGAAGTCAGAACCAGGATCCCAATCTAAAATTTGTGTCGTCTGATTCAGACTCTGAGATGTCTCCTCAAGGCGGAAAAGGGAAAGGGCAGCACCCCCAGACTAAGCAGGGCCAAACACCCGACCAGAATCAAGTGAATGCTCAATTGCTCGCGTCCATCCAAGCTATATAGCGACAACTAACTGAGAAAGCCTTGGCCCAAACCACATTTCAAGAATGCTAAATGATTTGAGGAACAAACTAAGAGGAGGAGGAAAGGATGAAATACCTCGCGATGACCGAGAGGATGATGAACAAGCACCCGAGGTTCCAAACCCTAGCTGAAATAGACTTACAATCAATGTATAAAAATTACAGAAATATTACAACTACGAATGAAGGTCTAAATACTAAATAATGATAACAAAAAGAGGGGGTCAAGTACGCAAAATACCCCCACATGTGCATGTAGATGGTTGGATCTGATTCACTTAAGCGCGATGAACGGTCGAGATCGCGTCATACTGCTTCACGCTCGAGCGACCCAGATTAGATCACGATCTGGATCAGACGGTGAATGAGAACCAAGATCGAACGGTTGCTGCTGCGATTGAGATGCACCCCTTATTGGACGGTTTTGAGGTAGTGAGAAGGAACAAGGAAGAACACTCAATCGATGGTGCTTTGATTCAATGTAGATCATGTCTTCGACCACCTGGAGGGTTGTTGATGCTCCCAAAATGATGCTAGAGGTCGTTCGTAGCGACTGGAGTGCTCAAGAAAATCCAGATCCCAATGGTGAGGATCTGGAAGGTTGTGGAAGTGCATCACCTGGAAGACCCTCGTGCAGGTCAAATCATACCCCCAGAGGAGGTCCTTCGAGCTCAAGACTTATACGAAAAGAACAAGGAGTCGAGGACAAACTGCCTTGACCCATTACTGGGTGAAATGGACGGTTGATACGTTGAGGTGTGGATGAAATGGTCTGGCTCATGGAGAACATGAAGGGGAATGAAATGAGGCGTAAAGTGGGTCGAAACAGTGGCAAAAGGATGATGATTTTGCCCTGGAGTTCGAGCTCCCGATGAATGAAGGAAAATCTACAACTAAAAATAGAAATAAAATTGCGAAATCGAAACTTATCATTAAAACTAACCTAAGAAGCGACGAAAACTAGCCTCGATTCGGCCCAAACACCAAAGAGATGGAACTGCTCAGAGAAGCTCTCCGACAATGGCTTGATCTGCTCCTTCGTGCCTCCTCCTCGCTACAGAAACACAAGACTACCTCCTATCACTAGGTAGACATTGTATGCTTAGTCTGAGGGGCTAAGAAACTTGGGAAAGGGATTAAATCCAAAATTAGACAGAGGAGGAGACTGAATACATGCGAGGTTTGACTGAGGTGATTCGCTTAATTCATCGATCCTTCTATCGAGGAAAGATGCACGCGTGAAAGGGAATGGATCGAGGAGGAAAAGTCAAGAAGGAATCAAGCTAAAATAATGCAAGCCTCAGACAGAGAAATTGGAGAAATCGAGGCTTTTGACTCTGACAGCTACATGGCTAAGAAATCGAGGCTTTTGACTCTGACAGCTACATGGCTATGAGGGGCGAGAAGTTGACCGGGGTAATGCGGACTCGCTCCTTATTGGTCCACGAAAGTTGCTAGAAGACAAACCATGGAATAATTCCTTTATTAAATAGATTTAAAATAATAAATAATGTTATCATTTTAGGTCAAAACATAAAAAAATATTTATTATTTTATGTAATATTTTATTATGATTTTTATATATTTTACAAGTTAATTTATTAGGTATTAATTTTCATAGTTTTAATTATATGTATATTTATCTATGTATAAGGTTTTTTTATTTTGTATTTATATTTTATCTTTTTATTTCTATATTTTATATATTTTAAAATTATTTAAATACATATTTACATATCTTTAATTTATTTTTCTGAATTTTGTTATTTACTTAAATAAAAAGTTATAAGTATTATAGGTATAGTTTAGACATATATTTTAATACTTTATTTCTTTTATTACGAATTTATAGTGGTTTTATTTCGTTTTTATTATGTATATTTACTTTTAATAATATTTACAAATATATTTAAATATAACACATAAAAAATATAAAGAATAAATATAATAAATATTATAGGTATATGGCACAATAAGGACCCAAAAGCCAACTTTCGCATCTTAACTCCAAACTAAATGAAACCGCCTTCATTAAATAGACTATTTGATTTTATGAACAATAAAGGTGAGTTTGGTCAATTTCGAGTTAGTATGAAGAAGATGCAGATTTGGAAAGTTTTCTTTGCGACTTTTATTTTGTGTCTTGGGCACACTGTGCATTATTTTTGAATGAAATCAATTTTTCTTTGTATTTTTATTTATAATGTTCATGTAAAGGGTTTTATTATTTGAGGTATAAAAATAGAAAAACAAAATAAATCCAAAAATGTAATTATTAAAGAATAAAAATTAGGGTTTTAGGTTACTTCATGTACAATCAATCTTCCCTATCTCCCCCTACTTTATTCCTTATTGACCACATCTTCATGATGACATGGTCTCGAGGTTAAGGTCATTAAGTGTCTTTGATACTTCATTCTTTTCTTTCTTTTATTCTTTTATTTTGATCTTAAATGAAGTATTCGATAAGGTATTCATTGATTAATAATTCAGTGTTATTTTGTATAAATTAATGCTATATACATGCATTTAACTAGGGTTCTATGGCCAAAATGAAAGAATAATGGTGATGAAATGGAGGTTCATAACCCCATATATGTGTCTTTGCTAGTCCCTAGCAAACACTTATGATAATAAGTGCAGGAAAAGAAATAAAGAAAAGAAAAAGAAAGAACTTGGAACAAGTTCTTATTCTTTGGAGCTCAGCCAAGACCTTTGGATTCTTGGTTTGTTCGAAATCACGTTAAGGTTAGAAGGTGTGACACAACATCTCTTAGATTCCATAATCCTATCATCTAGTTCAATTTACAACCAGGTTAGAACCAACCTCTCAGTCGCATAGTCTCGCAACCTTGAAATGATAGAACCATGTGTGTGAATTTGCTAGCTCTTCCCAGACAACTCGTTGAACTATGAAGAAGACTCCTCTTCTGGCAACTCATCCTTGTGGAGACAGATATTCTCTTCTAAGGTCAGGTGCGTGCTAGCTCACAACCGAACGAGGGAGAAGATAGAAGAATTGAGAAAGGAAGTTGGAATGGACCAGTGTAGTTGCATTACCTTGTGAAGCCCAGTTAGTGTAATCGGGTCTTCACCAAGAAGCATGCATTTTCTGGAAGCTCAAATTTGTGTGGAGTTTTTGGAGTAGGTTTATTTTTTGGATATTTTTCTTTGTATTACATTACACTACATTCTTGTCTTTTCCTCGTCGGATATAAAATCTTTTGGTCCAGCCATGTTTTGGGGTCTTGGAAAGAGTTGTGCTAGCATGCCATTTCTCTTTTGAAGGCATGTTTTAATCCGATCTCCAATCGTAGATGTCCTTGCTACCAGAAGAAGTGGGTTGAAATACTAGTTTTGGCAATCCTCAATAATGGTTCCTGAGCCACCCTTGATGAAGCGGCCTAGCATCGTCCCGACTATACTCCAAAATTGTTGGGAAAATAAGAGACATGTTTATTCCATACTCTCTAGGATCTCTTATTTAGGGGAGTATCCTATGGGTAAATTACATCAAGAGTCCATAAGAATATAGAAAATACTAAATAATACAAATAACATATATCTCTATACTCCCCCTCAAGATGGAGCATAGATGTCGATCATGCTCAGCTTGGACAAGCACTTCTGGAATGGCCCTCTAAGTAACACCTTTATAAAGATATCTCCAGTTTGGTCCCCTGAGCTAACATGAGATGTAGAAATAAAACCCTTCTGAATCATATCTTGTATATAGTGACAATCAAACTCAATGTGCTTGGTTCATTCATGAAATGCTAGATAATGAATACTCATTCATCACTCTTTATTCTTTTATTTTAGCTAATTATCTTGGCAAAATACCATGTAGATAGCTGTAAATACAATAAGTTACCAATAAGCATGCTTTTGTTGAATATTAATAATTAGCATGTATTTGTGAAAAAATAAAAGAATAAATAATAAAAGAAAAAGAAGGAAATATTTAGAATAAATATTGAATGACCTAAACCCAAGAGAGGGCCCAATATGGGCCTGATCGCCAGATAAAATAAGTAGAGAGAGATAGGGCCATTCAACCTTGTGAATCTTCCTTCTTCTATGTACATATTTTATTTTCACAAAAATAAAATATAAATGTGTGTATAATCCCTTGTATATATTTATAAAAATAAAACAAAATTAATAACACAAAAATAAAAATAAAATAATTTCTCTCTCTACAGCCTTGTACATATTACATGTATATATGTATCATACTCCTAATTATTTCACATTTGTAATTAGCAAATAAAAATAAAAAAAATATTTTATACTCCAAATAATATGTTGTAAATGAAAAAAATATAAAAATTGAGGTATTTGTACAAAAATAAGAATATAAAAATAATTATATAAAATACCTAGGTATTTTATACATGTAAATAATATAATATATTATATATATCATAAATTATTTTTCATAAAAATAAATAAATATCACTAAAAAATAGTTTGAAAAATAATAAACATTTTTTTATTTTGAACATATTTTAAAATAAAATCGTTTTCTATTTTCAATTTATTTTACAAATCTTTTCTATTTCATAATTTCTGATTGGTCCAAAAGGGATGTTGACCCCGGTCAACTCCCCCTCCCGGACCAGTCTTCGCCCGCATCCGAGTTTCGCCCCATTTTCTCAAAATTCTCCCACTCAGATCTGACCATCTCCTACCCTGATCCCATCGCCCGTTCCTTCCCCTTGGATCCAGGACCCTCGCGGATCCTTAGGGAAGGACGGATCTTCCTTTTTATTTTTAATTTGGTCCAATCTACGTCAGCTTGTATGCATGTGCACATGAGGGGGTTGTGTATTTTGCACCTATACCCTTGTGCGTTATTGTATTTCTTTTTCTGTCACAAACTTTGAATATTAGCGTAATACTTTTGGTAAAATTGCATATTGGGTCCTAATGTTTTAGATTTTTACATTTATACACCTGCTTGTGCGGATAACGTATTAAATTGTGGAAAATTTTTATGTATGCCTACAAACTTGTTTAATATGTTATTAAATGCTCATAAACTTTAAGGAAATTACATCTAGTTCCCTGTACTGTAGATTTAATTTTTGTAGTTGTAGTTTAATTATAAAAAATAGCATTATGCATTTAAAAATTACAGGAAAATTATCTTAAGTTCTTGGAACTGTAACATATCACATGTCTTTTTCTTAAGGTAATTTAAATTATTATCTTATTAAAAAATATTAAAACACAATATTTCTCCTATTTTGCATTTAAAAGTCCATACAGATTATCAAAATATTTTAAAAAAATCCAAAAAATTTTGATGGGTTTATTTATGCATGTTTGATTTTTTGACTTTTTATTTTGTAAAATATTCCCAAAAACTCCTAAAATTAAAAAACATGGAAAAGCTTATAAAAATCTAAGAAAATAGTAGAAAAGTTAGAAAAAATGTTTTGAAATTTTCTTTAGATAATTTAAAATTCAGAAAAATTGAAATTAGGCTCAATTTGATTTAATAGATATTTATTAACCTATTTCAAAGTTCCCAAATTACTATTATTTATTTTGAGTATTTCTTTATTTTAAAATACACAAAAATTCTCAAAATTACCAAAAATAGAGAAAAATTAGAAAACACAAAAATATTTTATTTTCAAATTTTTGAAAACTTATAGCTATATTTATAAGCATAAATCCTAGATAGAATATTATAATGCATATATTTATATATCTATTATAATAATTATTATAAATTATATATACTTATAAATATATTTAGAACCCTTAAACAGAGAAATGTGCTTATCTTTATTTTCTGAAATTTTCCATATTTATTATATATATATCATATTATGTATATTATTATCTATACATATGTTTATATATATTATCTTTAAAAAAAGAAATTAAAAATGAGAAAAATATAAAAAGAAAATATAAAATATAAACTTTAAATAAAAAAATATAAAATATTAAAACCCATAAAGATTAGAAAAAACCTATAAAAATAGACAAAAAATTGTCATCTCATTGGTGGTCAATTTTTGTGCGCATCCCCATTGCTTTTTGTGGTTTGACCCCTACGCTTTCTTGCTATACATACTTATTTGTAGGGTATAATAAATTTTAACTCACTTGTATCTATTGCATAATCATTGTTGTGGGTTATTTGTTGATTGGCATGCTTTGATCGATAATTGAGAGCTGTGAGAGCGACTGATACAGCGATTGTCGGATCTGACTTGTCAGACACTGCAAGCCCTCCAAGACCAGACATTAGACACCTCGATTCTCAGTGTTCATCGGTCATTCATCAATCCAGAGACACTACAACAAAATTGGATTATAGTGATGTTTTTTTTTTCAAAAATCAATCATTAAAACAGTTGATGTTAAATATATAATAACGATATTATTTGTTCCGATTTTTTATAGTTGAAATTAGCGGTGTATATCATATCCGTCGCTATATCAATAGCGACTGTTAATATAGTGATACACTTATTCGTTGCAATATTTCAAAATTTTAGCTAATTATCGCTGATTATTTTGTTCAAAATTTAGTCCACCTTTATTGTAGTGAGAAATTAAATGATGCAATATGTCTATTGTTAACCGTTCAATTTCTACATTTTTTTAAATTTTCTCGCTAACTCGCAATACTACACGATTGCTCTCTTAAAACCATAGAATTCGACACCGATCAAGTGGTGAAACCTGTCAAAGAGTTGACAAAGAAACGACCTTGGAACCACCGTTATCTCGGTTGTGCAAAAATAAGGGAGAAAAGCTATATTTTGACCCTAATGCAACATCCGAAGAGGATCTTGAGCTGTAATTAGCCGATAACCGTTGCTACAAACGACTCGCACCTTATAACTTTTATTTTAAACAAGTTTTAATACGATAAATCATAATCTAAAGTTCGTTTCCAAAGTATGGAAGGGGTCGTGGTTTCGTGAGAAGATCAGTACGTAGCCTCCGGATCAAGGACTTGACAACTAGCATATCGTAACTCTTACTGTAATTAATTGTACGTTGATATTGTTGATTGATTAAACAAACTCCTCTGTCTCCGGATCTATGAATGTAAATTCGGACAAGATGTATACATGCTAATAAAATCATGCATTTCTTAAATCTAACATCCAACCATCCATGTATAAAAAATAACAAATGCGTCCGAATTCAACATCCACATGAATTTAATAAATCTGGTCCAATCAAATATCCCCATCTCGGGGAAAAAAAGAAACATATAATTTCAGCCGTCGAAACATATAGAATGCGAAAGGTGGAATAAACAATAAGACGGGCGTATGTATAAGGCTGCATGAACTTGTAGGTCGACGTCGTGCTCGTTTCTACTGTCCATCATCAGGCTATAAATTGATACTTCTAAATAGCTAGACCGGCGTCCAACAGTGGCACAATCAACCACGATCAATGGCACCTGCAACCCATCCTTCTCCCCTCCTCTTCCTCCTCCTCGCCTTCTTTCTCACCGTCTCCCTCTTCCATGGAATCCCATCCACGACGGCCCAGCCCGCGCCCCCTTCCAACGCCACCGAATGGAAGCCCCTGCAAGACGTCAGCGTCCCCCGAGTGCAGGCCGTTGCGACCTTCGCGGCGACCGAGATCAACAAGCAGGCCAACAAGACCTACGCCTACATAAAGGTGCTGAGTGGGGAGTTCCAGCTGGTGGATGGAGCCACCAACTACCGTCTTCAGCTCCAGCTCAAGGACTCGGTCGGCCTCTTCTACACGTACGAGGCTGTGGTGCACTATACGCCATGGGACAATGTCAAGACGCTCACCTCTTACAAGCTCGTCTCCTCCCCTCCGCCTCCACCTCCGTCGACTCCACCTCAATCTCAATGGACTCCCTTGCCAGATCTCAACGCCCCCAAGGTGCAAAACGTCGCGAGGTTTGCGGTGGGTGAGATCAACAAGCAGGCCGGCAAGATCTACACGTACGTGAAGGTCCTCGCAGGGGAGTACCAGCTTGTGGATGGAGCGACCAACTACCGTCTCCAGGTTCAGGTGAAGGACTCGACAGGGCTCTTGTACACGTACGAGGCTGTGGTCCGCGCCACTCCATGGGACGGGGTCAGAACACTCACCTCCTACAGACTGCTGAGCTCGCCGCCTCCTCCCCCTCCGTCCCAATGGGTTCCCATACCAAACGTGAACACTCGTCAGGTGCGATGCAGTTATATATATGCTCCGGTAATATTTGACATTTGCTTGCTTCGTACTAATTATTAATTTGTATATAATATAGGTGCAAGGCATCGGCAGGTATGCGGTGACCGAGATCAATAGGAGGCCCATCTCCTTCAGGCGATATGCGTACGTCAACGTTGTCAGCGGCGAGACTCAGACGTTGCCGACAGGAGGGGTGCAGTATCGTCTGGTGATTAGGGTTCGGGAGGGCTTCCGCTCCTTGAGGAACGTGCAGGCTTTGGTGAAGGATCGCCCGAGGCAGCTCATATCTTACACCTTCCTCCCCTGATCAATCGGATCGTGTGTTTTGGATATATACACTACGTCTCTGTCTGTCTTTATATCCGTCGTTCATGCGCTTCGTGACCGTGTGGATTCTCCTCCCTGATTCAATAAAAGCTTCTCGTCATTGGAAGCGTGTAACACTGCTATATATGTTCGAGTAAGGACGCGCTCCATCGTGATCTTTCTATCGTTTTCTTCTGTCTTGATCATAAGCGTCCGATGATTTATTGCAAATTAATTACTTTTGTGTGCCAGCCGATAACTTCTGTGCAATTTTAGATCTTCCAAATGTGAGATCTTCCAAATCATAGGAACTACCTATTTGCCTGCCCTTCGCTGCAGATTTGATGCTATTTTTTCAAATATCTTCAAAATATTAAAAAATTAAATGAAATGTTAGTCAATAATATTTATAAAAGATTATAATGCTAATAAATGATTTACAAGTAACCATTAATAAATCTCCTCAATATTCAGTCTATTAATTAATATTTTTATAGAGCATAAAAAATACAGATGTGATAGAGGATTTCATTAAGAAGCTCTAGAGAACATGTGCTGAGCTTAAGGGTCTCTAATTGTTGCGATGAGTGGTAGAGGACCTCCCTTCTTCTCTTCAAATCAACTCAACAAAGATTCGATGGTGTGTGCATGGTTGAACAACCCATAGTGCGCTTGAGTTGACATTGCTGGTGTAGATTTGAGATGACAATATGGGGAGGTTTCAATCCCCAAAGATGGCTAAAGCTTCTGGAAGGAAGTATGGATGGCTCGGTAGATGAAGGCCTCGGCAACTGCGAGATTGCTATCTTTCTGCAGACTCCACATGGTTGAAGATGGAGCATTGATGTTGACGGCATCCACGAAGGAGCTTCGTTCAGATGGCATCGGATCTTGGCTAAAGCTTCTGGAAGGAAGTATGGATGGCTCGGTAGATGAAGGCCTCAGCAACTGCGAGATTGCTATCTTTCTGCAGACTCCACATGGTTGAAGATGGAGCATTGATGTTGACGGCATCCACGAAGGAGCTTCGTTCAGATGGCACACATCCGACCAACATCATCAGTGCTCGACTGATGTTGGAAAAGTGACTCGATGGTCTAACTTGATGGTGGTCAATCTCCCATGGTCTGAAGAGGAATCATTGAAGACCTGCAAAAGAGCACCTCACTCTATGGTTTCAAAGTGGGTATGGTAGGTTTCTTGATACGGTGACTTCGTCATTATATTAATAATTGTAAGTCATCAGCACCAAGATAATAATTTCTTCACTTACTTTTGCATATGTGAAGCTTGGGGAATTGCATTTAACTGGTGAAAACAAATTCTGGATAACTAATCACTACATAAATGTCATGCCCTGCGTAATATCTTACTACATGTGAATGGTTCACAATGTAGCAAACCAAAAATTAACCTTTTTGTTTCTCGACTTACCATTATCCATGAAAACTTTAAATATTTGTACCATTAGTAAAATAAATAAAGACCTAATCAATACCATCATCATCTCTCTAGATTGCTAAATAAAATCTTTATTCGGTAAAACAAAGGACATTTTTGTGGTGAAAAAGTTGTAAGTATTATTTGGCAATGGACTTTTTTGGTTCATCCTCATAATTAAGAGTTATGATCCATATACTTCTGCACTTATGCTAATTTTACAAGAAAGTTACAACATATAATGCCCATTTGCTTGATCTTGATCTTTCAGTTTACAGAATTAGTATTTTTGCTATGAACGTATTTATACCATCATCGAATGCTATATGTAACATCATTCTACAAATAGAAATTTTCAGTGCTTATAAGCACAATAAAACTACTAGTTACATCTCTATGCATATTGTACTCTTGATATCCATATATATACACACACACACACACATACATATGCATACATACACACACACACACACACATACATACATATATACATATATATAGGATTTTTATCCAATGCTCACAGGGCTCATTAGCGTTTCGGTGAGCACCATTTGTAGGACACACACGTGTATTACCAATTAAGTGGTTACCTATTTCGAAGGATGTTGTTTTTGGAAGGAAATTAATATGCAAAACGATTTAACAATAAGTGATATTCCAATTATATCACGTCCTAAAAAATAGGAAGATCGTTCTGGAAAGAAAACATTCGAATCGATGATTTCTTGCAGAAAATCGAGATCCAAATGCTCAGGTCAGTAATATATACACAATGAACAAGTAAGTGCTTGTTGTGAAGTCAGTAATATCCAAACGACGGTCAGTAATTTACATTCATTTTATTACATGGTGCAGATTTCAATAATATATACACAAAGGACAAGTAAGTGCTTGTTGTGAAGTCGGTAAAACCATAAGAAATGGTCAGTAATTTCCATATATTTTATTACTTTGAACAGAATTCAGTAATTTAGAGATGATACTCAAGTAGTATATATACAGTTATCAAGTAAATTATTATTTGTGTTCAGTATTGTATATATCTATGTCTTATACCACATGTTCAGTAATATGTGTATGATTCTCAAGTAATAGCTACTATGAGATCAGTAATAACAAAGTAATGGTCAGTAAGTCATGGGCATTGCTCAAGTAATAACAAAGTAATGGTCAGTAAGTCATGGGCATTGCTCAAGTAAGAAAGTAACTATTTGTTAATGCAATGCACATTACATAGACAATGGTATTACTAACCATTTGTTATGTTATTACTGATCTCACAACACACATTTACTTGACCATTTTATACATATTACTGAATTCTGTACAATGTAAATATTTGGATGTAAATTACTGATCATTGTTCTTGATATTACTGATCTCACAATAAGCATTTACTTGACCGAATTATATTTATTACTATCATAGCATTTGGATCCTTAATCATCCGCGTGGAATCATTTATTTGAATCGTTTCTTTCCAAAACCTTCTTCCAATTTTAAGGACGTTGTATAATAGGAAATATAGGATTTTTTTAAATATGTGGTAGCCTATAATTAGAAATATAGTTATTACTAATACACGTATATGGCCGAGAATGGGTGCTCATTGAAACGTTAATGGGCACAGGGATCATTGGATAAGTCATATATATATATATATATATGATTTTTATCCAGAGAGCCCTGTGCCCATTTGAGTTCAAATGAGCCCGTTCTTTCATCCTTCAGATTATGATCTAATGATCCTATTTTACCTCATCCATTCCCTTTTTTAGCGTCAATCCTTACCATAACAAACTCCCTCCGCATTCTCCTCGTGACTGATTTCCTTTTTTGATTCGCAATTAAGTATATCCGACGTTGCATTGTATTTATTTTTGAAATTTCCAAAATCATCTATGGCTTCCTCTTGCTGCAAAATCTCAAGATCTCCAGCGATGAAAGAAGATCGTCTTCAAGTCCTCGATTTGTAAGTTTTTTCGTTGTTTATTAGACATTTATTTATTGTTCTTTTGTAGAATTTGATCGTTTGCTTTTTAGTTCTCATTTTCAGTTTCAAATGCGATGGATCATCTGTGAATGGAAACTGATCATGATTCCTCAGAAGCAATGATGAATGATGCTTCCTGGATGGATTTGAATCGTGAAAAGATCGTATCAGAAGGAGCGAAGATGGATGTCTTACAACTGGATCTGGATAGCGAAATCATTATTTCAGAAAAATTATACCAAGTTACTGATGGCATTTGCATATGTTACTGATAATATATCATGTATTACTTTTCTATTGTATCATTCTTACTGATTAAAATCCATTCATAGTTACTTATGTATCTTAAGAAAATACAAGTTCTTTCTATCAAGATACAAGTTAAGTAATTTATACGTAGCTATCAGTAACACTTGACGCATTGTAAGTAACTAAATAGACTACATCAGTAAAGAAGGCAGGATTCGATAGTAATTCAAAACAGAGAATATGATAAGTAAGATATACAGAAGCATCAGTAACCTGTAACAAATTGTAGGTAAAAGAAGACAATGGAATCAGTAAGTTGGAATAATTATAAAAAACCAATTGACCAGTAACTTGTGTATTGATATCATTTTATCATTCTTTTTATCAAAATACAAGTTAATTAATTTATACGTAGCTATCAATAACACTTGACGTATTGCAAGTAACTAAATAGACTACATCAGTAAAGAAGGAGGGATTTGATAGTAATTCAAAATAGAGAATATTGTAAGTAAGATATACATAAGCATCAGTAACCTGTAACAAATTGTAGGTAAAAGAAGACAATGGAATCAGTAAGTTGGAATAATTATAAAAAACCACATGACTAGTAACTTACGTATTGGTATCAGTAGCATTCGATGCATTATAAGTAATTAAAAAGGTTATATTAGTAAATAAGAGGTGCATCAGTAACACTCAAAGTATTAAGTAACTATGACATTAGTAACAATCAAAATGAGTACAGTAAAATGGATAATTGTAATCAGTACTTCTTGTATGGACATTAGTCATTTACATACTTAATTACTGATCTCACAACAATAATTACTTGAGAATTGAATATGTATTACTTGAGTAACATGAATGAATTACTAATCTCAGTACAATGTAATATTACATATGTAAATTATTGACAACTGTTTCAATATTATTGATCTCGAAACACATAATTACTTACGTACAATATATACATTACTGATCAAATGTATGATGACTATTTATTCGAAACGAAATTAAGGATTTGAATTTATCTTTCCAAAACCGTCTTCCTTTTTTTAAGGACTCGGTATAATTGGAAATACAAAAGGCTCAAACATATTAATATCCTTCCAAAACCGTGTCCTTCGAAATAGGCAACCTCCCAAATGGAAATACACGTGGAGAGCCTACATTGGGTGCTCAATAAAACTCAAATGGCCACAGGGCTCTCTGGATTCGCTATATATATGCATATGTATATATGGTTTGTGACCTATATTGACGTTTTTCCTCATTATTCAAAAATACCGATCTAGTAGTTCGAATCATCTTGGTTTTTTTGACTATCCGATTTTGGCCATAGTGATCACGATCCGATCAATTTCACTTTAATAATTACTTGTTAGATTGAAGATCAACTTTTACCTGATATATCTACGTTAAAATGTTTGCTTGTTGATTTTCTTAGGCGTCAGTTAGAGCTGCTGGTGGACTACTATTTGAGCTCTTGGGTCCATCAGTTGGTGATCCATTTTACGATGAAGATGACATAACCATAGAACTTAGATCATGACAAGCACAAAATTTCCTTATTACTGCATTGCACATGAAAATATCAGCCTCAAGCGTGAATGTATCGAGCATTACAGAAGTTGTGGTATCATTGCATGCATAGATAATTTTTTTCTCCTAAGAGTTGCCATTTTGCAAGATGGGATATTCTCTCTTGTCATAAAATCATACTTTCCTGATATTTGACAGTATTAGACTTGTTTGTTTGCATATTCTAAATTTGTTATAAAGTTACTGAAAGCTATATTGGAGTTTTTATTCTAAATATTTAATGCAAATTAGAGTTTCTGGAGTTTTTTGTTCTAAATATTTAATGCAAATTAGAGTTTTGCATAGAGATTGCAACAAGGTGCCGTTGTCAATCCCTTTTAGATGACAAATCCAATTCTTCAAAACACAATATCCACATAACTGGGAGCCATAATGTTATTGTGCATGATTTTTTGGACTCTTTTGAGGAGCTCTACCGCTTCAGTTGTCGGGAACCTAAAGGTATCAAAACCCAAAGGGATGAAAACATGTTGATTGTCAATACATGCCTTCTCATGCTTAGTAATTCTAGCCAAAGCAGCTTTCTATGTAGCATATCCTACAATAAAATAACACCTTATTGGGCCCATTAATGGAGAAACTCCAGCCAAATCAACACACGCATGTTTCCCTCCAGACCATCCAAATATTAGAACATCTACTAGTTTGATTGTCGATCTCTCCTCTTGTGGACCAGTCAAAAAGTTCACATGTACTTTTTTGGAAGCAACCCCATCATGTCCAGGACATCCCTGACAAGATCATGTCTATATTTAAAACCTGAGAGTTCACAATAATGAATTGCATGTTCCTCAAAGCGTCTAGGCAGGATTTGCACCATAGTGGGCATGCCTCGTCAGTTGGGAGTAGAGGAATCATATGGCAATACTTGAGAATGGTACAATACTCAGTAGAGGATATATATGCATTCCAAGGCCATCAATAGGAATAGCAAGAAGGAGATCTTGAGCATGGTCATCTTGTAAACAACAAAAAGCTACCTTTTTATATATCAATCATGTCAAGCTCAACCTCCTTGTATTTAACAATTTTGCTAAAAAGGGAAGCCACCAAAATATTTTGGGATTTAAGAGGGACGATATCCTTGTTAGCAAAACATGTAAGTTCGATAGATGGGATTCTGACATGTAGGAACTCCAAGGCATATAGAAAATTAGAATCAATACATGTATACCATTTGTCTCGTAAAATGTGATCTTGGAGTACCCAAGATTGTGCTATGGAAGTCACGAAAGCATATGAAGAAGCCTCAATAGTTGAATGTAGACCTAAGACATTGAGTCTGATGGGTAGAGATACCACACACCATTGAATGTCGTCAAATAAAGAGCTTCCACAAACCACAATATCCTCAATAGAAAGACATAAGCCTTTGTCAAATTATGCAGCAGCCCATTCCATGTAAGCGGGTTCACTACAAGAAAAAGGTGATATGGCAAGCACGATCTTTCAAGGGATGAGAGAGCACATGCGCTCGCCCAAGTCCGGGCAAGCACATGGCCTACAACCATTCTTGCATGTCGAGAGGGGAATATATGTATGGGCATGTTGTAGAGAGGATACATAGAGATGATATATGAATTTAAGATGTTTTAAGATGTTAACAGTTAAGATATAATTTATATTATTTGAAATATATAAACTACAATACATAGAAATTACTAAAATTTAACTAAAATTATGAATATTCTTCAATTATATAATTTTACAATACACCTAATTAATTCTAGATAAAGCTACAAAAACTATTAAAATAATTACTCATTAGTGTAAAATCCAAACACAATACTAATAATTAATTTAAAATATTTCTTACTAAAATTATACTACAATAATTAGATATTAAAATATAAGTGTATAAAATAGTAGTGTAAAAAACTTTCTACTACAATAATTAGATATTAAAACACATCGAAATTATTCATTACTCTTATTTAAGTAAATATTGAAATATATTAAAATATAAAATAACTATTATTTTATATATGGACAACAGAGGGGCCAATATAAATTATCACCTTGGAACCGTAAAATTGTGAGCGAAACTTCTCAAGGGCGAATACAACTACCAGCAGCTCTTTCTCTGTTACTATATAGTTCTTATGGGATTCATCTAATGTTATACTGGTATAGTTGATAGCATATGGCAATCCATTATGTCCATGTCCTCACACGACCCCAATTACGAAATCGGATGAATCTATCATGATTTCAAATGGAAGAGACCAATCGGGTGGTTGTAGAACATGTGCTTGAGAGCAAGGTTCGAGATTTCAATTTCGAATTCGTTTTGGTCACCCCTAATACTTGAAATTTTGGTGAAATTTCAGGAAATTTTGACTGTTTCGGTGGAAATGTCAAAAATGACTCAAAAAGTTATTTTTCGACCATTTATTTTGCAAATTAAGATCTTTCAAGTAATTTACAACAATAAATAGCTCAAAATATACAATTTTATCATACATATTGCTCATATATACCCCTTATATCGCACATATCGGTCATATCGATCATTTCGTTGTTAAGGATGATTATTTATTGATACATATTGGAAATGAATATCATTACAAGTTCTTAAAACAACAATAGCTAAGAAATGTGTACTTATATCACACATATCTCTCATCCATATGCCCCTTATCTCGCACATATCGGTCATATCGATCATTTCGTTGTCAAGGGTGATTATTGATTGGTACATATTGGAAATGTATATCATTAAATACAAGTTCTTAAAACAACAATAGCTAACAAATGCGTACTTATATCACACATATCTCTCAACCATATGCCTTATATCGTACATATCAGTCATATCGGTCATATCGATCATTTCACTGTTAAGGTTGATTATTGATTGATACATATTAGAAATGGATATCATTAAATCCAAGTTCTTAAAACAATAATAGCTAACAAATGCACACTTATATCACACATATCTCTCATCCATATGCCTTATATCACACATATCGGGGCATATCGTTGAGCTGACTGATAGATATCATATGGTTCTAGTGAATTACATAATTAATTATAAACTTACAGTAAAGATGATATATTTTATAAAGACAAATGATAAAAGTAATGAAGCAAAGAAGCTATAGCGGATCTCTAGAATCTATAGAGTTGTTTCATCTCCATTACCCAAACAAGGGAGATGAAGCTCCCTACGTTGAAGAAACATTGTATGCATCCCCCCTATTGCACCATACCCTACCATAATGGGGGTCTCGTTGCCGGATCAGCGAGCCTGGGGGGCTGGGGGGGCTACGGGGCCAGGTTGGCCCCCCTTGCGGGGGTGCGAGGGCAACGCCCCTGACCTAAAGCAAAATATATAAATCATGATGTGTTTTGATATAGAGAATTGATAAATAGTTAGTAAAATGACTAAAATTAAGACCGCATGGTTATTATCGTTGATTTACATAGGTATTAGTGAAATTTCACCCTTATCAGTCGAAATCTGAGAAATTTTGAATTGAAAACATGAATTTCGATCGATATGGGTCGAAATGTCAAAATATCACCGATATTTCGACCCATTTTGGTCGAAATTCGGGAAATCGACATATATATGTGTTTGGAAAGACCCTCCCTGTCGAAACTGAAATTTCGGTGAAGTTTCACGAAATTTAAATCTCTTCTTGAGAGACAAGTTCTTTCAAGTGATTAAAGTCCTGGAGAACTTTCTGATCAACAATAAAATATGTCTCCTTGCCAAACAATTATGTTAGAGGTCGAGCAATCTTGTTAAATTCTTGAATAAATCTTCTGTAGAAACCAACAAGTCCCAGAAATGAACTCACATTTTTCATCATTTGAGGTTGCTGAAGTTTGGCAATAACGTCTACCTTTGTAGGGTTAACCTCCATACGTCATTTGGAGACGACATGGCACATCATGATTCCTTCTGTAACCATGAAGCGACTCTTTTCCCATGATAGCATAAGATTTACTTCACGACATCTCTGTAATAATCGGTCTAGATACACAAGACAAACATCAAATCTATCACCATAGACCAAAAAATGATCGATGAAATATCTCAAAAACTACCCGCCATGTCGGTAAAAATGGCCAACATACACCTATGGAATGCAACGAGTGCGTTACACAATCCAAAGCGCATCCACTTAAAAGCATAGGTGTCGAACGGACAAGTGAAAGTTGTCTTCTCTTGATCTTCAGGAGCGAACACCACTTGATTGTACTTAGAGTACCCATCCATTAAGCAAAAGAACTCTTTCCCTCTCAACCTTTCTAGAACTTGATCGATAAAAGGCGGAGGAAAGTGATCCTTCTTGGTCTCTGAGTTCAGACATCGGTAATCTACACAGATACATCATGATGTAGGTACTCGAGTAGAGATCTCCTTTCCTTGATCATTAGTAACCATTGTAATTCGAAATTTCTTCAGAACTATGTGCAATGGACTAACCTATTTTGAATTGGAGGTGGGATAAATAAAGCCAGTCTCACACCACTTCGCTATCTCTTTCATGACTACATCTCAAGGATTAGGGTAAAAAATAATCTTCACTGAGACTCGCGAGAAGGTTTACAGTCATCCTCTTAGTAGATATGGTGTGACATAAGGCTAGAATTATCCCTCGGAGATCTGAAACATTCCAACCAAGAGCTTTATGATTTTTCTCCAGAATCTCTAGCAAGTGAGATTCTTTCCATGGTCAATATGCTACTGATGATGATCAGATACATATTCGGCTCACACGTAATGAAATCATAGTTTAGATTTGTTGGAAGCAATCTTAATTCATGTAAAATTTGAGTTGGCTTCCCGGACACTTCAGAAATGGTACTGGTAGTTCTGTGATATGCTAAAGAGGTGATGTCCACCTCTGTCAATCTTGTCTAAGATAATATGCACCAAATATATCCGCAATGTTTTGTTCTTGTTCGGTTTGGGATGAATTCTCTTCAAATAAATTGATCAGCTCTTCTTCATATGTCTCCCTGTTGACAAAGGAACAATCATTGACTATGCTTTCCAAGTCACCCTCTGGGAAGAGGATTTCCTGGGTCTCGATATCATTAAATGATAAGCTTGGATCTCTGATTTCCTCAACATTATCACAGTCTTATGTAGTCGGTTCTGGCTTACTTTTCTTAGATGTGTTCTCTGTAGCTTTTGGCTCAGTGATCATATCCATTGTGACCTTATTATTGCATGAGTCAAACGTGATCTTTCCATATCTATAATAAACTATCATTTCGGTTGTTCGAAGGAATGACTGACCAAGAATAATAGGGGTTTGGAGTAGTGGTGCAGGGGAATCCATGTCCAGGTTAGAAAAGTCCACTAGGAATTTTATGTCATGCACGGTTACGATAACGTCCTCTAATAAATCTCTGGTCGCATAATGGATTGATTAGTAAACTAAAGAATCAAGCATGTTTGTTAAACATTCCCAGCTCGAATTCTTTCAGAAGTGATGTGACCATAAGGTTAATGGACGAACTGCTATCAAGTAAAGATCTCTCCAAAATTTAATCAAAAATCTCACATATGATCAAAGGTACTCCCTTGTCTTTCTTCTTGGTTAAGAGACCACTAATCGCATTCATAGTAGCCATGGTCAAGATGTGCTTCTCTGATCTATGACATCTATTTTTGTCAGATGACGCTTCGATGTACATTCCTCTTTGAGTCCTTTCTTCACAATAGGCATGTATTCCATGGATTTCGATACCGTCCTCTCAAGAAAGATATCTGTAAAATCTCCATGATGGCAGATCAGACAATACTATTTTTAATTTTTCTGATTTTTTTGTCATTTTTCATTTCATCAAGAAAAGGAATATTTACAAAACCAAAATTAATGTTCTTATTTACAACAGAATCATTTTTTACAAGTGAATGATTAGAAGAGATACAATCATTCACAACATGTGGGAAACTAAAAGCTGAAAATTTGACTTTGTCGATGGGTAAGAGATTTATTGTTGGTGCTGGCATCTCCTTGGCTTGCTTGGCTCGACCTTGACTTTTATTTTATTTTTGGTATTTTTTATTTTCTTCATTTTCTGTATTTTTTGGATGGTTTGGTGTGGCTCCTTCTTCTTTACCAAGCCATGTTGTTGGATCGGTTGATGCAGAAGATGATGATTCATCAGGTGAAGCTTTATTCTTACCCTTGGTAGTGGTAGACAGTTGCGCGATCCTATCGCTTCTGAGAGTCACAACGTTAGATAACATAAATGCATTCATACCTGACTCTGTGGGTTTGGAGGACACATCACAAGCTACCTGTTTTTTGCTTTGAAATTATTAGGATTCGCCTCAACTTGTGCTGGAATGATCATTTTTGCAGCAATGAGGTCATAAACCTTATGGCTCATCTCTCTAAGGCTCTTCACTAACTGAGCTAGGCAGTCTAGTGTAGGGTTTATGGGTGTGGCCTCACTCTATTCTGTGTGATGTGCATGCTGACTACGAGTGATAACTCGAAGAATAATGCTGAGGAGGGAATTGTTGATGATATTTAGGAGGAGGATATTGATTCTGGTATGAAGTAGTCGAGTAATGATAATATGGTTGTTGTTGGCGATACACTAGCTGTTGATATATTTGTCTCCAGATGTTAGCATTTTGCGGAGATTGGTTTTGTTGAGGTTGATTCTAGATTGGTCTCCCACCATGAGATTGGTGGTACAAACCGAATGGTAGGGGACTGATCCTGCCAATGTCTGTCAGGATGGGTCAGTTGTGCGTCATTATTCCAAATACCATTCACCTCCTGAATTTGGGGTGGGGTTGGAGAAAACGACTAAATGAATGATGATTAAGGCTTATGATGGTAGACAACCATATGTTGATGTGGTGGTGCTTGATCAAGTGCTTGCATGTAATACACTTGCTAAACTAATGAAGGCTACCCTAGACTCTATGGTGGTGATTTCTCTTTCGTCTCGGTAGAAGTCGTGGTTGATGGGCTCACAGACTTACACGAGTTGATGGTACTGACCAACAACTCCAGTCGCTTGGTAATCTGGTCGAGTTTGTGCAGATTCTTCGTTATTTGTTCGATCACAGCTAATTTCTCAAGGTCATGTGATCTCTTTTCGATTATGTCAACTTTGGACAGGTGGTTCCCAATGATTCTCAAGTTGGAGATCTCGTCCCTGTTCTCTTCATGTGATGTTGCCATGTTGACAGTCTTATGGTGGATCTGCGACTGTTTTTTATAGGATCGGGATGAATATAGGGTGGCCTCTCCTTCGGCCATTGCTTCAAAAATCTACCAGACTACATCTTCATCGTTATTAAAATGAGAGCCACCACATGCGACATCAATCAACCTTTGACTCTCTTGAGTCAAACCCCTAAAGAAATGTTGGAGCAGGATGGTCCTCGGGATATCGTGGTGGGGGCACTTCTCCTGTAAATCCTTGAATATTTCCCATGCTTCATGAGTGCTCTCGCGGGGCAGCTGGGAGAAGTTCGAAATGTGGGCACGCATCTGATTAAGATGATCCATGTGATAGAATTTATGGATAAAAGCTAGCTTCAACTCATCCCGGGTCATTACTACTTTCCCTAGATGTTTGATCCAATAGAGAGCCTTGTCTTAAAGGCTATAGGAAAAAGTGATTATCCTGACAACAACAACCGAGGTGCTGGGATAACGTGTAGTACCGCAGATACAACCAAACTACTGAAGATGGATATAGGGTTCCTCATTTGTGTTCTTGTGGAATGAGGGAAGAAGAGACACGAGTTGTGGTTTTAGCTCGAAGTGTCCGTGGATCGGAGGAATCTGAATCCACTCGGTCATCTGGCTAATGCCAGGATTGTATGTCTCTTTTAATGTAGGCTTAGGAGCCTCTCTTCTTTCCTCTTCTTCCCCTCCATGGGGTCCAATTGCATGTGCTTCTCCTCCTCCTCCTCTTTGTTCTCTATCTCTCCTCAATTCCATCATCATCTCTTTGAAGGCAGACCATGCTTTGACATGTGTAGTCAGTTGTGTCTGAATTGCTTGTATGGAGACGAGCATTTGTGCATTCACTTCATTCTACTCTACATGATGTCCCTTTTCTTTATGAGGATCCACCTTCGAATCAGAATCAGATGAAACGAAATCATCATTAGTCTCTTGATCTGCACGAGGGAATGTGTCTTGATTAGACTAGAAATGTGCACCAGATGTAGAGAAGTGTTCAGAATTAGGGTCATATCTGAACTGTATTGGATTGAGTAATGTGTATGGAGATAGGCCAATCTCCATCCACTGGGGAGAAAATTTGGGACAGAGTGATCCTGATTATTTGTTGAAAAAGAGAACATGGAGTCCTGTGAGTGGTTCACAAGATCCGAACCGGTCTCACAGGAATAACCCTGAATTATTGGAGACGTCAGAGTCATGGAATCGATGTGGGCATCCGCGGAGTCCAGACTAAGGCATCCAAGACCTGACATCTTGAGAAGCAAAAGGAGTAATATGAAGAGTACGGAATATAGAGATACATACGGATTAAAATGAAGAGATAGTAAAAATGAAGAAGGCTTAAAGTGAGTGAAATAAAAAGAAGTGTAAAAATAAGTAAAACAAAAATTCACAAGTGTGTGGAACTATGATCTTGTACCTAAACTAGATCCAAACAAACAACAATGCAAATGGGTTCACCAACTCAACATTAGTGAAACTGTGAAAGTTCACCTTTTTATCTTGTCAATTTTATTTGTTGTAATCAAGCAATCTTTCAAACTTAGGTCCTTAGCGCTACCCCTATAAGCATGTGAGTATTACTAGAAAAGCGTCCTATACTTCCCACTACAGTTGTAACCGCTAGCACTTACTTTTTAAAGGTCCTTGATATCAGATCTGGGCTCGCTACTCAGCTAAATAATAGGTATAGGAAACCGATGTAGTGAATAAAATACTTCCCCCTTGCGGGGTACTTGGATGTGGCAGGATGAGACAAAGACCTGCAATCGTAGTTCCCCTATGCTCAAGTAATCCAGACTAAGTCTGCAAGCAGATTCAACCCTACTCGCTCACACACTTTTAGAAGCACTATTACTTTACAGACCCATGTGATAATCAAGACAATAAATATGCTGGGATTTAGGCTCTATTCCTTAAGTTTCACGCCTCATTCAGTCTAGAAGGTACCTAAATACAATGAGGGCTTTAAGAATCTAACACAATGAAGTCCATTACTTATTTTATTTTGGTTGAAGTTTATTTTGCAACCCCTTTGTTTTAATTTCTGATTTTTAGATTTTTTAGCATTTTTCAATAATCGCCTAACGAATTTTTTCTAATTTATTCTAAGTCTAAGAAAACTGGGGGAGAAGTCAGCAAAATTGATGCACATGAAAACTATGAATGCATGCATGGGATAGAAGGCATAACTGAAGGATATGGTTAGATCCTCAAGCGCATCACGGAAGCGTGAGCGTCGTATCGAATACGACGAGGAGCGACTAGTCGGACTAGTTGCTCGATGCAGCGGAATTTAAAAAATTTTATTACGATGAGACCACATGATCCAAGAACACTTCTCGGATCGTCTCGTCTAAACCACAAACAAGTAATAGGATTACCTCTTGAAGCGTGGTTGCGATCAAGTCCCTAAACGAAGAGACCTCATGTCTCAAGTCCGATCCGACGGAGGAGACGCTTGTGAGCGCGGGGATGAACCGCGTGCTTCTCGCAATCCATGTTGATGATCCAAGCGGCGGATCTCCTGATCTCGACACACGAGATCCGACGTCTTTTTCACGAGCGAGGCGCACCGAAGGAGACGGAGATCCACGAGCAGAAGAACGGGCAGCATAACGACGATGCCGCGGCGATGGAGAACCTCTCCATGGCATCCATGGTGGACGACCATGAGAGGGAGAGAGAGGGCTGACCTCTAGAGAGAAAGAGAGAGAGAGAGAGAGATGCTTCTCAAGCATTGTGTGTAAAGAGAGAGCATGGGTATGCCTCTCTATTTATAGGGTTTTGGGATCCATGGATCTCAATCCATGGGACATATAAAATCAATGGATGAGATTGATTTATGTCAATCCAATGGGCAAGATTGTTGTTGGTAAAAGCCAACAACTTGTGATTTAATTTTGATTAAATATATTTTATAATTCAAATAAATATAATACCAAATTAAACCACACAAATAGAGAGAGAGAGAAAATAAGGGAGATACACCTTCCTCTTTGGAAGGGGGGGACGGCCACCAATTCCCTCAAGGAATTGGTGCCGCCCCCTCCTATCCAAAAGGGGAGGGCAATCTCCTTGTTTTTCTCTCCATCCAATTTCCAACAACAATTTGTTGGTATTTTAATTCACCAAAATAATTCTCAATTAATTTTTGGGAATATTGCAATCTTGACATTGAATTATTGTGAATCAAATTAACAACCCAAAACAAAATGTAATGTACATTTTCAATTAATTAAACAATGTGTATCCAATACACATTAATAATTAATCTACTAATATAAATTATATTTAACTCTCTCTAATACATTATAAATCACATTTATAATATATTATGAATAATTGGATATTACTATCCACATTATTCTTATCCTTGATAATTAAATCATATTTAATCATCTTGGATCTCTTTATCTCATATGTTCAAATAATATGAATCACATTCACATTATTCACATCTTTGATAATTAAATCACATTTAATTATCTAAAATAACTCTCCTTATAATATGAATCAAATTCACATTATTCATGATAATTAAATCACATTTAATTATCCATTTTCTCAATGCTCGGATACATATATCAACAATAGAATTATCCATGAACTCTTTCAATGACAATGCGCTTTCTCCGCGAATACTTGGAGATAAGGACAGGGCGATTGTATTGTTCCACGTATAGTGACATGGATATTGAGATCACATCTCAAATCCAGATCTCGGGCCTCCCATAGATGCTTGATTAAATCAAGATCGCAAATCTAATCTTCTCATTGAATCTGAATCACATTCAGATCAATGTCCAACATTTGGACTAAGATCATATTACTTCTCTACTGAGAGGAGTCACTAAAATCCAGACCCGTTTCATCACTCCCTAGGAATGGAAGCGTCATGGTTATACAATCGTTTATGATCACATCACCCTCAGATATTCCTAATACTTGTTCATCCTGCATACTGGAAGACTCTGAGTAAACCCGAAGTATTAGATCAACTTTACACTGTCTACTTCAGGGTTTTATCAGTAAGTTTCTCATTCGATCATTGGGAGTCGGTATCGATCATATACTTTCCAAAAGCATATATCATACCTAGGTCTTGATCATATACTTTCCAAAAGTATATATCAAACCTACAAATTCAGTCAAGCTTCCAAGCGAGACGACCATGCGCATGGAATTTGATTCTTCCCAATATCTCATGAGTGAGCTCATGTCTTCCGGTTCAGTAACTGAACCTGTATGATCCCTTTGAGAGATCGTATTACTCATATGCCCTTATATGCACACCAGCGCGCCGGTGTATAGACCTTGATTAGGTCATCAACCTATTGGTCTGCCAAATGTACATACTTAAACATATAGTAACACATCTGTCTCCGGTCAGAGGATGCATGCCTGTATCGTGACAGCATACGATATAGGACTTTGGTTATCTCGATCTCGTTAAGTCAACTCTTTGACCTAACTAATCTGACACCTCCGAATCTCTATTCCTATGCAGAGGACCTTCATCAAGAGGTCGGTCAGATATCAGCCTTTAGAGAAAGGATTGCCATCTCCTTCTCAGGCTAGAGATCATCTCTTAATAATCATTTGATGGTGCTTGATGAGTCCTCAATCTAATTCTTTAGATATTCATCAAAGCACCAGCCTCTATGATTCAATAATTGAATCAACAGCTGTATGATCATCAAGATGGCCATGTTACACAACCCTAATTGTACTAAGGGACCTATTATGCAAATTATATACTCTTTATTTCAGATCAAGGAGTGAATTGCAATAACATTTATTGCATAATGGCTCACCGTGGGCTCACATGTCCAACAATCTCCCACTAGCCCAAAGATCCATTAATGGGCTAATCATTTAAACACACACTCATGTGACAATCATAGGCTATTTAGAAAATAGCTAGGTAAGTTGATCAGTCACTCTGTTCCCGCGAGACTACACCAAGTCCTTTTACGGTACTTGCATATCCCCAATAACAGTGCTCACATTTAATGCGAATGTTGCATCTCATGCAACCAATACTCAATTTTGTTAAAGCTATTATAGGGTCATTGACACTATAGCTTAATAATTTGTTATAACCAGTATTTCCATAATCCTTATCAGAATACCTTTATCTCTGGAGATCACTATCTCTAAAGGTATCCAAAGTTAAGACCTTTTAGATCACTATCTATATAGTCTTAAGTATTTGAAGATAAGACTTTAAGATCACTATCTCAAAAATCTTATCATCTATGAAGATTTTGTTATTACTGCAATCAAGTGTTTTATCTCCATAGTAGGATCAGTAACATTTTACTACTCCCACTGCATGGCAGACATCCGGTATTCGTACACATCCAGCATACACTCAGCTTCTCGTAACTGATGCACAAGTGCAAGCAGTTATAGCATTCACAACCTTTTGAGGTGCTATCCCTTTAGATAGATCAGTACCATATCTTAAGGGATGGAAGCCTTTCTTGGAATTTCTAAGAATAGAATATGTCCAAGGTGTACTAAGAATGTGACAGTCCCAATATCCTCTTCTCTTTGCTTCTGAACATCTTCAGAACTAGAATCTGAGAGGTATCCTTGAGATCATATCTCAAGGTATGGAACAACCAAATTATAAAACACTTACTAGTATCATCCTTAGATCATTCCAAATGATTAGGATATTATCTACATTTAGCATGATGAACACAATGGCACTCCCACTAAGCTTCACATGGTTCATCAAGATTTTATCTGAAATCATAACATTTATAATTTCATCAAATCTTATGTTCCAACTACAAGAAGCTTATTTGAGTCCAAAGATGGAGTTCTTTAGCTTGCACACCTTGCTTTCCTCAACCACGAAGCCCTGGGGCTAGTTCATATGAACATCCTAAGAGAGGTCATCATAGAGGAATGCAATCTTGACTCACATCATGAAGATGTCATAGTCAAGTTGTGTAGCTATAGTTAGCAATATTCTGATGGGTCAAAGCAAGGTCACTGGAGAGCAAGTCTCATCGCAGGCGATGTCTTCTCTTCGGTGTGTAGCTCATGGCTACGAACCATGCTTTGAAGGTCTCTACCTTCTCATCAGGTTCCCTCTTTCTATTGAAGATCCATTTAGACCTTAATGGGTCTTACCCATATAGGTGGATCCTCGAGGGTCCATATACAACACTTGTATATGAAGTCTACATTAGACTTTTATTGCTAACATCCATTTATCCATGTCATGATCCTCAGGAGCTTCATCACGTGAAGTCCAATCATTTTCACATGGAATACATCCTCAAACTTGAAGAAGTATTAGTGTTTCATCTTCAATTATTCTTTTAGTTTCCGATTTCAGGAGCCTCATTATCTTCTTAAGATTAAATGAGTTCCTTTATTTCATTTTATCTTGATTCTTAAGAGAGTCATCCTCTAAGAATCACATTCTCAGAGATGAGATCCTTTAAGAATCTCAAGGTCATAAAGTAGGTATACAATACCATCCTTTATTTTCCTAATGAAGTAGCACTCTCTAGTGCTAGATTCCAGCTTATATGCATGGAACCTTATTAAGTATATAATGCAGTCTCTACTACATATATATCTTGGAAACTTAAGAGATAATTATGCTAGGATTAATCATTGATTAAATCATGTCACACATGATCAATTGTATCTCCCTACAACTCCTTTGAGTTAAGGTTCATTAGGAGGATTGAGATAGGAATGATATTCATATCTCCATAAGGTATTTCTTGAATTCATCTAATAGGTACGGGCTACCTTGGTTAGATCAAATTCATTTCATCTTCCTTCAAACTTTGGTTCTAAACCAAAATTGCGAAATCTTTGAACATTTCAAAGGTTTCTTAGGTGAAGAGAAGAGATCTCATATCATACATAATCATTAACAGATATCACATATCCATAATGTTTACTATGATATAGATGATCTGCACACATAAAAATGTATGAGATCCTTAATACCTAGGCATCTTACACCTTTCCCAAGGAAGGATGTATTAGACATTTTACTTTGAATACAATATTCACAAGTATGTGAGATTTGAATCTTTAGACAATCTAAAGTTTCATGTCTTACCAGTCCATTGATTTCATCAACAGACATATGTCCAAAATTTGATGCCAGATCATTGTCAAATGATCTTTATCCTTCTATTGATCTTTTAAAGGTTTAATTTTCAGTATTAGAAATCTCAATGAACCATTCAATAATTTTCTAATTTAATAGAGTCCACTAGATTTTAGATTACTATCTGAAATATTTCCATCATAACTCTTTATGATAGATTTATTACAGAATTCATGTTTATATCCAACAATTAGAAATAAACAATGAGTGTATTCTAATATCTAGGTCATAGAGACATTCTCTAAGACTAAGGGCTCCCACTGAAAATATGAAGTCTATTGATCTCATGGAAACTGTTGCAACACTTGCATCACTTTCAACATGGATGATCTATAAACCTTAAGATCAAATTTCTAATATTCTAATACATATGCAACCAATTGCAAGTGTTATTAGAAGATTGAGATACAATTATTAGACTTTACCTTATCAAATAAGTAAGTCAATTTCAATGATTATATGTAGATTATACTGATGCTCTATCCGAGTCCTTTTCTGAGGATTCTATACAGACTTGATAGTCATACTATCAACACATCAACTTATTGCAGTATTGGCATTCATCCAACTCTTTGGATGTCATATGGAAGTCACAGAAGTACAGTCAACTATTTGATTATACTTCTTGTTTGAGTCCAACCCATGCTTCCACTGCGCTCCCTTTATCTATAAACAACCATTGCTCAAGAATAAGGATCTCTTATGTTAAAATAAAAAATTTCAATATAAGAGTAATTCAACATTTATACAAGCTTCACCCAATTCATACAATATGAATATTATGAAGCTTCATGAATGACTAGAGTATAGATAGTAGAATGATGACACTCATCATCTACATCCATCTAAACTCTTAAAACATAGGTTCAGGTAGGTATTCAAATAATTTGAATACAACATCTCTTATGGAGCTACCATTATGCATGATGTAGAGAACCACATCATTCATGATTAAATGTCGAGAGCACATATGTATGCCAGAATATCTTTATTGATTTTATAAGGATTAATTTGATAATCACGATCATCATCGACATGTCACTTCAAAAGTACATTCGATAAGATCAAGACTTATAGAGACATACAAACCCTAGGGTTTTAGTCCTATTGTCTATTTAATTATCACTTCTCATTGTTATGAGGAAACTTGCACATTGCAACCACATACATTGTGTGTCCAATTGCAAGTACAATATCTGGATTATAGGGTCCAATCCACGATATTTTACTGGTTATTATTGAGTATAATATTGAGTGGGTTTAATGAAGGATTATCTGAAATAAGAAATTTGAAATTTGCATGAGTGTATATATTTATATATGTACATGTTTTACTTTGAATTAGGAATTTTATATCAAAGTTGTCTTGCCATGTCAACAATGAAAGTTCATTCCCTTAATCACTTTCAATGTAAGAGATATACTTACCATCATATCTCAAGCAAGATCTGGGATCTCCTTCCTTATCTTTGTTGCATCCCAATAATATGAGAACCTACAACTCGGATAAAAAAGAAGCGGGAACACATTCCGCCTTGCAAGTCCAACTTGCATCTCCCAATTCGGTCTTTAATACCCGGGCCCACCACCCCTAAGGTGATGTTGACCCGTCATTAATTGAACCAACCGTCAATAGGAATACAACTCGCTATGCGCAATCCAATATCGCCCCAATAATATGAGGACCCAATATTGGGGTCACTACGCATACGTCCTTACTCTTTCGAGAAGCGACGAACCCGATCCAAATGGATCATATGCAGGAGCTGTCACTTCGGACAGGCGTCTCCTACACATAATATCTGGCGACGAAACTCTTCGCCTTGACGGGAGACCATGGATGTCACTTATGTGATCCTCCATATCTTATTAAAATTAAATTAATTTCTATGAATCACATTCATATAATTAATTCTTCCAAGGGAATTATCAACTCTAATCATATTAGAGTATTCTTAATTGGATATAATTAACTTAATCATATTAAATTAATTATCAATCCAATTTAATCAATCAAACTTAATTTTATTCTTGAATATATATATGGTATTATTATCAAAGTACGTATTAATTCATATTTTAATAATTAGAAAAATACATCATAATCCCTCAGACATTATCCCGGCCCTACCCGCTGTCATGGCCAGTACCGACGGGAGTGGGGCGGACCACATACGTTGCAACCCGCTGACCCAGCGATCCCCGACTAGACACCATATCCGCCTAGGGAAAGGATAATGCCAAATTGATTATTTTGTACTTGAGATGATCATCGGTTCTTCAACCGAAATTATACCATATAGTAATCAAAACAATTTTGATTTTAAGGAAATTTGCTAGGCAAATTCCCAAGTCCTATTCAAGCAAGAAGTTTGATGATTGTAATTCCAATTATGGTTTAGATCAAATCTAATCAACTAATTGGTTGGGGCCAAGTCAATTAGGCAAATAATCATGTTTCAATATTTCAAAAATATTTTTCAAGATTATTTCACGAAATTAACAATTAATTTCATTAATTGACAATCACATGGTTCTTGATTAGGAAAGCAATTTCAGCAGTGACCCCTACTTACTAAAATTGACATATCTCAATCATATTAAATCCAAATTAAGCAAAGTCAAATTCTAAAGTTTGCTAATTTGATTTAGGACAGAACCTAGTGATGTTTTACGCATTTCGAGGCAAGTCTAAACAGTAATTAACATTTTAATCACGTTCAGATTCACAGTTCCCGCAACAGTGCATACATGTTCATTAAAACGACCATATCTCGAGCATACGAAATCCGATTTACGCAAACTCAGATCCTATGGTTTCCTTATTTAATGGGGAACATAATCCAAGTATAAAATTCGTGTTTAAACAATTTAAACAGTGCCGAATTTATTTACTAAACAGATCTGCGAAATCAAATGCGATGAAAACTTTCGCGACCTTAGCGAACCCAAGTCGTCCTTAGTTAACGAATCACTATTCGAAACCGTCGACCTAAGGCTCTGATACCACTTGAAGGATATGGTTAGATCCTCAAGCGCATCACGGAAGCGTGAGCGTCGTATCGAATACGACGAGGAGCGACTAGTCGGACTAGTTGCTCGATGCAGCGGAATTTAAAAAATTTTATTACGACGAGACCACATGATCCAAGAACACTTCTCGGATCGTCTCGTCTAAACCACAAACAAGTAATAGGATTACCTCTTGAAGAGTGGTTGCGATCAAGTACCTAAACGAAGAGACCTCCTGTCTCAAGTCCGATCCGACGGAGGAGACGCTTGCGAGCGCGGGGATGAACCGCGTGCTTCTCGCAATCCATGTTGATGATCCAAGCGGCGGATCTCCTGATCTCTACGCACGAGATCCGACGTCTTCTTCACGAGTGAGGCGCACCGAAGGAGACGGAGATCCACGAGCAGAAGAACGGGCAGCATAACGACGATGCCGCGGCGATGGAGAACCTCTCCATGGCATCCATGGTGGACGACCATGAGAGGGAGAGAGAGGGCTGACCTCTAGAGAGAAAGAGAGAGAGAGAGAGATGCTTCTCAAGCATTGTGTGTAAAGAGAGCATGGATATGCCTCTCTATTTATAGGATTTTGGGATCCATGGATCTCAATCCATGGGACATATAAAATCAATGGATGAGATTGATTTATGTCAATCCAATGGTCAAGATTGTTGTTGGTAAAAGCCAACAACTTGTGATTTAATTTTGATTAAATATATTTGATAAATCAAATAAATATAATACCAAATTAAACCACACAAATAGAGAGAGAGAAAATAAGGGAGATACACCTTCCTCTTTGGAAGGGGGGGACGGCCACCAATTCCCTCAAGGAATTGGTGCCGCCCCCTCCTTTCCAAAAGGGGAGGGCAATCTCCTTGTTTTTCTCTCCATCCAATTTCCAACAACAATTTGTTGGTATTTTAATTCACCAAAATAATTCTCAATTAATTTTTGGGAATATTGCAATCTTGACATTGAATTATTGTGAATCAAATTAACAACCCAAAACAAAATGTAATGTACATTTTCAATTAATTAAACAATGTGTATCCAATACACATTAATAATTAATCTACTAATATAAATTATATTTAACTCTCTCTAATACATTATAAATCACATTTATAATATATTATGAATAATTGGATATTACTATCCACATTATTCTTATCCTTGATAATTAAATCATATTTAATCATCTTGGATCTCTTTATCTCATGTGTTCAAATAATATGAATCACATTCACATTATTCACATCTTTGATAATTAAATCACATTTAATTATCTAAAATAACTCTCCTTATAATATGAATCAAATTCACATTATTCATGATAATTAAATCACATTTAATTATCCATTTTCTCAATGCTCGGATACATATATCAACAATAGAATTATCCATGAACTCTTTCAATGACAATGCGCTTTCTCCGCGAATACTTGGAGATAAGGACAGAGCGATTGTATTGTTCCACGTATAATGACATGGATATTGAGATCACATCTCAAATCCAGATCTCGGGCCTCCCATAGATGCTTGATTAAATCAAGATCGCAAATCTAATCTTCTCATTGAATCTGAATCACATTCAGATCAATGTCCAACATTTGGACTAAGATCAGATTACTTCTCTACTAAGAGGAGTCACTAAAATCCAGACCCGTTTCATCACTCCCTAGGAATGGAAGCGTCATGGTTATACAATCGTTTATGATCACATCACCCTCAGATATTCCTAATACCTGTACATCTTGCATACTGGAAGACTCTGAGTAAACCCGAAGTATTAGATCAACTTTACACTGTCTACTTCAGGGTTTTATCAGTAAGTTTCTCATTCGATCATTGGGAGTCGGTATCGATCATATACTTTCCAAAAGCATATATCATACCTAGGTCTTGATCATATACTTTCCAAAAGTATATATCAAACCTACAAATTCAGTCAAGCTTCCAAAGCGAGACAACCATGCGCATGGAATTTGATTCTTCCCAATATCTCATGAGTGAGCTCATGTCTTCCGGTTCAGTAACTGAACCTGTATGATCCCTTTGAGAGATCGTATTACTCATATGCCCTTATATGCACACCAGCGCGCCGGTGTATAGACCTTGATTAGGTCATCAACCTATTGGTCTGCCAAATGTACATACTCAAACATATAGTAACACATCTGTCTCCGGTCAGAGGATGCGTGCCTGTATCGTGACAGCATACGATATAGGACTTTGGTTATCTCGATCTCGTTAAGTCAACTCTTTGACCTAACTAATCTGACACATCCGAATCTCTATTCCTATGCAGAGGACCTTCATCAAGAGGTCGGTCAGATATCAGCCTTTAGAGAAAGGATTGCCATCTCCTTCTCAGGCTAGAGATCATCTCTTAATAATCATTTGATGGTGCTTGATGAGTCCTCAATCTAACTCTTTAGATATTCATCCAAGCGCCAGCCTCTATGATTCAATAATTGAATCAACAGCTTTATGATCATCAAGATGGCCATGGTACACAACCCTAATTGTACTAACGAATTTTTTCTAATTTATTCTAAGTCTAAGAAAATTGGGGGAGAAGTCAGCAAAATTGATGCACATGAAAACTATGAATGCATGCATGGGATAGAAGGCATAACTTGCCCCACCGCTCTACAAGCACAATGATCCACACATATAAATAAAACTAACTATATGTATGCATTCGAAGAAATCACCCTAAACATGAATTGCTATTATCGAAAAGAACCAATTTATTTGGTATTTAGATCCAAATGTAGAGACTTAAGGTACAAAATTCTTTTAGGGATTTGAACCTAATTGTCGAGCAATTAACCTAAGTCTAGATGGCTCAATCAATGAAGACATCAAATAGAAAAAAGTTGAAAACACAAAATACAAGAAACAAATGAAAATAAGGAGAAGAATAGGGAGAATAAAATGTATAAGCAAAGAAAACACGAGAAAACCGATAAGGTCTCTAAGTGAACGAACATACATCCGGTAAAATAGGCTTGTATAAGTCTAAGTGTCTAAGTGTCAATTATTATAATTACTATGAGAATGCCACTCTCTCACTAAGAAAATAAAAATCTAAACTATGCTACAACTACTATTACATTGCTCATCTTGGTCTTCGCTCGGCTTAGCTTCTCTCTCTCCTGTCAGTTCGGTTCGAAGGAACCAACCTCCACCTCACTTGGGTGCCTCGACTCTTCTAAGAAAATCGGTCTCACTCCGCAGACCCTCGCAACAAATTCAAACAAGAGAGCGATTAGACAGATAAGCAATTATAAGCAAAAAGAAATAAATAGCAAATAAAATGAATAGACAATATATGTACAAACTACACGTTGCTCCTCAGCAACGACGCCATTTATTTACTCGGCATCGGTCTGGCAAGGCTAATAGTCTAGCCTAGAAATTAATGTGTCGGCTAATCATTAAATAAGCAACAATTAACACACGATTATATGATAAATCGATTAAATGCGTGTAGGTTAAAATTTTTTATAACTCTACGAAATATGTGTATATGGAAAATATGTAGAGTGTCGAACTTGGGAGTAAACATGTTGGTTATTAATTATTAATAATTATATCTAATTAATAATAATTATTTTTTTTATTTTCTTGTTTTTCCTATTTTTATGCGGGTTCTAATTATATTTAATTTCTATGAGTTTTTAATTTATTTTATATATTTTTATATTATATTTTTTAATTATAGATTTCCTGTTTTGCAAATTTTTAATTTCTTTTCTATTTTTAAAATAATATATAATATAATAATATAGATTTTATAACTTATATAACTAATATATGATATATGGGTAAAATGGGGCTGCCCACCGGGGGAGCTAACTTGGCTCCCCTCGCCTCATTTTTTCCATTTTTAAATTTTTTAAATTAAATCTATGGATTTTCATCATTGTATACCTATATTATGTCATTCAAATTTCATACGGAATAGAGACTCCTATGCTCTCCATCCAGACATCCATTTTTTAACGATCGTAGAATTATTGAAATCAACCCCGTCTTGACGAAGGTTGTAAGAGTCTATTTCGCACGAAAGTTGAATGCCAAAATATAGGGATATAATTTTGAAAATCCACAAAAATATTTTTCAAAAAAATATGAAAAATGGGGTGAGGATGCCAGGTTAGCTTCCCCATGGGCATCCCTATTTTTCCCATAATATATATATGTTTGTATGATACTTATTATATTTATAAAAAAGTCAAAATATAGTTAAATTTCAGAAATAAAATGTTTTTTTAATATTTTCTCTATTTTTGGTAATCTTTATATGATTTTTCTATTTTTATGAATTTTTTGAGTTTAAAATAAACCAAAATAGTGTATATAATAAATATCTAATATTTTTTAGGCTTTAAAAATATATAAGACCAATATAAACCCAAAATAATTTTTAATATATAGTATATATGTTGACAAGGAAAATCTTCAAGGATTGATATTTATTGGTATAATGTCATTGTGATCCCCAAAATTCCCGGCTCAAACAAACAACTTTTTTCTCTAGATGAAATAATTATAGAAAATAATGTGGAGCAAGAGAATTTTTTTGCTACTTATTTACGTGTATAGTAGACATGATCAAACTCAGGGAGGCTACAATTTTTTAGGATTATTCATATAATCAAAAATCAATTAAGAGAAAAAGGAATCTCAATGGCAAACTATCTTGGTTTTTTGTGTGATTTTTTTGTCTTTTATTTTATAGATTTTTTATTTTAATTTTTTATTTTCTTATTTCCACATTAGTGATTTTAATTTTGCAATTTTTTTATTTTCAAAAATAAAGAACAATATGCACAAGTGAAGAAATACACACACACCATACTTTTTGTATTTTTCAAAAAATTCAGAAATGCTCAGAAAATTGCAGAGAAAATATTTCTGGGTTTTAAAGTTTTTGAATTATTTTTGGAAATTTTTGTAGAATTTTCAGATGTTTTTGTATTTTTCTAAAAATCAAACAGTGCTAAAAATGATAAACAGTGCACAACTTGGAGTAATTTACAACTTAAAAATATTAAAGTGCCTAAAATTCTTGGAAATTGTTTTATCGAAACTATAGACAAAGATCTACAAACATGAAGTGAAATGATAATGTTTGCATTTTTGTAGAATTTTCAATGATTTTTCAAGGATTTTTGGTATTTTTCAATTTTTGGGGGTTTTTAAAAGAGTTATTATACGAAATTTGAATAGAAATTAAAAGATAATGGAAGGGAAATAATCCATATTTTTGGAATTTTTAGAGGAATATTCGAATTTTTATGAATTTTTGAATTTAGGAAGATAAAATGACATTATTTTTTAATTTTTTAATTATAAAAAACTAAAATGAAATGCAATGAAATTTATAACATTGAAGAAGAGAACAACAAGAATATACACAATTTTTTTAGAATTTTTGGAGCATTGAAAATATTTATTTCAATAAAAAGAACATGTAAAATAAAGTCTGAAAATTCAGGGACTGAAATGTTATTACTCAAAGTTTTACAACCAACATTAATAAGGAATAAATAAGGGAAAATAAAGTATAATTTGCCCAATATAAACATGCTGCGCACGTGACTTGCTGGAGCAGGACTTCTTTGTAATTTTCAGAACTTCCGAGGATGTGACTATAAATTCTCCTATTTTTTTATTAAAAACCCTAGGGTTCCTTTTCCTGTTCTTTTGTTTCATGCCAAGAGCACCAAAGGGAGGCTGCCATTCTCCCTTCTTCTCCAAGCAATGAGCGGCTTTAACAGCGAGATCGGGCGGAAGATGGAGAGGCTCGGCGTTGGCGAGGGCGCGCGGCGACAGGAGGTGGGTCGGCGATGAAGGTCAAGTTGATGCAGGTTGGCAGGGACTCGGACGACTGGCGATGAAGGTGGTGGTAATCCGAGGGCGTGCTCAGCTGGATGGCATAGAGATCGTCTCCTTCGCGCGGGCTCAGTGGAGGGTGGGATTGGTAGAGCGGGGATGCCGCACTGGAGGGTGATGACACGAAAAACCGAGCGACTAAGGCAATCAGGTATCTCTACGATGGTCGTCGCGACCTCGGTCACTCGATCGTGTCGATCAAGAAAAAAAATAGACCACCAAACAAAAATCAACTCGAAAGCACGAAAGCGGTCTTGCTATTAATTTAACCTGGTCTAGCGACCAGGGTCGAACACAAGGAGCACGGGTTGGCCTCTCGGCCTACGAAGTAGTCAAAAAGGAAATAAAATAAAAGAAGAATGTATTTTTGGTGGTTTTTAATTATTTTATATTTTTTAGATTTTTTAATGTATTAAGAAACTAATAAAAGTAAAAGAAACAACACACTTCAATAATTTATTAAATGCAATAAAAATCAACCAAAAATTCTAACAAAAATATTTTTATGTGTTTTATAATTTTTAGTATTTTTGGTGAATCTTTGGGATTTTTCGGATATTTATTTAATTTTCTAAAAATAAAACAGTGACTGAAAATAGAGGTACTGTCCAACCGAGCTAAAAGGACCTAGATAAAATATCTAGAAGCCTCAAATTAGCTGGGAGGTATTTTTCCTGTATAGAAAATAAAGCAAAGAAAATTGGGAACCTAGATTATTATTTTTGGATTTTTAATTTATTTACTAGAATTTTTATAAGATTTTGAGTGTTTTTCAATTTTTAGGTGTTTTAAGTAATGAAAAATAGCCAAAATTGGCTAGAAAATCAAGCAAGCAAAACAAACAGTAAGTAATTTTTTTGTAATTTGTAAATGAATTTTAATATTTTTTTGTGATTTTTAAAGTTAGACAGTAATGAAAATAGAGGTTTTTGATTTTTTAAAAATATCAAATCAAAATAAAATTGTCCCCAAAAATTCCAAAAAATTTTACACTACGGCAGGAGCCATGTGTCCAATTTTCGTTGGATTTGGAGGTGATTTGCTTTTTTATTCAAAAATAAAGAGGGGGCACTGTGCATAGGGACCTATGTGCAAATACCCGGAGTTCTGGGGGGTCTGGTGCAAATAACCCAGGTAAACACGTGCGTCGCACGCGCCTGAGGCACTCAGGGACCTAATTGTAAGGAAAATAAGTTCCGAGGGCTATTTGGTAACATGTACCAAAAACTCAGGGACTTATCTGCAAATAACCCAAATATTAACGCACATGCACAATTACTTCTACGCACAGGGGTATAAATGCAATATTCCCAAAACTTTCATTCAACTGATAACATCCAGAACTACAGGGCCTATAATGCAAATACACCAAAGAATCACGTATCGATGCACGTGTCACATCACATACAGGGGCATAAATGCAAACTGAACAAAGTACGGGGTCCACTATGCAAATGTCCAAACTGAAATAAACTACCTAAAACATTTACAGGACTAAATGGTAAAGACAAAACAAGAGGGGGCCTAAGTAATATTTACCCCTTTATTAATGGAGTCGATGGATGCACGCCACGTGTGTGATCGGAGGGTCTGGATCGGTTGGCGCTCCAACGCTCGGGCCCTCGCAGCGATCGGACGGCTGGGGCTACGCCACGTGGTGCATCGGACGGTGGAGGCTCTCTGTGGCTAACCCTTGCGCATCGGGCGGTCCTGATCACCTCTCCAAGATCTGACGGTGGATGCTCCTCCGGGAATGAACGACCCAGATGAAAACTGGAGGTCAAGGATGATCGGACGGTCGGGGAGGATCGAGGAAGAACAGTTGGCCGGCGAGTTTCGCCGGCCCAAGGCGTACGCTCCCGACCTCCCCTGCTGCTCGTGAAGATCGAAGGAGCTCCGCGATGACGTTCCACAGCTGCTGGTAGTCTCCGATTACCCAGCCGAGCTCTGGAGAGCTCCGACGAGGTCGGCGGAGATGAAGCTCCTGGACCTGATGGTCCAAGCCCTCAGATAGGCTTGGATGTACCTGCAAAAACAACCAGGAGACTCGCGGGTCGAGGGCAAACTGCCTCGACCCGGTTAGGCGGGGTGACGATGAACGGAGGGTCGGGATGAGTGAGCTCCGGCGAAGGTGGGGACGGTGGAGCTCGAATCCCAGCTCCTGTGCGAGCTGGGTTGGATGGAGATATGGAGAAGGTGCGCGGGAAGAAGGCGGAGGCTATGGCGGAGCCTGATGACCGAATGGATGTCGGATGTGGACGGAATCGACAGCGAACGGCGGAGCAACGATTTGGGGGAAATGGAAAATTAGCTAAAAAGAAAAGACTACGGGGCTACCTGGGTGGCTGATGAGACTGGGGGTGAGCAAGCGGTGCTCTGGGTCGTCGCCTCGAGGAGCGTCTCCCTCCGAGGCTCGAGCTCCGGCTCTGGGCGGAGCAAGGCGGCGATGCTCGCCGGATCGATGGTTTCGTCCTCCCTCCTCGCTGCGACACCACGGGGGACGAGCTGTCACTCTCGCCTCTGTAATGGAGTTCACTGGGGGGTGGAACAAATGGCCAAAGATCCGAATGGAGGTGGCGGAGCTCGGCTTAAGTATGCTGGAGGGTCCGGGAAGAAGGGCGCGGGTAGGGCGATGTAGCGCGCGGATCCCGAGGCGAAGGCTCCGGCGAGGTTCTCGGGTATGACGTGAGCAACCCGGACCCGGGGTTTAGGCAAGAAGGAGTCGGGTCTGCAGGGGAAAAATCCAAGAAGATGGGTCAGGCGTAGCAGACCCGTGGGAAGTGGTCCTGGGGGGGGGAGTTGACCGGGCGGTCAACATCCCCAGGGCCAATAGGAGGCGGCCACGTGGAAATTACTTGGAAATGAAATTAAAAATAGAAAATTGCCGAATTAAAGGAAAGTCAAAACATGAAATATTTTTGTTTTATTTTTTTCTATTTTTTGTGATTTTTAATTAATTTTTCGAAATAAAAATAAGGTATGTACATTATATAGCTATATATAGGTATATATACAATATAAAGGATTTTAATTTTTGATTTTTAATTTCTTATTTTTATACAATTTTATTCCCATTTTATATTTTATTTATTTATATCATAAAATAAGGAATAAAAATATATTTTTATTTTATTTTTATTATTTATATACATAGGTGAAATAAATACATATGTACATTTATATACATGGTATATTTACAATATATTTTTATGTTTTTAATTTTGTTATTTTTATTTTGTTTTTGTTTTAATTGTTTATATGTTATTTATTTACACTATATAATATAGAATATTTACAAAAATTTTGGAAATTAATTTTATTTATTTATAAGGCTAAATAAATATAAAGGTGGGTGGTCTATATACACATGGTGATGTTTTTGTCTTCTTTTTGATTTTTGTATTTTTATCTTGTTTTTATATTTAGAAAAATATACAAATATTTACAAGTCAATTTGAGTCTATTTTTGTGAGGAAAATACTTTTATTTATTTACATAAATATTTACACACATGAGCCCCTATCTCCCTCTACTTTGGCTTTTATGCGGTCAGGCCCATGCTGAGCCCTCCCTTGGGTTAGGTTGCTCAATATTTATTCTAAATATTTCCCTCTTTTTATTTTTAATCTTTATTCTTTTATTTTTGCACAAAAACATGCTAATTATAGGTTTTTACACAATGCATGCTTTTGGTAATTATTTCTATTTACAACTATATACATGCATTTGCAAAGGTTTTTGTAGCTAAAATATAAGAATAAAGAGTGATGAATGAGTATTCATCACCCCCCTATACTTAACTTTGCTAGTCCCTTAACAAACACTTATTTGAAATAGAAGTGAAAAAGAAATAAAGAAAAAGAAAAAGAGAATGTACATGGATCAAGGCTGATTATTAAACTTGCCTTCATTAAATTAAGGTATGGAGCTCGATCAGATCTTTGGATTATTAATGTGTCGGAACCTTATTTGGACTTAAGTCTAAAACTCAACAGCCTCTAAGTTCCACTAATCTATAACCAAGACTCCTCGATGCTCCAGATCAGAACAAGTCATCAATCACAAACCCTGAAGACCATGAATCTTTTCTTGTCCTGTGAATGTGAGGTCTAAGCTCTCCACCTCAGAAATGGCAACTTGACAACCCACCCCAACAAGGTAACTCTATGACCTCAATCTGGCCACTCTTTCCTCGAGGAGCGGGGTATTCCCTTCTAAGTTCAAGTTCAACCGGCTCAAGAAGAGGGGGAAGAAGAGAATGGGTCAAGGCCAGTGTAGCCAAGTACCCTTGGGAGCTTGACCAGTGTAGCCAAGTCTCCCTGCTGCAAGCTACATCAGGTGGATCATGAAACCAAGCTTTGCTTATTGCACTCTATATACATACTCCGGTGGGATTATCATTTTCTATCAGACCCACCACTTTTTTGGAGTTATTTTCTTTTTGCATTTTTTTTTCAAGTGCATCTGTACAACATATACATGTGCAGCATATATACAAGGAGTTTTTCCTCTTGAGCCAGTAGACTATCCCTCTTTTGAAGCTTTATTGCAACCCACAACTCCCGTCGTTAGACCTCATGGCAACCAGACCAAGTTGAGACGCACTTCCTTCACTATAAGAAGAAGAGAGGTTCCGCCTAGAAGTACTACCCTCATATGCTACCCCAAGTCAAGGAAGACTGCCTCCTCACCATCTCATCCGTAGAGAGCTCGGTGCATAGTGCTGGTGTCCAAGTAAAGCCATAATCTATATGAGTCATGTGTTGTTGTTAAATACTCTACTTAGGCTCATTGAGATGACATGTGATCATAGCCTAGTGGACTCAGAGAATTCAGTCGCCATGGACCTGAAAAGCCTTAAACCTAAGCCCTATAAGGTTCCTCTTAGAAGTTAGGTGGATTAAGATCTTAATCAAGCTCCATTTCTCAATTTGATTCCAGGCTAGTTTAAATGTCAACTATCATCCAGAAAAACTATATACATATATACAAAAGATGCTATTTACACAAATTTTTACAATCATGCAAAATTTTTGAAAAATATTTTGAAATCATGAATGGATGATGCATGAAGTGCAAGTTTTGCAAAAAGATATTTACACAAATTTACACAAGATTTTTGCAAACTTTTGATTTTCAAAACATTTTGGAAAAAATTTGTACTATATACATAAGAAAATATTTACACAAACTTTACACAAAAGATTTTTGAAATCATTTTTACAAAAAATAATTTGTACACTAGCTATTTATGTGCAAATAAAAGAAGTTTATGTACATGAATTTTTTTTAATTTTTGTGATTTTTAAGGTTTTTAGCCATTTTATTTATTAACACACTCACACAAAGTACGAGTTATGGCTAAAGTATATATGAAATATATACACCCCCCCTATACTTAGCTCGAACGATGTCCTCAGAGTCAAGAGCGATGAAGAAGACATAACTCGTGCTAGGTATAGGGAAGTGAAAAGGAAGGATATATACAAAGATGAATGAATGAAATAGAAAGGTCAAGAGGATCTCGGGTCTTCCCCCTATACTTAGGATCAAGTAATCCTAAGTATAGCAGGCTGTATACTAAGGGAAAACCGAGTGGAGAATGTACAGGGTCTACCCCCCCATACTTAGGGTGAAATATCCCTAAGTATAGGCAGCAAAAACAGGGGTAGACAGAAACAAAAGAAATACCCGAAGGTCTCACATCCCCCCTATACTTAGGGTAAAGTGCACCCTAAGTATATCATAATCAATAGATGAAGAAAGGGATGTGGGACTAAAGAATGTTGTGATATATACATCTGGATCTATACAAGGCGGAAGATCAGTGAAACTCAGGCGTGAGATGCATTAGATGTGAGTCAAAGACCACATCTCACGCAAAATGAATAGGGGCAAGATCAACGACTCGCGGCTCATGATCTAAAAATGGCTTGAGCCGCTGGCCGTTCACTCAAAAGGTACTCTCAGAAGACAACTCGGATATATCAATGCTACCGTTGTCATGTAACTTTCTAACCAAGTAGGGTCCCTTCCACTTGCTCTGTAGCTTCCCTGGAAATAAACGAAGCCTCGCATCAAACAGCCATACTCTCTGTCCAATCTCAAAATGCTTGTGGCTGATATGAGAATCATGCCACTCCTTCACTCTCTCCTTATACTGTAGGCTGTTTGAGAAAGCTGTATCTCTCAACTCCTCCAGGGCTGCTAACTCTGCCCTCCTCTGGTCTCCTACACCATCTGGATCCATGAGTATATCAGTAACCGCCCATAGTGACCTGTGCCTCAACTCAACAGGTAAATGGCACGGCCTGCCATATACGAGGCGAAAGGGAGATGTGCCCAATGGTGTCTTGAAATACATCCTATATGCCCACAAGATCGAGTCCAAAAGCTGTGACCAATCCTTTCGGTCAGGGCGGACGACTTTCTGCAGTATAGTCTTGATCTCCCTATTCGACACCTCAGCTAGACCATTCGTCTGTGGATGGTAAGGTGTAGCAACACGATGGTCTATGCCGAACTCGCTAGCAAGGGCCTTCACCTGGTCGTTGATGAAATGAGACCCCCCATCTGAAATCAGAACTCTAGGAACCCCGAACCGCGTGATGATGTGCTTCCTCAAAAATCTACATACTGTCCTCGCATCAGTGGCTCGGGCGGGGATAGTCTCAACCCAACGACTAACATAATCTACGGCCAACAGAATGTACTCAAATCCCTGACTCTTAGGGAATGGACCCATGAAATCGATGCCCCATGCGTCAAAAACCTCACAGAAGTGAATGGGCTGCATCGGCATCATATCACGCTGTCCACAAGTGCCCATCCTCTGACAGTCAGTACACCTCTTCACGAACTCATCAGAGTCCTTGAAGAGGGTAGGCCACCACAAGCCGGATTGGAGCACTTTCTGTGCCGTTCTCCTCCCAGAATGATGTCCTCCTGCCTCAAGCTTGTGGCAGTAAGTGAGGACGCTATGGTGTTCCTCCTGAGGAATGCACCGATGCCAGACGCTATCCCCTCCTTCTTGGTAAAGGATGGGATCCTCCCAGTGGTAGGACTTGGCCTTCGCAAGGAAGGTCTCAAGCCTCTGTCTGGGCCAACCTTGTGGGACTTTCCCAGCAACGAGAAAGTTCACAATATCGGCATACCACGGGAGTGAGGCGATAGCAAGGATTGCCTCATCTGGGAAGGTCTCACAAATGGGATCAATCTGCTCAGACTCCTCAGGCTGCTCTATACGGGAGAGATGATCCGCCACCACATTCTTGACTCCAGGCTTATCCTTGATCTCAATGTCGAATTCCTGGAGTAAAAGGATCCATCTAGTCAGTCTGGCCTTGGCATCCTTCTTTGCCATGAGGTACCTGATGGCGGTGTGATCTGTGTACAAGGTCACTCTAGATCCAATGATATAAGATCGAAACTTATCTAGGGCGAACACTACGGCTAGCATCTCCTTCTCTGTGACCGTGTAATTCCGCTGGGCGGAATCCAAAGTGCGGCTAGCGTAGTGGATAGCAAACGGGACTCCATCCCTCCTCTGTCCCAGCACGGCCCCTACGGCAAAATCAGAGGCATCCGTCATGATCTCGAATGGGAGAGACCAATCAGGCGGCTGGAGAACAGGAGCCTCAATCACACACTGTTGGAGAGTCGCAAAGGACGAGAGACACTTGTCATCGACAAGGAACTCGGTGTCTTTCGTCAAGAGGTCAGTCAACGGCCGGGCAATCCTGCTGAAATCATGAATAAATCTCCGATAAAAACCAATGTGCCCCAGGAATGACCGTAGCTGCCTCAAATTGGACGGCGGTGCGAGTTTTCTAGTGACATCAACCTTGGCCGGATCAACCTCCATGCCCCTGTTGGAGATGATATGGCCAAGCACCGTCCCTTGAGTCACCACGAAGTGACTCTTTTCCCAAGAAAGAACCAAATGGAACTCAATACATCGCTGGAGTACTCGGTCTAGGCAGTCAAGACAGGAGTCGAATCCGTCGTCGTAGACCGAGAAATCGTCCATGAAGACCTCCAAACACTCCCCTACCATGTCGAAAAGATCGACAGCAGCATCTCTGAAAAGTCATAGGGGCATTGCATAGCTCAAATGGCATGCGTCGAAAGGCATATGTATCGAAGGGACAGGTAAAGGTGGTCTTCTCCTGATCCTCAGGAGCGATGGCCACCTGGTTGTAGCCCGAATACCCATCCAGGAAGCAATAGTGGCTCTTCCTTGCCAGTCTCTCAATAATCTGGTCAATAAAAGGCAGGGGAAATGGTCCTTCTTGGTGGCCTGGTTGAGTCTCCTGTAGTCAACACAGACCCTCCAAGAGGTGGGTACTCGTGTAGCAATCTCCTCTCCGACTCACTGATCACAGTCGTGATGCCCGTCTTCTTGGCACCACATGCAAGCGGCTGACCCACTTGGTGTCGGAATTGGGATAAATAAAATCCGCACTCCACCATTTTGATATTTCCTTCATCACGACCTCTCTCAGGTTGGGGTTCAGCTGCCGCTGGAACTCACGCGATGGCTTCGCCCTCTCCTTGAGATAAATATGGTGGGAGCACACTGATGGACTAATCCCATGGAGATCTGCTACGCTCCATCCGACTGCCTTGCGGTTCTTTTCAAGAACCCCCATCAAACGGGATTCTTGCTCTCCCAGTCAGATCGGCGGAGATGATGACTGGGTACATCTCAGGCTCGCCCGTAAGGAACCGATACTTCAGCGAAGTAGGGAGCGGCTTCAGCTCTGGACAGCTGGATGCTGGCAAATCTGGCTTCGGGAAGAAGATGTGTGAATGCTGCTAAATCTGCCAAATCTGCCTGGTGAGAAATAAGACGAGCTCTCGCAAACTGGATCTGAAGAAGGTGCTCAACTATGCTGTCTCTAATCTGCTCTGCATCTACCTCCTCCTCATCTGTAGGCTTCTGGTGGACTCAGGTCTGGCATCTGATCATCACAATCTGCCCAATCAGACTCCAAATCCGAGGGATCTACATCAAACAAGGTGGCATCAGTACCACCATCACTAGAAACCGTGTCACGGTCGAGAACCGGCTCTACTGCCGCTGAAAATATCCTGGACCAGGGCTGTGCTCTCCAAGCTCTCCTCTGCTGTCATCTCTGCATCAGTGGTGTCTGGAAATGAGAGGATGGCATGTGCTGAAGGGTCTGCCCATGCTGCCTCATCATCTGTGATCACAAAATCACAGTCCTGGTGGATGTCTAGCCCGGCATCTGTCAGCTGCTCTGTATCTGTGTATCTGTGCTGGTCTCTGAGCATGCTCTCTCTGGCTCTGTAGTCCTCGACCGTCTCTATTTGCTCACTCTCGCCCTCGACGCGAAAGTATACCTTCCCGCTATCATGATCAGTCACTACCTTGGCTGTGGCCAAGACGGACGACCGAGGATGATGGGGGTATCGGTCGCTGAATCAGGGATCTCCATGTCCAACACTACGAAGTCCACGGGGAATTGCAGGCCCTGAATAGTGACGATAACGTCTCGCAACAACCCCTTCGGCCTCTTTGACTAGATCGATCAACAAACTGAAGGACTGGTCCTTCTCTGTCTAAGAGTGCCCAACTCAAAGCGGTCGAGTAGGGATGCCGGAAGGAGGTAGATAGACGATCCGCTATCCAATAGAGTCCGGTCGAACCTCTGCTCACTAATCTGACATGTGACATACGAGGCTCCTGAATCTGGCCTCTTGGCCGACAGACGGTTCTGGATCGCAAAGCACGTGGGCTTTCGTCAGCACATGTATCTCTGAATGATGGTTCCTCCTCCTCCTGACTGTGGTCCTATCTCTCAATGATCTGCTGAAGAAGGGGGATGTGCTGCAAAGCCTCCTGAAGGGTCAGCTGTATGTGAAATCTGTAGATCATGCTCTGGCTGAACTCCTCTGCTCTCTCTTTTTTGGGTCTTTTTCTCTTTTCTTCCCTTCCCCATCAGAAGGGCTCTAGGGAAGGGGATCACAGGGTCCTTCTCAGATGAAGGACTAGGAAATTGGTCTAGACGGCTTGATGGCCGGATCCGCACATACATCAATCACCACAGTGGGACCAGAAGAAACTAAACCTTTTCCTTTATTCAAAACAGTGTTATGAGATACATCAGCATGAGGAAAAACAACAACTCTATCTGAAAGAACACCAGTGGCCTCAGTACCACCACGGTCTGGCTCTCCTAGACGCGCGCCTCAGTACCGCGTGCTGGCTCGGCAACTCTGGTGGCGTCAGTACCACCTCCTCGTACTGGTGAAGCGGCGCCTCAGTACCGCCGGTGGGATCAGCATCCTTGTGCCATCAGTACCACCACATCATCATCATGAGCAGCCTCAGTACCGCTCTCCTCCTCCTTATCTGGCGCCCCGGATGTGTCCTCGTGGTGTAGCTCAGAAGAGGCGCCGCCGCTGCTGGTGTCCTACCGCTCCTAAGCGTAACAAAATCAGCATCAAAAGATCCGAAGATGTATCAACAAATAGATCACCTAGGAGTGGCGTGCTCAGTGTAAGCTACCTGCTGATGACTGTCTGAATGACCAAGGCAAAGGAGTCTAAAAGGTCGTTTGAGACCTCAATCACTTAGACTCAGGTCAATAAGAAAAATGAACCACTCGAAATAAATAAAATCAATCAAGCACGAAGAAGCGGTCCTGCTATATGTTTAACCTGGTATAGCACCCAGGGTCGAACTCAAGGAGCATGGATTGGCCGAGGGCCTACGAAGTAGTAAAAAGAAATAAAATAAAAGAGGAAAATGTTTTTAGTGGTTTTTGATTATTTTTATATTTTTTTTGGATTTTTAATATATAAAGAAAATAATAAAAACAAAAACAATCACACTTTGACAAATTATTTAAGGCATTAAAATTCAACCAAAAATCAAAATAAAAATAATTTTATGTGTTTTATATTTTTTTATGTTTTTGATGAATTTTTGATAATTTTTCTGATGTGTATTTTTATTTTCTAAAAATCAAACAGTGACAAAAACAAGGGGTACTGTCTAGCCAATCCTAAAGTCCCTAGATAAAATTTCTAAGGGACCTCAAAAAGGCCTGGAGGTAATTTTGCTATAAAATAGATGAAATAAGGAAAATTAGGTACCAGATTTATTGTTTTTGGATTTGTAATGTATTTATTAGCAATTTTATGGGTTTTTCGGGGTTTTTAAGTTTTTAAGGTTTTTAAGCAATGAAAAATAGCCAAAATTGGCTAGAAAATCAAACAAACTAAACTAAACAGTAGCTAATTTTTATGGAATTTTTAGAGGTGTTTTTATATTTTTTTATGATTTTTCAATCTAGACAATAGCAAAAACTAAGGTTTTTGAATTTTTAAAAATAACAAACACAATCAAAAATGTCCTCAAAAATTCACAAAAATCCTACACCATGGCAGGAGCCATGTGTCAAATTTTCATCGAATTTGGAGGTGATTTGATATTTTATTCAAAAATAACAAAAGGGTACTGTGCATAGGGACTGGAATGAAATACCCAAAGTTCTGGGGGTCCAGGTGCAAAATACCCAGCAAATCACGCGCCAAGCGCGTGCTTGGGGCACTGAGGGGACCTATTTGTAAAGAAAATAAGTCCGAGGACCTATTGGTAACCCGTACCAAAAGTCCAGGGGCCTTAGTTGCAATTTACCAAAAATAAACGCACATGCGGAATTAAACCATTCACAGGGGCATAAATGCAGATATCAAAAGATCTCATTCATTTCATAATAACCAGAACTACAAGGGCAAAGGTTGCAAATACACCAACAAAACACGTGACGAAGCACGTGGCTCACAATAGGCAAGGGTATAAAATGCAAACAAACTTAAGCTCAGGGTCCTCTATGCAATTTAACCTAAAACTAAACACGTATTTAAATATTTACAGGACTGATATGAAATAACACAAAGATAAGGGCCTAAGGGTAATTTACCCTTTATTAACCCGGAGCTGATGGTCGCACGTGTAGATCGGACGGTCAGGAGGGGGCGCTCTCAACACTGGTGCTGCTCTGGTAAATCCAACGGTCCAGGCCTGGACACGTGTGGATCTGACGGCCTGGATCTATCGCCTCAGATCTGACGTCAAAGGGGGCGCTAGGAATGGACGGTCTGGATGGCGTCTGGAGCTGAGGGTTGATCCAACGACGCTGGAGGGTCCTGGAGGAACTGGTCCCCGGCGAACTTCACTGGGCACGTGCGGGTGCTGGTCTCCTCCTCGGAGCGCGCCAATGATCGGAGAAGAAAGCTCGTGCGCTCCTGCGTCGGCTGCAGTGCTCCGATGATCGTCCCAAGCTCGGAGGAGCTCAGGCACGGTCGCGGAGCTGGGTCTCCCGGCCTGAATGATCAAGCCTCAGATGGGCTCGCAATGACCTGCAAAAGGGCTCAAAAGACTCGCGGGTCGAGGGCAAAGTGCCTCGACCCCGTTAGACGGAGCGAAGGTGGACGGTGCGTCGTTGCGACGGGCTCCGGCGAAGTTTGAAGACGGTGGAGCCCGGTTCCCAGCTCCTGTGCGAGCTGGGTTGTGTGAGTGGGTGTAGAATGTGTGGCGGAGGAAGGCAGAGATGTGGGTCGGGTCCGAATGGTCGAACGGTGGTCGGAACCGGGGCGAATCGAAGAAAGACGTCGAGGTGCGATTTGGGGGAAAATGGAAATTGAACGGAAAGGTGGAGCTAAGGACTACCTGGATGATCGATGAGACTGTGCTGGAGCTGGGGATGCTCCCGGTCGTCGCCTCAAGGGGTGTCTCTGCCCGAGGCTCGAGCTCGCTCAGGTAGCGGAGCTACGGCGGGGGTATCGCCGGATCAGTGGATTCGCCGGCCTTCCTCGCTGCAACAGGTCGGGGATGCGAGCTGTCACCTCTCTCTCTCTCTGGAGCTCACTGGAAGGCTACGCAAATGGCCAAAGATGGCGTGGGACAGCGGCTGAGCTCTAGCTTTATATGGCTAGGGGTCCGAGAAGAGGGGGTCCGGGCAAGCTCAGGAGCGGCGCGGATCCCGAGGGAGCGGCTCCGGCGAGGATGCCGGATGCAAGGGGAGCGATTCGGACCCGGGGCTTGTGGATTGGTGATCGGGTCGAGCGGGTATAAATCCGAGAAGATGGGTCCGTTGCTCGAGTCCGTGAAAAGTGGTCCTGGGGGGGCCAGTTGACCGGGCGGTCAACATCCCCAGGACCCAATGGGGTCAGGCCACGTGGCAGGATTTTAAAGCTCAAAATTAAGGAAGTTATGGCCCGATTTTGTAAAAACTCAAAACACAAACTATTTTTATTTTATTTTTTTCTATTTTTGGTGATTTTTAATTAATTTTTGGAATAAAAATAAGGTATTTACATTATATAGCTATATATAGGTATATATACAATATGTAGGCTTTTGATTTTTTGATTTTTAATTATTATTTTGTACAATTTTATTCCTATTTTATATTTTATTTATTTATAGTATAAAATAAGGAATAAAAGGGGTGTTTTTATTTTTTTTATTATTTATATACATAGGTAAAATAAATAGTTATGTACAACTATATACAAGGTATATGTACAATGTATTTTTGTATTTTTAATTTTTCTATTTTTATTTTGTTTTGGTTTTGATTCTTTTTATTTTATTTATTTACAATATATAGCAAAGAATATTTACAAAAAGTTTGGAAAATAACTTTATTTATTTACAAGGTTAAATATATACATAGATGTGATATATGTATATGATGAAGGGGTCTTTTTAATCTTTTTGATTTTTAACTTTTTATTTTGTTTTTATCTTTTATAAATTATACAAGTATTTACAAGCATATTTTGGGTGAGGAAAACATATTTATTTTATTTACATAAATATTTACACAAGTGCTCCTATCTCCCTCTACTTTGGCTTTTATGCGGTCAGGCCCATGCTGAGCCCTCCCTTGGGTTAGGTTGCTCAATATTTATTCTAAATATTTCCCTCTTTTTCTTTTTAATCTTTATTCTTTTATTTTTGCACAAAAACATGCTAATTATAAATTTTTACACAATGCATGCTTTTGGTAATTATTCCTATTTACACATATCTACATGCATTTGCAAAGGTTTTTGTAGCTAAAATATAAGAATAAAGAGTGATGAATGGGTATTCATCACCCCCCTATACTTAACTTTGCTAGTCCCTTAGCAAACACTTATTTGAAAAAGAAGTGAAAAAGAAAGAAGAAAAAGAAAAAGAGGATGTACATGGATCAAGGTTGATTATTAAACTTGCCTTCATTAAATTGGGGTATGGAGCTCGATCAGATCTTTGGATTATTGATGTGTCGGAACCTTATTTAGACTTAAGCTTAAAACCTAACAGCCTCTAAGTTCCACCAATCTATAACCAAGACTCCTCAATGCTCCAGATCAGAACAAGTCATCAATCACAAACCCTGAAGACCATGAATCTTTTCTTGTCCTGTGAATGTGAAGTCTAAGCTCTCCACCTCAGAAATGGAAATTTGACAACCCTCCCTAACAAGGTAACTCTACGACCTCAATCTGGCCACTCTTTCCTCGAGGAGCGGGGTATTACCTCTAAGTTCAAGTACAACCGGCTCAAGAAGAGGGGGAAGAAGAGAATGGGTCAAGGCCAGTGTAGCCAAGTACCCTTGGGAGCTTGACCAGTGTAGCCAAGTCTCCCTGCTGCAAGCTACAACAGGTTGGAACATGAAACCAAGCTTTGCTTATTGCACTCTATATACATACTCCGGTGGGATTATCATTTTCTCTCAGACCCACCATTTTTTTGGAGTTCTTTTCTTTTTGCACATTTTTTTTCAGTGCATCTATACACACATATACATGTGCAGCATATATACAAGGAGTTTTTCCTCTTGAGCCAGTAGACTATCCCTCTTTTGAAGCTTTATTGCAACCCACAACTCCCGTCGTTAGACCTCATGGCAACCAGACCAAGTTGAGACGCACTTCCTTCACTATAAGAAGAAGAGAGGTTCCTCCTAGAAGTACTACCCTCATATGCTACCCCAAGTCAAGTAAGACTGCCCTCCTCACCACCTCATCCGTTGAGAGCTCGGTGCATAGTGCTGGTGTCCAAGTAAAGCCATAATCTATGTGAGTCATGTGTTGTTGTTAAGTGCTCTACTTAGGCTCATTGAGATGACATGTGATCATAGCCTAGTGGACTCAAAGAATTAAGTCATCATGGACCTGAAAAGCCTTAAACCTAAGTCCTATAAGGTTCCTCTTAGAAATTAGGTGGATTAAGATCTTAATCAAGCTCCATTTCTCAATTTGATTCCCAGGCTAGTTTAAATGTCAACACTCATCCAGAAAAACTATATACAATGTACAAAATATGCTTATTTACACAATATTTTTACAATCATGCAAAATTTTTGAAAAATGTTTTGAAATCATGACAAATGATGCATGAAGTGCAAGTTTTGCAAAAAGATATTTACACACATTTACACAAGATTTTTGCAAACTTTTGAATTTCAAAACATTTTGGAAAAATTTTGTACTATATACATAATTTTGATACAAAAATATTTACACAAGCTTTACACAAAGATTTTTGAAATCATTTTTACAAAAATAATTTGTACACTAGCTATGTATGTGCAAATAAAAGAAGATTATGTACATGAAAATTTTTAATTTTTGTGGTTTTTAGCCATTTTATTTATTAACACACTCACACAAATTACGAGTTATGGCTAAAGTATATATGAAATATATACACACCCCCCTATACTTAGCTCGAACGATGTCCTCAGAGTCAAGAGCGATGAAGAAGACATAACTCGTGCTAGGTATAGGAAAGTGAAAAGAAAGGCTATACAAAAAGAAATGAAAAGTCAAGAGGAACCCAGGTCTCCCCCTATACTTAGGATCAAGTAATCCTAAGTATAGCAGGTTGTATACTAAGGGAAAACTTGAGTGCAGAATGTACAGGGTCTACCCCCCCTATACTTAGGGTGAAATATCCCTAAGTATAGGCAGCAAAGACAGGGGTAGATAGAAACAAAAGAAATACCCGAAAGGCCTCACATCCCCCCTATACTTAGGGTAAAGTGCACCCTAAGTATAGCATACTCATAAGATGAAGGAAGGGATGTGGTACTAAAGAATGTAGTGATATGGACATCTGGATCTATATACAGCGGAAGATCAGTGAAACTCAGGCGTGAGATGCATTAGATATGAGTCAAAGACCATACCTCACGCAAATGAATAGGGGCAAGATCAACGACCCGCGGCTCATGATCTAGAAATGGCTTGAGCCGCTGGCCGTTCACTCGAAAGGTACTCTCAGAAGACAACTCAGATATGTCGATGCTACCGTTGTCGTGTACCTTTCTAACCAGATAAGGTCCTTTCCATTTGCTCTGAAGCTTCCCTGGAAATAATCGTAGCCTCGCATCAAACAGCCATACTCTCTGTCCAAGCTCAAAATGTTTGTGGCTGATATGAGAATCATGCCACTCCTTGACTTTCTCCTTATAATGTAGGCTGCTTGAGAAAGCTGCATCTCTAAGCTCCTCCAGGGCAGCTAGCTCTGCCCTTCTCTGGTCTCCCATACCATCTGGATCCATCAAAATATCTGTGACTGCCCAAAGTGACTTGTGCCTCAGCTCAACAGGTAAATGGCATGGCTTGCCATACACGAGGCGAAAGGGAGATGTGCCCAAAGGTGTCTTGAAAGACGTCCTATATGCCCACAAGACCGAGTCCAAAAGCTGTGACCAATCCTTTCGGTCAGGGCGGACGACTTTCTGCAGAATAGTCTTGATCTCCCTATTCGACACTTCAGCTAGACCATTCGTCTGTGGATGGTAAGGTGTAGCAACACGATGATCTATGCCGAACTCGCTAGCAAGTGCCTTCACCTGGTCGTTGATGAAGTGAGATCCCCCATCAGAAATCAGAACTCGTGGAACCCCGAATCGCGTGATGATGTGCTTCCTCAAAAATCTGCAAACGGTCCTCGCATCAGCGGCTCGGGCGGGGATAGCCTCCACCCAACGACTCACATAATCAACGGCCAACAGAATGTACTCAAATCCTGGTCTCTTAGGGAATGGACCCATGAAATCGATGCCCCATGCGTCAAAAACCTCACAGAAGTGAATGGGCTGCATCGGCATCATATCACGCTGTCCACAAGTGCCCATCCTCTGACAGTCAGTACACCTCTTCACGAACTCATCAGAGTCCTTGAAGAGAGTAGGCCACCACAAGCCGGATTGGAGCACTTTCTGTGCCGTTCTCCTCCCAGAATGATGTCCTCCTGCCTCAAGCTTGTAGCAGTAAGTGAGGACGCTATGGTGTTCCTCCTGAGGAATACACCGACGCCAGACGCTATCCCCTCCTTCGTGGTAAAGGATGGGATCCTCCCAATGGTAAGACTTGGCCTTCGCGAGGAAGGTCTCAAGCCTCTGCCGGGGCCAATCTTGTGGGACTTTCCCAGCAACGAGAAAGTTCACAATATCGGCATACCATGGGAGTGAGGCGATAGCAAGGATCGCCTCATCTGGGAAGGTATCTCTAATAGGGTCAATCTGCTCAGAATCCTCAGGCTGCTCTAGTCGGGAGAGATGATCCGCCACCACATTCTTGACTCCAGGCTTATCCTTGATCTCAATGTCGAACTCCTGGAGTAGAAGGATCCATCTAGTCAGTCTGGCCTTGGCATCCTTCTTTGCCATGAGGTACCTGATGGCGGTGTGATCTGTAAACAAAGTCACTCTAGATCCAATGATATACGATCTGAACTTATCCAGGGCAAAAACTACGGCTAGCATCTCCTTCTCTGTGACCGTGTAATTCCGCTTGGCGGAATCCAATGTGCGGCTAGCATAGTGTATGGCAAATGGAACTCCATCCCTCCTCTGTCCCATCACTGCCCCTACGGCAAAGTCAGAGGCGTCTATCATGATCTCGAATGGGAGAGACCAATCAGGCGGCTGGAGGACAGGAGCCTCAATGACACACTGCTGGAGAGTCGCAAACGACGAAAGACACTTGTCATCGACAAGGAACTCAGTGTCTTTCGTCAAGAGGTCAGTCAACGGTCGGGCAATCCTGCTGAAATCCTGAATGAACCTCCTATAAAATCCAACGTGCCCCAGGAATGACCGTAGCTGCCTTAGATTGGACGGCGGTGTGAGTTTCCTAATGACATCAACCTTGGCCGGATCAACCTCCATGCCCCTCTTGGAGATGATATAGCCAAGCACCGTCCCTTGAGTCACCATGAAGTGACTCTTCTCCCAAGATAGCACCAAATGATACTCAATACATCGCTGGAGCACCCAGTCTAGGCAGTCAAGACAAGAATCGAATCCGTCGCCGTAGACCGAGAAATCATCCCATGAAGACCTCCAAACACTCCCCTACCATGTCCGAGAAGATCGACAGCTATGCACCTCTGAAAAGTCGCAGGGGCATTGCATAGCCCAAATGGCATGCATCGAAAAAGCATATGTGCCGAAGGGACAGGGTAAAGGTGGTCTTCTCCTGATCA